>JACYFF010003369.1:87785374-87830284 GCA_017589665.1 Selenicereus undatus | reverse complement strand
AAAAAAACAAAAAAACAAAAAAAAATAAAAACAAAAAAAATTAAAAATAAAAAACTATAAATATTAAATTATAAATAAAAAAAATAAAAAATAACAAACAAAAATTTCACAAAATTTTGATAACTTCATAAATTATCACACATTAATTACATTCTCGTTATTTTAACCCATTTGAACCCACCACATAAAAAATATATCAGCTTTAACTAACATCAACCCATTTCAACCTATTTCAACCCATCTAAAAAAAAGCCAAGTTCAACCTATCTCAACCCACCTCAACCAACTTCAACCCACTTCACCCTTTTGACCCACCTAATTAGAAAGAGACCCTTAGGGCCTGTTTTTTTTGTAAGTAAATTGGGGTGGGTAAAAAGATAAAGTGGGTTGAGGTGGATTAAAGTTGATATTTTTTTTGAGATGGGTTGAAGTAGATTGAAGTGGATTGAAGTTGGTATATTTTTTTGTGGAGGGTTAAAATATGTTAAAATAATGAGAATGTAATTATGAATGGGTGGGTTGAAGTGGGTTGAGATAGGTTAAGGTTAGTATTTTTTTTTCAGGTGGGTTAAAGTTGATTGAAATAAATTAAAATAGATTAAAATATATTGAGATTGATAAATTTAAAAGGACCTATAAAAAATAGAATCTTATACAATTTAGAGAGAGTCAAAGAGCCTAGTCTTTCTTTCAAAAAATAATCGTCATATTGTTAAGCTACGTCCAAAAGAGACCTTATGTCATGACTCGCATCACATATTGATATGTTAATGTCAATACTTTTTGTTTGGTGTGTCTAAAATCATGGAAACATGTTAGTATCTTCCTCTAAGAGAAAATTCTTGTTTATAAAAATGACCACGCCATTCATGGGTCTTTTATATAACACCATCACCTTCTCCTTTGCATCACCTTCTCTCTCTCTCTCCCTCTCAATAGTAATCCGAACTCATTTCTGTTCTCTCTTTCACTCCTGTTGGATATCGATCTGCATCGATCCATGGCTGCTTCATCATCAGCATCTCTCAAAGCTATCTCCTCTCTCAACCTTCAACACTCTAAGTTTCCCACCTCTTCTTCTTCAATTTCCCAGAATCTCTTGATTCCAAATGTTGCCCAGAACCCCTTTACTTCATCTTCAAAAACCCTGAAAACCTCAAGAAGTGCCCATCAAATCATGCCCACCAAAAAGCAATTCACAACCACTGCTTTCTTCTTCAATAACCGCAACTCTCAACCCCAATCTGAACCTCCTGCTGTTGCTTCTTCCACTGATGCTCCTACTGCTGTTGATTCTCGACCCTGTAAGATAATTTTCCCGCAATTTTATTTTCCTTTGTTTTTCCTTGTTTCTGTTTGGGCTTTAAATTAGTTTAACTGATAGATGGTGTGCGTATATCTTGGATGACTTAAGGAAATCAGGACGCCAATTGAGAAATTGGTGCTCAACTCTTATTCTCTTAATTATTTCCTTAAGAGATGCCCAAAAAAAAAAAAACTGCAAATAGTTTTTGGGATCCCTGGCTCCCTGCTGTTTGTTGAGTTAATTCTCAAATTACAAAAGAATTGGTCACTGTAATTCTTATGTGAGATTTGTCATGGGTTATGCTTTGCTTGGTTTTATTGGTATTTCAACCAAAAAAAAAGAAAAAAAAAAGCTATGCTTCAGTGTTATCTAGATCTCGGGTACAAAGCACAGGCTAAGAAGAAAGTGTTTTGGGTTCTTCTGTCCAAATTTGTGTTAATTGGACTGTTATAAATTGATCATATGATAAGTGATTGAGGATGGAATTATTGGTGTGAAGATTAGCAGTTGGATCGTCCCTGGGTTAGCTTAAACATTTGACCTTTTGATGAGGTTTGATGCCATAATGTTGTAAACAGTAAAAAGGGTTGGAATGTGTTGTGTTCTAGTTTGATAAGCTCAATTGTATCTATTTGGGAAGGAAGTAAACAGGAGGGAAAGACGATTGATGAGAGCCCTTACTCGGAATTCCTGTGTTTGGGAGTTTGATGAAAGTGTGTTTTGCAAGGCACGTTATATTGGCCCTGTTTCGTAAACAGCTGTTAGCTGTTTCTATTAGCTGTTTATTGTTAGCTATTTGTATTAACTGTTTCAATCAACTATTCTCAAAAAAGTGTTTGATAAAATTAGTTGTTTTTAAAAAATATATTTGATAAAATTCTATGCCCATATCTCTTATTTACCACTGAAGATGAATTTTTTAATAAGTTGGTCACTTATTTCTTTTTCAATATGAATTAAGTTTACGTGATATGTGCAAATTACCTTCACTCATATAATCACATTTTATTACTAGTTATTAAATCTTCTTATTGATTTATACATGAATTATTTTTTTAATCTAATTTTCTTTTCAATTTAAATTAAAAGTTATGTGATTTTTAAAGCTCATAACGCAACGTTGTTTTGTTGTTCACTTAGAAAAAGTTTTATTTGTCATTAGTTTAACTTTCTTTTAATATGAATTGATTTTTTTGAAGCGGAGATAAATAGAGAATTAAAATTTGCATTATATTTAGTATCATTATATACAATTAGCAAAAATTAATGATTTTATGTTTTTATCAATCACTAAAATAAATTATGAAGGTATGGTTACTATGTATTATTATTTAATTTGAATTTTAAGAAGCAAGTAAAAACTTTGAAGAGAAAGTGCAAGAAAATATATGAATTTTGTTTATGATATTTAATCAATGGCAATTTAGTCTTTTACATTAAATCCCCAAATAGTCAATTTGAAAAAGTTACAAATGTTAGCTTTTTGGAAAACAAGTTTTTGGGGGTGAAAAAGCTATTTTAAAAGTCATTCATCAAACAGTCAAAACCACCCAAAGAGCGATTTTTGAGTAAAAAGTCATTCAAAAAGCCATCTACCAAGTGCCCCCATTATATACTTGAATACTTTTTGCTGTTCTAAATATTCAAATAGGAGTATGTGATAGCTCAACATTCTTATTTACTCTTACTCATGTTGACTCGTACAAGCTGTTATTTGTTTCCACCCTGGGGAACGGGGGTGAGGCTAAGGGTTGAGGAAGCTTTCGATAGTAACCAGCCGCAAAGAGACTGTATAGTAGACAATGAAACCATGAATGAGACATGTATTGATCAATTAACCTTATGGTCGTTTGTTCTTTTTATGCATCTTTAGATCAACTCGCTCAATAATTACGAAGGGTCCCCTTGAAAGTCATTTGGACCATTTGGTTCTTTTGTTTTGTCCTTAGTCATTGAGGTAGAGCAATTCGTCTGCAAGTGTTCAGACATTCGGTTAAACTCTAATTTTCGGCTTGCTTGTCTATCTTTGTGTCTCCCTTAAAAAGGGGTCAAAAATTGACTGCAACATGACTAGATCCCATTCTAATACGCTAAATAATCTTGAATGAGACTTCCATGAGACGGCCCGCTTTTTTTCCCAGTGCCTTATGGCCAGTGACGGTCTTTTCCTAGTACGTCCCTCTTAGATAAGATAATCTCACGTAAGATGATTTCTCTATTTTGTTAATTTTGCGCTTTAGTTTATTTTATTTTATTGTTTGTAATAATCGCAAGAGTTGACTTATTGATGTGATGTACCGGGGATATCCAGCTAAGGTCCAAGAGCTGCACCTCTATGAGATCAATGAGCGAGACAGAGGAAGCCCAGTATACTTATCTCTGAGCCAAAAGGAGGTTCACTCACTGGGTGACCTCGTCCCCTTCAGCAACAAGATCTACAGCGGGGACCTCCAGAAACGGTTAGGGATCACGGCAGGACTATGCATTCTTATCCAACACGTGCCCGAAAAGAAAGGGGACCGATACGAAGCAGTGTACAGCGTCCACATTGGGGACTACGGAAGCCTCACTGTCCAGGGCCCGTACTTGACCTATGAGGACAGCTGGCTAGCTGTTACTGGTGGGACTGGAGTCTTTGAGGGTGCTTCTGGCCAAGTCAAGTTGCAGCAGTTGATTTTCCCCTTCAAGATCTTCTACACATTTTACTTGAAGGGCATTAAGGATTTGCCCCAGGAGTTGATTTTCAACCCGGTCCCTCCTTCCCCTGCTGTTCAACCTTCCCCTGCTGCTAAAGCCTGTGAGCCTCATGCTGTTGCCCCTAATTTCACCAATTAGGGGAATACGTTGGTTCCCTTAGATCTGATTTCAACCAACTGGTTTCATCCTATTATTGTCGGAATAAGAATGTTTTATCAACATAGCATGTCCATTTGGCTATGGCAATAACCGTGCAGCTCTGCCTGCGAGGTTTCCTGCATTACTCAGGATATTGATTGTATTATGAGATTAGAGTTTAGTGGTAGCAGAAGTGTTTTTAATGGTGGCGTTTTGACTAGTTGGCCTCTAGGGTGTTAAGATTGTATTTACAATGCTGTTATGTGTTCATGGGAGTGGTGATGGATGTGGCACTTCAATAATATTAGTATCGGTTGAGATTTGCTTAATTACGAATGCTCGGCTTGGTAAAGCTCTCATCATCCAATGGCTCAAGCCAAGCTAGTAATCGAGTCTTTAAACTCGATTGCTACCTAAAGCTGCTCCCATTTGAAATTATTTTTTTGGGTAGCTATTTCATGGATTATAAGTTATAATAACGCTGCCTGCGGGGGAATTTGGGAGTATGGTGGCATCGGTAAGGAGCTAATAGAAGCGAAGAAAACAGCGCAATAAATACAACTTATCGATTTGCTCAAAACACCTCATATCTTGAGGATCGAACATAATTTGTCTTGATACAAGTTAAAACAACAACAGACGTAATAGCCGAACTAAAAACAGACGTAATGACATATACCTTAGGTCTCCGCTAGCGGCTAGCCCACCAAAAAAAAAAAGGAAAAGAAAAAAGTCCTAAGCTAAATTACGCAGAAGGTGACAATAAAACTTGTATTCATTTAAAACAAGAAAAATGTACTTTGTAGGTATAAACTGGATATGAGACAGATAATGAAAAAAGGAGTACGAGTACAGTTACGAGTACAAGTTGGAGTATAGATTCCACCAGTCTCATACTCACACGGTCACACCAAACCCAAACCCATTTTTTCAATAAAACAAAACAGGAGTTTAATCCAATGTTTTCTTGATTAAAGTTCACTCCAAATCTTCCTCTTTTTTTGTTGATAAAAATGCCTTTAGGGCGTTTTATTCAATACCATTAAGAAAGACATACATATCATCCTGAGTCAGGCTAAGAATGGATTCGAGCCCTTCCTCCAACCAAATTCTTTTAAAAGGATTATAGAATTGAAGGTAAGCAAGGGAGTGGACAACACGATTCTCTGCTCTTAGAACATGATTCCCATAAATGAAAGTAAATCTTTTAGAAAAAGATAAAATGTCCTCAGTGATCAATCCCAAAGTGCTACGTGGTTGTGGTGCATGGGCTTGTTTAAGTTTGAGCAATAATGGGAGACAATCCAGATCTAACATAACTTAATTGAACAATATACTTGATTTCGTATTTCTAACAAGTATGATCCAAAAATCAAATAATTTTGCAATGCCAAAACGACCATATACATATAGAGAGAGAGAGAGGAGGGATTGCGTATGGACACTAATTTCCATTGGTGTATATGAATCAAACCCACAGACCCCATAACCCGATTAGCATAGGAACAATGGCCTTGTTTGGTAAGGAGTTTTTTGGTCTCAAAAAGCTCTTTTTGTGGGTATCAGCTGTTTGATTTGGGTCAAAAAGCTTCTTTGGTTGTTTGGTTAGATAGCTTTTTAAATTAACTTTTTGGATACAAAAAGCTAATTTAGAAAAAGCTCTTTGGAAGAATTTTTTGCATCAGCTTATTACTAGCATCAAATTTACCATATTACTCTCATTCTTTTGACATAATTACATTTATGGTAGTTAGTACAAAAGTCTTACTCTTCATTTTCAAATGGGCTACATGTAACATTGGACTTTTTGTTTTAGATTTTTTCATTGGTTTTTTGGTCTGTTGAGACAAGAGTTGTGAAAAGTCATGATGTTTAAATTAATAATTTTAATTTAAAAATTTTCTTCAATTTAAGAAATAATGTAGATTAATTAGTATTTTTTGATGTAGATCTTTCTAAATGTTATTATGTTATAAATTTCAATTATTACCAAAAATAAAATTAAATTCAAATAAACAAAAAACCTATGGTAATAAACATCAAATTTGGGTGAAGGTATAATTGTAATTTTATATATTTCACTAGTCACAATTTATAATTCACAATTCATGTTAAAAAGAAAAATGAAAATGCAATAAAAATAATTATATTATTAAAAAAGTAATGAAGTTTTGTTAAGAGACACAAGTGGAATTTCACTAAATAAGCTTGTTAGAAACAGTTAATTCTACCAAACACTTTTTTCAGAAACAGTTAATGCAATCAGCTAACAGCTAATAACTAACAACTGATTGCCAAACAGGGCCAATATATGGATAGCAATCAGTAGGGAACTCTCCCCGACTGGCCGAATAAAGAGCTGCTAAGTGGGTCAACCAAAAGTTCTACCCCCCACCCCCCTCCTATAACGACTCAATTTCCCAAGGAAAGAAAGAAAAGGGCACCATGTCTCGTATATAAGAGTATGCCTCTACGTCTCCATTTGCACCTCAAGTCTCAATCTTCAATGAATGCATATTGGAGTATGAAAGTGGATATTATCTCACATTGATGAAATATAAAGATATGAAGTGGTTATTGTCACACATTGATAAAATTGAGGGTTTGATTATGTCTATAAGCTTGTGAGTTACTCCATCTATTGTCAATTGATTTTGTTTTGGAACCTCACTTGAGTTTATATACATTACTCGCTTATTGAAGGCCCAATTGATGTATAAAATTTAACAGCATTCACCAACATTCTTCAATTCACTTTCAGTCGTCTCTTTTCTCTTTGAAGATGACATCCATGACCTCATTGTCCTCAGCTTCTCTGAACGCTCTCTCCTTTCTTCATCTTCAACACCCAAAGCTCCCCACCTTTTCTTCTTCTTCAATTTCCCAAAATCCCTTGATACCAAATGTTGCCCAGAATCCTTTTCTTTCCTCTAAAAAAACCCTGGCAACATCCAAAAGTGCCCATCAAATTCTGCCCACCAAAAAGCAATTCACTACAACTGCTTTCTTCTTCAACCACAATTCTCAACCTCCTCATGCTGTTAATGCTCCTATTTCTGCAGATTCTCGGCCCTGTATGTAACTTTCCCATTTCATTATCTTCCTTTATTTTCCCCTGTTTTTATCTGGTCTTTGAATTGATTAGTATAATAATTGATCGATCATTGTGTTCAATATGCAGCTACTAAGGTGCAGGAGTTATATGTTTGCGAGATCAACGAGCGTGACAGAGGAAGCGCCCGGTGTACCTACCCCTGAGCCAAAAGGGGTACATTCACTAGGTGATCTTGTCCCCTTCACCAACAAGGTATACAGCTGGGACCTTCAGAAGAGGCTGGGAATCACAGCAGGGATATGCATTCTGATCCAAAACATACCCAAAGCAAGGTGATCGATATGAGGCCGTGTACAGCTTCTACGTTGGTGACTACAGGAGCCTGACAGTCCAAGGAGCCTACTTGGCATATGAGGATACATGGCTGGCTGTGACTAGTGGGACCGGGGTGTTCGAGGGGCCTTATGGACAAGTGAGGTTGCATCAGTTGGTGTAACCATTTAAGATCTTCTACACATTTTATTTGAAGGGCATTCAGGATTTGCCACCCGACTCCGAGTTGGCTATGAAACCTTTCCCTCCTTCTCCTGCTGCCGAGCCTTCCCCTGCCGCTAAGGTCCTGTATATTATGCTCTGAGATGAGAGTTTGGTGTCACCGATTATTTGAGGATTGTGTAGGACCAGCCACAATGACTACTGGCAATTTTTTGGTGTCGCAGATTCCAACTTAAATGGACAATGTTTCTCGCACATTTTTGTTCTGTTCAGCCATAATTTTGTTGTTTATAATAATGCTTCATGTCAACACGAAACCTTTTTGAGGGAAAGACCAGGTCTTGTGCAAGTCTGAATAGGTCTATTTGGTTTTGGGGTCTCAATCAAGTTTAATTATTAAATATACGGCTAGTCTGAAAAGCCACAACCATATATTGTACTCATTGCCACCCTGAAATTCCTTTCTTTTTTATTTTTAATTGTTCTTGACCGCAGTTAAATTTCAATCTCGAGTTATAATTTGGTTGAGATGCAAATTCTTTTTTTTTTTAATTTCAAAATTTATATTTGACATTGATCTTTTTGTAGTATAACAAGAAGATGGAGAGAACCAGCAAACTATGAGCTCGTTAAGGCTCATGAGGGCTTGTGAGCTTAATTAGGCGAGCCAAACCTTGAACCCAAACTTTCAGGGTCGACAAGCTTACAAGCTAAGTCGAGCTGAGCTCATAAAACACTTCAAGAGCCGAGCCCAAGCTCACTTCCGTCCCTACCGTAGGTCCTAGCTAGTTGGTATAATTAGGGATAACTCCATGACTCTCACAAGCCTTAGCAGCATGAGAAGCCTTAGCCCAAAACCAAGGTTTAGCAGGCCGCTTAGACACCAACTCAGGTGGCAAATCCTTGATGCCCTTCAAATAAAAAGTGTAGAAAATCTTCAAGGGGTAAACCACCTGGTGCAATCTCACTTGACCATAAGCCCCCTCGAACAGCCCGGTCCCTCCAGTAACAGCTAGCCAAGTGTCCTCGTAGGTCAAGTACGAGCCTCGGACCACAACGCTGCCATAGTCACCAAAGTAAAAGGTGTATATGGCCTCATACCGGTCGCCGAACAATCTTAGGGGTACGTTGCGAATCAGAATACACACACCGGCTGTGATGCCTAGCCGTGTCTGAAGGTCTCCGCTGTACAGCTTGTTGGAGAAGGGAACCAAGTCGCCTAGTGAGTGGAACCATTTTCTGCTTAGGGCTAAGTACACCGGGCTACCTCGGTCTAGTTCGTTTATCTCGTACGCATATAGCACTTGCACTTTTGAGGGTCTAAAATCATCAACAGAAGAAGGTTGAGAGTTGTTGATTGCAGTAATTGTGGATTGCTTTGGCTTTTTTGTGGGCAAAATTTGATGGGTAGTTTTGGAGGATTTTAGGGTTTTGTGAGATGAAAATAAGGGGTTTTGGATCACATTTGGAAGAGTGAGATTTTGGGGAAGGGAAAAATTAGATGTGTAAGAAGTGGGCTGGAGGGAGGAGAGAGCTTTGAGGGAAGATGAAGATGTTGAAGCCATGGATGCAATCTTCAAGAGCAGAGCCAGAGCCAGAGCCAGAAACTGAAAAGAGAAAAACTAAAAATAAATTGAATTAAATTCTGATACACAGTCTTTTGTTTTCCTCCTATATAATGGAGGTTTTTTCTAAGGGTTCAGACTTGAGGAGAGGAAGAGGAAAAGGTTTTGATCTTTACATTGGAAAATTATTTTATTTGGATTATTAGTTGGAGTAAATTCACGTGCGAAAATTGATTAAATAATTAATCAATTACTGCTTCACGTGGAAATGGCAACTTTTGGTTGACGCTGACCCATCAGTTTGCGGCTTGCTCATTGCTCGGCCGGTAGATGGGAATTAGCCTTCAGTGTCCCGAGGCCGTCCAACTTGCTACGAATTACGAAGTCATACATCGTGAATTCATGATTCACGCATTGGGGTGACGAAACAGATTGAACTTAGTATGAATTGCTCGGAAATAGGGGTGTAACTGGGACACAGAGTTGAGTTGCGCTGTAACGGTAGAATTTTAATTTTATAATTTAAACCTTTACGTAATTTAATTTAAAAATTGTTGAAGCATTCTTTAATTTAAAATACTACGAACCTAGCTCAAAAAAAGAATGTCAAGTATAGGCTTTAATATTGAACTATGGACATCCAAATTAAAACAAAGTACATATATACCATGGAACATAGGCTATGCTCCACTTAAAATATCTAAACAAGTTCGATTCAGCCTAGCTGAGCCGAACCTAGCAATGCTTGGGCTCCATCGAACCGAACTTTGGTCCAATCGAGCTCGAGCCGAACTTTGACTGAATTGAGCCCGAGGACTTGTCGAGCCGACTTAGTCCTTTTACAACGTTACTCGGAAAGCTTCAAAGATTACAAAGCAAGATACGAAGCTCCAACCTTAAAAAATGGATAAGGAGCTTCAAAGTGGAAAAGTAAATTTAAGCTCATAGCTGATAAATCATTGGTTTTGTGGTTTAGTTGGTTGTTTTAAATTTTTTAATGATGGTATGTTGTTTTGAAATCGGTTTGTATTATAGCTGTTCGCAAAGTTCTTACTCTTAAGTAACGTAGTAGTTATTTATGTATTTTGCGATTGATATTTTTGTTGTGTTATGTACACCCGGCTAAAAATCGAAAAAAGACAAATCTTATGTAATTTTCCATTGAACTATATAATTTTATAAGTTGAAGTTAAATATTATTTTATATTTTATAGAAAAAGATGGGTAAGGAAATCTCATACCAACAAATTACTTGGATCATAATTCATAATCTCAACCAATCTTAGCACAGAGAGGCCAACTAATCAAACATTAAACATTACAAATGTTTCGTCTACGACCAAACTCTCATCTCAGAGCATAACATACTGACATATCGCAGGCAAAGCAATAGTGCCATTGCCAGGATCAAGTGATCACATACATATCCTATCTCTTTGAAAACCTTCTTATTGATATACCATATACTTCACATTCTTGATTAATGTCATAATACTATCTAGAAAAAGAGCAACACAATCACACTAATTGGTGAAATTGGGGCCAACAGCATTCGGCTTACAGGCCTTAGCAGCAGGGGAAGGCTCGGCCGTCGGAGAAGGAGGGAAAGGCTTGACAGCCAACTCGGGTGGCAAATCCTGAATGCCCTTCAAATGAAATGTGTAGAAGATCTTAAATGGGTACACCAACTGGTGCAACCTCACTTGCCCATAAGCCCCCTCAAACACCCCGGTCCCGCCAGTCACAGCCAGCCATGTATCCTCATATGTCAAGTAGGCGCCTTGGACTGTCAGGCTCCCGTAGTCACCAAAGTAGAAGCTGTACACGGCCTCATATCGATCACCTTGTTTTTCGGGTACATGTTGGATCAGAATGCATAACCCTGCTGTGATTCCCAGCCTCTTCTGCAGGTCCCCGCTGTATACCTTGTTGGTGAAGGGGACGAGATCACCAAGTGAGTGTGCCTCCTTTTGGCTCAGGGGTAGGTACACCGGGCTTCCTCTGTCACGCTCGTTGATCTCGTAGACATGCAACTCCTGCACCTTAGTAGCTGCATATCAAACAAAGTGATCAATCAATTATTATACTAAAAGGGCATCTCGGTACACAAGCATCTCGCGTTCACGCATGGTCCGAGGAAGGGCCGCACCCAAGGGTGAATTGTAAGCAGCCTATCAATCAATTATTATCCTAATAAACTCAAAGACCAGAAAAAAAAAAGTGGAACATTAAGGAAGATAATGAAATGGAAAAATTACTTACAGGGTCGGGAATCTGCAGCAGTAGGAGCATCAACAGCAGAAACAGCAGGAGGAGGTTGAGAGTTGCGGTTGTTGCAGAAGAAAGCATTGGTTTTGAATTGCTTTTTGGTGGACATAATTTGGCGGGCACTTCTGGATGTTTTCAGGGTTTTTTGAGATGAAAGGAAGGAGTTCTGAGCAACATTTAGAATCAAGAGATTCTGGGAAATTGAAGAAGAAGAAGTGGGGAGTATTGGGTGTTGAAGATGAAGAGTGGAGAGAGCGTTCAGAGAAGCTGAGGAGAACGCAGCCATGGATGTGATCTTCAAAGAGGAGAGAGAAAACTGAGGAGAATTGAAGAGCGTTGGTGAATGTAGCAATGGTTGAGACTGAGGGGCAGATGGAGAAGTGCAGGTGATGCTCTTATATAGGAAACATGGTACCTCTTTTTGTTCATTTATTTCTCTCCCCCCCCCCCCCCCCCCCAAAAAAACAAGTTTTCTCTACACGGAAAAGGATTCTGGTCAAGAAACGTGGGAAATACGCAAAATTTGTAGGGGAAATAGCAACTTTTGGTTGACTTGTCTTCGCCTCTTTGCATGGACTGTCAGGGGAAAGTTTCAGTATCATAGGAATACGATCATTAGCATTTATTAGACACCCTGATGAATATTTTCAGAAAATTTTAATATCATAGCATATGATTTTTGATTATTTTTTTTTGCAGTGTTTATTTAGGTTTGTAAAAGTATAGTAATTATTGGTGACCATTTACTTATTATTTTGATAAAAACATGTGAATGATTTGTTGTTGAATATTCTAGTTATTAATTGTTCTTAGTTCGACCTCCACTGCTTATAATTACATTGCATAAAATACAACACTATTGTTTTTGTTATTTAACACGAATTATCAAGTCTCCTATGAAACAGTTTCACTTGGCGCACTTATATTTTGATATGAAATAAGATAGAAGTAAATGAAATTGTAATGTCTTATTGACTCGACTTATATCACAAGAACATAGTCATCTAATTTTAGCATCCTTAAAAGTCATAAACTAAAGGGGTATCCTTCCATTAATTTCCCACGTGAATCTGGGGGCATTTTTCCATTTTGACTAAACTTGCCCCAGTTAAAGCAAAAGGAGAGGTTGGCATCAAGTTAAACGGAGCTCTTGATTTTGGGTTCTAGTACTCTGTTTCATTAGCAATTAGACCTGATCAAATTGAGGATCAGATCGGATTGAGGGTCGGGTCATGAGAGTCGGCAGATAGGATTTTTTCGACCCTGATCTTACCCGACCCTCACGCGGGTCACCATAACCCTGACCATGCGGGTATCCTCGGGTCATCGGGTCAGACCCGACCCTTAAACCTCCCGATATAGAAAATGAGATTTTTCACTAAGTTTTCTTTTTATTATACAGGTCAACATTAAACATTTTACAAAATAAAAAGTCAAATGATAATATAATGTTCCGATGAAGCGATCGCAACTACAAATGCTCTAGTGCGTAATTTAATCATTAAACCAATAGACTGATTTGTTCACTAAAACGACTATTCAGTTTACTCCAAATATCAGAGAGGGGGCGTTAGAATGTTATGGACCAATGGAATTTGGTGAGGTGAATGGGGGAAGATGCTAAGGGAAAGCGAAAGCGGAAAAGTTTTGAACAAATGAAACCGAAAGTATCTTATTTTTATTTTTATTTTATTTTATTTTATTTTAAGTGAGGTTCAACAGGTCAAAACCTTTGCCCAAGCCCAACCATCATCATAGTCGGGCACCCTCAATTTAAGAGTCACGGTGGATCGGATACCAAAAAAGCCGACTCTGACCCTCATTTTTGAGGGGAGGAGAGGGTCAGGATGGGTCAGGCGGGTCCCCGACCGGTTGATCAGGTCTATTAGCAATACAGCCTTCTTAGTTCTTACTGGCCCCTCCTCTCATTCTGATATAATGCTAATTACGGTAGCATGTGTATAATTAGTACAATTTGTACATGCGTCCCAAGCTAAATTCTCATATTTTCCGTAATCAACCACACAAATATACCTTCGTTACGTACACTATCAAGTCTCCCATGTTAGTACATGTAATTTCGCAAAAGAGTTTAACGTGAGGTCATATTGTATATTTCCCCACACAAATGCTTGCATTATATCAAAAATATTTGTAGGGACAAAGTTACCTATGTTCAAATTTCTTCAGACTATCAGAAGCATTACCTATACAGAAATTCGTTCTATTTGGTTGCAAAATATGACAGCACTGGCTAAGCCGTGCAATAAAAGAGTTGCCCAACATTGAATTTACGGCGACTTACATTGTCGTACTTACGTAGTAATTAACTTCAATTAGCAGGACAGAAAAACATTGTGGATACAATAGTTTCCCAAGTCAATAATCGATCGACCTCTGACCAATTTAGCTTTTAAGCTCACCGAAACTCAAGAAACTTGAAATAGCTCAATGGCAGAAATAAACTGGACAAACTTTCGACCGGAGATGATAGGCTGAAGCAGCATGGAGAAGGGGACCAGATCAGAATAGAACATATTTTCACGACAAATGAAATTAAATAAGAACTCATTTAGGTTAAAACTGCTTCTTCATACCAATCAAACTCCACAGCAGAAAACCAAAGAAACACAACACCGTGCAAACTACCACATCCCCAGAACAAATAGAGGCTACAGCAACATACACTCCCGGTTTTCAGGCAGTCACTAAACTTTCTAGGAAATCTGCATTCCTTCAGCGTGATAGCTCTCCAGTTCCTTGTCAAGTTCCTCTGCGGATTTCTCCTGCTTCTTTCCACGGCCCCCACCGCGTCCTCTTCCACGGCCTCTGCCAGAACGCCCTCCTCGGCTCTGTGTTTGTCCACGACCCATGCCATTCCTCAGTCCTCCCCTTCTCCTCGGACTACGTTTGTCATTGTCAGCAAAAACCGATGCATCAAATACTTTCTTTCAGTAACATACATTACAACTACTTTCAAACTTGAACAATTATAAACAAAAGTGGACAAATATATTTGCAATTTTATCTCAGTGCTTTCATAATGTAATACGTCACCTCCTGCATGGTCCAACAAGGTAATTTACCAACATAGAATATAATGGAATAGCCGAATAACAGTCTGCAGACGACAGATCAGAACAGCAATTGTTTTTTCGCAGTTCTGAGATAACATGTTGAGTCTTAAGGATGCTATTTGGGATTTCCTAGGATTATCCATTTTGCAATTTCATATTGCCCCTCGATTACAAGGTACTCTTTTTCTCTCACATGACAAGAAATCAGCTATATCAGTAAAAGAACTAAGAACTTTCAGGAAGACACTTCTATTGTTTGAATAGAACAACCTGGATATTAACACCGCTCAACATGCAGGTAAAATACCAGGATCAGTATTCACATCATGAACATTAACTTCTCTAGAGTCCTGGCCAAAACATTCCAACCGATGAACAAAAGACAATGATCGAGCAAATTTAATAAGCTACAACCTTTAATCGCACAGGAAAGAACTGTCAAAGAAACATAAAATCCCTTTTGTAAAAAAGAAAAAAGGCAATCGGACATAACGAGACCAAATGCTTTAAATTCCAACTTGACAAAATACAAGATAGAAACAATTCTCTGCCACTTCGCGTACATCATTTATTTGTTTTGACAGGAAAAGGACAGTATGGTTTCCGCAATCCCTTTAGAGAGAGAGATGGAGGAAAAGAGAGGGACAACATTTTTATATACAAATGAGTGTGCATGCGTCACTTATAAATCAGTACAACAGGGACAGAAATGGCTCACCCAACACCACGATTGGCCGGAACTGATGGCATAGGCCGACCTGCACTTTGCCTGCAAGATGAAAAGGCACTTGTGAAACTCCAAATGAAGAAAACTGATCCTTGGATATCACATAATCCTCACACCAGCAGCAAAAGAGATGGCTGTTTCAACTGAAACTCCAAGAAAAACTGCAACATGATTCATGAATGAAACCACTACAGATCCAAGACAAAAGACTGTTTAAACATACTGCATAATGAGCTGTTTGCCACCTAATTGTTTTAGTCGGCAAACAAAACAAATTATACATAATATTACAAAAGATCTCACCCAAACCCCTATTAAACAATGGTATTCAAATATGTCTCAGTCAGCAGCATTGTCCTTTTCTCTCATGTAACAAGTTACAAAATGGGCATTAATTAGCAGGACTTCATTTCAGTCACCAACACGAAACAAGAAGAATGCTGACCAAGCCAACATGAAATTACAGTCACCATGAATTATACGAAGTAAATTGTTGTATGCAGAGTAAAAAACTGTCTATTAAGTTTCTCCTCTCCCTAACCTTTGCAATTCCTCATCTATAACCTCATTCACTCACACCCCGGCCCCCACAAAAACAAAAAGAAAAAAGATATCCTCCTCCATCTCTTTGCCTCAACTATCTGACCAATGTCCACCGGCTCCCCTGCCTCTTTTGGTTCTTACAAAGTACTCCCCCTGCAATTGCAACCTTTCTTTTCCCCGCTAATTGCATTCCCAACTCAGACCCTCTCAGTAGCTCCTCTTATGGTTTCCACATCCTAGAACTCTGTTATCTCTCTATTTGCTGAGTGCCTAATGTGACCCCCATCTTCATCGCCTCTGGCATTAGGCTCACATTCTGCATCCCAAGATGCAAAGAAAGCCCCAGTTTTCAAAGCTTAGCTGAGATGGTATCCAATAAATGGTCGCCATCAAAGCATATGGCGCCTTGCTCCACCCACTCTTCACTACACAATATAACATCCAAATATTAGGGCTTTAACATCCAAATCGAAAACTGAAAAGTTGTATAGAGAAATCAATTTGTACGCCCAATGCCCATACATCAATCCAACCCCACGAAATTACTCTCAACCAGCGGTAATATGCTAAGCTGCTCAGACAACAATTTGGCTTCTTTACGGCATAACTAGTTTGAGGATTAAAACATGACGCAAGTTATAAAATGCAGCTGACCCCCGCATTCACCACAGATCGAAGTAAACTTTCATATGGGGACCAATTTGATATCTCAACAAGGAGTCATCAGAACACATTATTTATATTAGTAAGCCCCTAATGTGGGACATAGTATTTACCACAACTGATTCCTCTTTGAGGAGTGTTTGGTTTCGACATAGGAAAGCAGAAGAAATCAGAAAAGGGAAATAGAGGGAACGAAATAAACCAAGGGAATTTGTATAACAATTAACATATTTGTTTTAAAAGGCAATAAAATCAAACTCATTACGATGTTTGCAGCCCAATATAAATGACAGGGAATTCTCAACTTCAGTCTTATAACACCCAATTCGGTGACCACCTCCATGCACCTCCCGCCTCTGATTTCCAGCCAAAGATGGTGAGCTTTTCCACTCCTCTGGCAATGGTATGGGTATCAGAAGTCATTTGAAGAAAAGATCATGCCAATATCCACCTACAGCCACCATTACCCCTGAAAACTCAGCAGACACCGGTCTTGGCTGAACTGAGAGGTTGAATCTTGACCGCTGTACAACACCCCCACCCCCCCTCCTCTCTTGCTCACATGTAGTGGAAGGGTTATTCTTCAATTAAGCTACGATGGTTCACATTAGATTGTGGTCGATAATTTTCTTAGATCTCAGGTATCTGGTGGAGGTTGACATCGCACAGATGGATGTTTTCAACTGGCTCTACAGATGGTCTGCTGCTGACCATCGCCAGCAGCGGCAATGGTGGGACAAATCCACACCCCAGGGAGGGGGGGGGTTTGTGGCTTGGAAGCTATGATGCTCAGACTCAGGTGTTTAGCCTACCCTACCATGTCGACACGACACAGACAGAGACACAGAATCCGGGTCAGCTTGGCAGGTTGAACTCAGACACAGCAAGTGACTGAAATCCGGCAGGGAGGAAGGTGATGGAGAAGAGGAAGAGAAGGAAAAGTGAGGGGCACACAACACACCCGAGAATGTCGATGAAGTTGTTGAAGAAGGAGCCGACGCCGAGGAACAAAACACAACGGAGAACAGAGCACAAAAAACACGCCATTTTCGCGCTCTCTCTGGGGCTAGGTTTTTCTTCTTTTCAACAGAACCGCAGAATTAGGTTGACCAAGGGTCAAAACTCTCACTTTATTCAGCTGGGGACGGAATGGGCTTTTAGATAGGCCAATACTCTTTTTAAATAAACATGGGCTGAGATACATGCCTAGCTGTCCAACTAAAAACCCCAAAGTGCAACCGTATCTAAGGCTGAGACAAATTGTAATTATAATTAAGGCTGAGTATTAGTTTTTTTTTCTTTTGAGGTTAAAAATACATTTAAGTCGTGTACCCATACCCATGTCCATCAAGTAACTGTGTCCCCTTACTGGATATGGATCCCCATATCTTCACTTATTGTTTGTGCCAAGTCAAAGACATTGATATGAACAACATGCCGTACCCAACTAGGAGCAACACAGCTTGGAAGTGTTGGGTGGTTTTCTTTCCAGTCTTTGCTTGCTTGTATGTTCTTTCAATTCAGTTCGCTCAATAACAAGGAATGGAAGAGAAATTGCAGAACCCTAACTAGAAGTTGAACCACCAAAAACAGCAGGGAAAGAGAATGGGGTAAAAACGGGGTGACCTAGTTGCATACAGCGAGAACGGGTTTTGACTCCCTATCACCTTCGTAAATACCCATAACAAAAAGCCCACAATTTTGGAGATCATAATTTGCCCATGTTTAAGAAGTCGTAATTCAAGTATGCATGCCTGAATTTTTCATCAAAAGGGCAAGCTAGGTATTCCACTTGAATGATTAAATGTATAAAATTGCCTACAAAAAACCAAAAATAGATGCCCAAACTGGCTGTGCCGACCCTGGTTTGCCACTCTAAAGGTGAATTTGAAAGAGAAAGTTCTTTTTGTCACTAAATGCAATATTAACAGTCCGCACTGATGAAACAACCACACATCTTATTTGAAACTAATGTTTCAGACAGACAAAATTACAAAATAAAACCAAAGATACTTACGTCATAACCACTCTTCTAGTTGCCTTCCCATTAGCACCACCAACAACATTTACACGAGCGGAAACAGGCACTTCCGAACTAGGGCAGACAATTTCGATCTTCATGGGCCTTCCATCAAGCGGGACATTATTGTAACGCTTGTGAGCTGCAAATGCATCACTCCTCTTGGCATAGACGACTTCAGCAGATCCCTGCAGCGGGAAGGAAAATGAAACATTATAGTCAGACAAGACCAATGAAGGACGTTGTAAACAAACAACTCCAACAAAGCCGCTTTTTCCAAGCTAAGATTACTCATTTCATATAGCAATGAACAGATAGTCAAAGAGAACATATTTTCATCTAATCCCACAAAGCAAAGCAACAAAAGCAACTGCAATTGATAAAAGGAACTAGTTTCTGTGCTTGTATAACTTGAAGTGTCAATAAAGACAAAGCACATGCTTTTCACCCATAAAAATCATCAAGAATAAAGAGGACTCGAACCAATAAATGAACAGATGGATTCTTCGTATTTAAGATCCTGGACAAATCTAGAAGCTTTTGAACGTACATCAAATATAAAGGTAACTTTAACCTAGCATCTCCAATTAGCTAAAACTTTGCAGCTTCTCTACTTAGCAGACATCAATTATTTATGAACACATTTAAGTTAAAAATCATACAGTTTGCAGAAAGGAAACAACAATAAGATGTAAAAGGACTGATTAAGCAAGTGCTTGAACATAATTCGAACAGGTACATGCATGCAGTGAGGGACAAGAGAGGCGAGGGTCACAGAAGGAGAAAGAAAGGAGAGCAGAATAGTGACAATTGAAGATGGAATTGGAATACAGCTTCTAAAGGCAAACAAGAACAGTTAGTATTGCAAACAGTACTCGAACATGCTCGAACTTTTACATACAGAACTGCTCAAATGAGAGAATGGAAGGTGGAGAGAGAAGTCCAAGAAGCTCACAAAGAGAGACAGAGAAAGGACAATAAGGCTAAACAGGAAATAAGATTGAGACAGATGAATATTATGACAGTGGGGAAAGCAATTCCACAAATATAAAAAGGTAGGCGAAGGTAATATAAGACGAAAAAGGAACCTAGGAGATAAATGACAAATTTTAAAACGGAAGGAAGGCACTGACATTCCTATAGAGAAGCCCCGAAATTTAATAGAAGAAAAGTTTTCAACAGGGACACGAGCAAAAAATAAAAAACTTAAAGCAAAATGCATGAGTCCTATATTCTCAGAAGAATGAGTTATGAGGCATAACACTTTAGCCCGCATATCATCGAGGAAAAAATGCATGAATCTCATATTCATGGAATATTCAAGAACAAGTCTTTTAATCCAATTTCACATGCAATCAAAAAAGGTGAAAACCAAGCAAAGGCAAACAAAGAGATCTGCAAAACACAGATACAACTTGAATATTTAAGAATAAAACAATATAGTGACTTACACTTGGTCGACCGGTTTTGTCATAATGAATAGCATAACGTTTCAGCTCGCCAATGACAGAGAAGAGCTCCTGATTCCAAACTCAAATTTCAGACCCAAGGGGCCAAGAGAAACCAGTCGTAAAGGTCTTTTAATTGAAAATTAATGGATCAAGCTGTACCCTTATATCATCATTGCTAACACCAGGATCCAAGTTAGATATAAATAACTTTGTGCCACTATCCATTCCAGGTAATCCTGCAGCTGCAAGGCTTTCTTCAAACAGATCGTGCTGCCAAGGAAAATTCTTGGTTCTGCGAAATGACTGGCGGACCATAGGGAAACAGAAACCCAGACGGAGGAAAAGTTGATGTCAGCATACGACTAGAAAAGGATGATTCGCCACTCTTGAGGGGTCAATGAGAGATCATCATATGATAAAATGTAAAACAAATTACTAATGAGCAATCCATATTTATTGAGAAGCCCAGACAAGCCATTATCATCAGAGATGAATGTGACGTTACGGTGTCTATATATGGGCCACAGATGGAAAGTGGAAAGATATTGTAGGATTGAACCATTGTATGTAATTAGTTATAAGATAAAAACCGGAACTCTTTTGCGAAGCCAGCAGAGGTCCTCTGCAGGGACATGTTGAAGCAGGGTAGCATTTCACATGGAAAATATCCAATCTATAGCAACATGATCAACTTCTCCACTGTCTAAAACATACCAGCTAACAAACAAAAAGTCGGAGGCACAAAGGTAGATGAATTAGAGAACTTGAGTTTTTGGAGGTAAAGTTGATCGCACAAAACTAATGATAGCCTGATTCAAAGAACCACCTAACACCACTCCTTGCAATCACATGAGACAATGATTATTCACGGAGAATCAGCTGAGGACTTCCGGATATATGATTGAATCATCAGATGTCCCCTCAAGATGATGCAGCGAAACCTCCAAATCAAACTATAAGGACCATGGTACAGAAACATTTCACAGCCATAATCCCAAATTGACCCACAGAGCCTTCTCCAAACAGGAAACTAGATTAAGAAATATTGCTTGTTTCAATTTCTTTAATATACTTTGCATCAGCATTTCACCAGAGCTCTTAAGCCATATGCCGGACGCTAAAATTAATGCATAAGACATCCAAAATTCGGGCTTGCCTTGGCTATGCTGAAAGATGAAGGGCGAGCATTTACTCCAAGAGCACCCTGCCGACCTCCCCCTCTCCCCATCCCTCTCATCCTTCCACCGCCAAAAGATCCTCTCGATCCACGACCTCGAGGAGCACCACCCCGTCCTCTACCTCTACCAGCACCAGTAGTTTTCTTGCTTTTTATAATATCATCTAAAGACATGTCCAAAGCCTTATCCATGACTGATGAAGACTAAACAAAACAGCTTCTTCCGCACAAAGACGAACAAGACCTGAAAAACCATAAAAACATAACGTTTATACATACATTTCAATACCAATGCTTGTAAAAGTTTACGGGACTATGTCATCAAGTTTTAATAGTCAATACAGCATCGATATGAGCATCATCAAACTAAAAATATGAAACCACAACAGGAATTAACGTATATACGCAAATTCACATAAAAACATTCGCTAACAAAAAACCGAGCAGCGATTTCAGATCAAACAGACATCAACAGCAGAAAATTTACTTATGGATTAACCAACATATTCATGGGACAAATCAAACCACAGCTGGATCAAATAAAACCCTACATAGCAGAAAGGACAACCACGGAATGTTCAGTGGACTAAATCTACCCTCCAATCAACGAAATCAGGTATAAGAAGCTGAAATTAAACGAAAACACACAGACCAACCACCAAATCAACGAAATCGACAACTAAATCAAACAAGACAACAACCAAATCTACAAAACAAAATCTCAAATTAACAAACCCAAACCTAACATCGACAAAAGGAAAAAACAAAATCGAAGTCATATGCCTTCAAATATCGAGTCTTACCTCTCAGAGGATTAACAGAAGCTCCGTCAACGAACGTCGATCGCAAGGTTACCCCTCTCTCTCTCTCTCTGGATCCGGTACGAAAATGTATGAGAGTCGGGACCGCCAATCCTGAGTCAAGGGGATTGTATACCTTTGGGTATGGGCTTCGGGAACCAAACATATATGGACCGGTGTTGGACAATTCCCACTCGATCTCTAATGATGGTTGCTTAGCTATTTTGGGTCAGCTCAAAATGAAGAAAATGACTTGCAGCATAAAAATAACGCATATTTTGGGACAAGAGGCACAAGTTAATGAGTTGTATTTTACACTAACTTTAGCTATTTTTAGTCAAAAATTTATGATTAGGGTTGTTAAGAATCATTTTTTTCTATTAGAAATTCTAACTATAGTAAGAAAGTTTCTTGAATAAAAAGAGCTTTTTTTTCGGTTAAGGTGAATAAAATTCTTCTTTTGTACTACGAACTTTTATATCTTTTTATTCTTAGTTAACAAAGGTTATTTTAAGATGTATATCTAATAAGTTTATTTTGATTCCTTTTTTGTATACTTCTAACCAAATAAATGTTTTCTACTTATCTAAAATTATATTTTAGCTTAAAAGAGTTGTAATTATAACTTTATATATATATATATATATATATATATATATATATATATATATATAAATTCTTTAGTGTTCCAAATTAGAGCTTTGTAAGATGGTCATAACAGGGACCGACCTTAATCTTACAAATTGTCGTATATAAGTCTCGTCATGACTAGTATGAACATGTGAAACTTGATACCCCAATTCAACTTTTTTTTCATGGTGGTCTTTATTATTGTCCAACTCAAAGGTAAACTTTTGTGTGAGCAAAACAATAATAAGAATCATGAGCAAAATGTCATAATAATTGGGTTGGCATACATCATTGGAAGTGTAGAACCAATGAGTTATTCATTTGCAATATTAAAAAAAAAATCATAAAAACACAACACACTTGAGATAAAAGTTTATCATTATGTGTCATGCACAAAATAAAGAATTAAAAGTAAATATAGTTCTCAAGGGAAAAGGTTATTAGACTCAATGTCTACGAGTTAACTAGACTAACACCATATATTTCATGTCAAATATTCAATTTAGAACATGTTCAAAAAATATAAATATTTTTATGTAGGGTTTGACATTGGACTGAGTCAAGTTAAATTAAGGCCCAACCCATTTACAAAGTAGACCAGGACATGTCATGGTCAGCCCGTTAACCATTTGCACCGGGCCAGGCCTTTTGTGTAATAAATGCGTCGAGTCGGGTTGGCCCATTAACGTCCCACTCTTGGCCCATTTTAAAAATTGAACACACGTACACTCAAAAAAACTGTCTATAATAATTATTGTTACTAGTATAAATCCGTGCTATGCACGGTGCATAATGAAACAGATATTTAAAAAATATGTATCATTGAAAAAATTAAAAAATTTATCGATAAGTAGTTAGTGGAAAAAATAAAAAGTTGTGAACTTCATAAATAGCAACTGAGATAAATAAAGTCAAACAAAAAATTAATTGAATCATGTAGGATAATTTAAAGATATAGAATTAATGGTTTATATTTAGGGATGGGAGTTATACCCAAATCCGAATAATTCGAAACGAACCCTCTTTATTTATGGTGGGTTCGGGTACAAAAAATGGAGAAAAAATAGGTATGGGGCGGGTGTGCCAAAAACGGGTATAGGTATGGGTACGGATCAGGTACAGGAATACCATACCCATCCCCGCCCCATATCCAAACCCGATTTTTTTCAAAAAAAATTATGGGGCTGAAGCGAGTAGGTTGTAGTGAAAAAAAGACCCAAATCTGTACCTAAATACATATTGTGCCCTCAGATTCAACTGACAGCTACTATACTCTTATGCACCTACAAATTTGATATTTTGTAGGGACACAATGCATTTCAATTATGAGTATTATTTTTTAAACTTAATAAACCCGACGGGTATTATTTTAATTTTGAATATGTAGGCAGAAATTTAATAAAGGGGAAATCCATGTAAAAAAGTATTTTTCATTTAATTTTGAACCTTTAAAAATTAAACTTAATGAACCCGATAGGTGTCAGTTTTACAATGTATATGTACCAAAATAAAACCTGAATAACTCAAAAAACCCAATGGATATGGGTAGGGTATGAATTTTTAAAACCCGATGGGTACGGGTGTAGGTATGGGGATGGTTTTAGAAAATGAATATGGGTGCGGGTACGACTCCACTCGCTCCGAACCCGCCCCATGCCCATATGTATCTATATTTAATAGATGGCTATTCGGTAGATAATAGGATTATTATATATTCTTTACGATTTTTAAAAAAAAAGTAATAATAAAGACATGATTTATTTGGGGAGTGTACCTTTTTTTAATAGATATAATCAAAGGCTTTGATTTAATAGGTGATTAACTTTTACGATTGAGATTACACCAAATAAATCACTCATGTTGTAGTATTTTAGGTTTTTCCAAAAATTATAATTTTTATTAAATGTTTGAGATTTGTTTAAGATAATACGATTATCATATAGTCTTTTCCACATATAAGTGACATTATCAGGAATTTTTTAAAAAATAAAAATTATAAATGGGTATTTTACTTGAATAATGCAGTTTTTTTTACTTTAAAATCTACGGTTTAGATTTAATGAATAAATATAATTGTCTATTTTTTTCCCTAGATAATTTTTTTGATTGAATTTTTTCCCTATATAATTGGATCGTCATTTATCTTTTATAATGTATATCCAAAATCAAGGGAAATTTTTCTTAAAAAAATAAACGGATATCTTAGCTTTAAAATCAACAACTTAGATCTATTGCATAAATAATTTTTATCGTTAAGATTACACTAAATCATGCAAATCACACTTGTTACAGCATTCTAGGGTTTTCCAAAGATTACACGTTTTTTAACTACTCGGTATTTTTTTAGATAATAGGATTATCATATATCCTTTATCACATAACCAAAATTATGATGGATGGTTCTAACAATAAAAATTATAAATCTAATCCATAAATAATTTTTAACTGCATAAATAATTTTTATGGTTAAGATTATACTAACTCCACAAGTCACACTCATTGCAACATTCTAGGGTATTCCAAATATTATCATATTTTCTAATTGTTGAGCATTTTTTTAGATATTAGAATTATCATATATCCTTTATCGCATATAATCAAAATTATGAAGGATTTTTTAAAAAATAAAAATTATAAATTAGTATTTTGCTTGGATAAGGTATTTTTTAACTTTAAAATCTACGATTTAGATTTAATGAATAAATATAACTACCTATTTTTACCCTAGATAATTTCATTTGATAGATTTTTTTGCCTCAATAATTGCATTATCATCTAGTTTTTATCATGTATATTTTTAAATCATGGATGATTTTTTAATGAAAATGAAAGGACATCTCAGCTTTGAAATCGACAACTTAGATCTAATGCATAAATAAATGTTTTATTGTTGAGATTATAGTAAATCTCGCAAATTGCACTCGTTGTAGCTTTCTAGGATTTTTCAAATATTATCACATTTTTTAACTGCTTGGAATTTTTTTGAGATAATAGAATTATCATATATTTTTTTACTTCGGTAAATGGTTTTGCAATTGTTTCTCAAAGCTGTTTTGTGGGTCTTATGGAATCAACCTCTCTATGGGTAGGAATACCGGTAGAGGTAAGGTTGCCTACAGCTGGATCTCCCCAGACCCCGCGAAAGCGGGACCCACTTTGGGAGTTTGTTGTTGTTGCTGTAGAATTATCATATATCCTTTATCACATATAACTGAAATTATGAGGAATTTTTTTTAAAATAAAACTATAAATTAGTATTTTAATTGAATCAGGTATTTTTTTTTAACGTTAAAATCTATGGTTTAGATTTAATGAATAAATATAACTACCTGGTGCTTTTTCCGAGATTTTTTTAATAGAATTTTTTTCTTGATAATTGAATTATCATCTATCTTTGATCATGTATATCCAAAATTATAGGGATTTTTTAAATAAAAACAAAAAGATGTCTTACCTTTAAAATCAACAATTTAGAACTAATGCATCAATAATTTTTATGGTTAGGATTACACTAAATCCCACAAATCACCTTCGTTGTAGCATTCTATAGTTTTCTAAAGATTATCATATTATTGTATCTACTTGATATATTTTTAGATATAGGAGTATAATATATCCTTTATCACATAACCGAAATTATGAAGGATTTTTTTAAAAAATAAAAATTATAAATGAGCATTTTACTTGGATAAAGTTGTTGTTTTTAACTTTAAATTTGCAGTTTAGATTTACTGAATAAATATAATTGCCTAGTTTTTTTCCTAGATAATTTTTGTTGATATAATTTTTTTTCCCTAGATAATTAAATTTTCATCTATCTTTTATTATGTATTTTTGAAATCATGGGGGATTTTTTTAAATAAAAATAAATAGATATCTTAACTTTAAAATCGACAGCTTAGATCTAATGCATAAATATTTTTATTGTTGAGATTGGACTTATAATATTATAAATTATATAGATATAGATATAGATATAGATTATATTATAGATATTATGGATATAGATAGATTATAGATAGATAGATTTTTTTAAATTAATTTTATTTTTTATAATCCAACAGTAATTATTAAAAATAATCTCAGTCTAACGATTTAAAAACTCTAATTTTTGAGAATTTAGATAAAAAATAAGACTCGTAAGATTGCTATTATATAGAGAGATAGATTATAGATATTATGGATATAGTTAGATTATAGATAGATAGATTTTTTAAAATTAATTTGATTTTTGTATAAATCCAACGGTAATTATAAAAAGCAATCTCAATCTAACGGTCGAAAAATTCTAATTTTTGAGAATTTAGATAAATAGTAGGACCCACAAGATTGCTATTATGTATTATATAGATATATAGATATACAAAGAGTTGGTAATAAGCTTAACTAATTGAAATATATAAACTAATATGTCAAGTAGGTTGAAAAAATAATAAGTCACTAAACTCACCGTTGCTGAGCCGACCCAATCCAGCCTGTTAATATGTCTTAATGAACCGACCAACTATTGATTATGGTTGTTCATTGGTCCCGGCCTGGATTGGACCGGCCTGGACCGAAGACCGATCAAGGTTCCGTATGCATACCTAGGACCGAACCAGGCCACTGTCGGTCCTGGACCGGACCGAACCGATTGTGGACCAAATAAAACTCATGAGTCATGAGGATTTTTTTTGGGGGGGTAGAAATTTGAATTCAATGGCACTGGTGATTAGTGTTTATATTTAATCGCATTTTAAAAAAATTGATTCTTAGATATTCATTACATGTAAGCTTAAAATTTTATGTCAAATAAGCATGAATCTTAACCATATTTGAATCAAGGCAATACAATAATTCTTGCCAATTTTGTAACAAACAAGAAAAACCCAAATGATCAGTTGATCACCAAGAAAACAGGTTGGGACAGAAACAAGCATAAGACAGCCCAGATGATCACCGAACAAGATAAATTGCGAAATCAACACCAAATTACACATTATTTAGCAAACAATCATAAGTTGTCAACAACTCAACAAGAATGAGAGGGAAGCCCAGAAGATTAGAACCAAGCAAACAGCCCTAGCTGCCCTAAGGCCCCTACAAGCAAAAGTCAGAGGGGATAAAGATGCAGAGACTCACCTCAGACCGACCCACGCATAAGACAGCTAGAGGAATCAGGGGGCAGGCGGCTGCTGGGACCAAGACCGACGATCGTCGTCTTCTTCACTCTTCATAGCTGGGATTCAAGGGCGACTGGGCAGGGGCGATGCGATTCAGGCCAACGCTGAGAGGGAGGCCAGAGTGAGTGGCTACCGAAAAACGGTTGACAGGGACGACCGAGAGCCGAGAGGGAGGTCTAAGAGTGTGGGGAGAGGCGACTGGGGAGAAGAAAGCAGAAGCAGTGGAGAGTCGAGGCTATTGAAGTGTCGAGCACGCAGGGGAAGTGGCTGGGAAAGTGGGAAGTTTCAATTTTCAAACCTCAAAAGTTGGGGGAAAAAAAGCCTAACACTTATATCGGTCCGGACCGAAGACCGAAATTGGAAAAGGGTAGGACTGTCGACCGGATCGATTAGGTATGGTCCGGTCCGGTCCGATCCCGGTCCAGACCGAACAATGAACAACCCTACTATTGATCCAATCTGTTATTGACTTACCTCTTTATTAGCCCTATTTTAACGGGCCGATACGCTTGACCCAACTAATTTTCGACCTGTACCCCACCCCTACTTTTATGATACAAACTTATAATGAATCATTTTTACATAGGCTCCCCATCTTTTCCATTGTAGTCGCATTGCCCATTATTAATTGTTCAACAAGAACAAAGCACGAAGTTATTGTGCACAAGTGTAACACAATTGCAATCATTGAGTCGCATTGCCCATCACTAGTTGTTATCAATAACAAGAAGACTAAAGCCAGAATTCATTGCACACAAGTGAAAACGATTTTCCAAGTCATTTCACATTTCAAAGTCATTTTCTGAATTGATTTTTTTTTTAAAGTTATCTTCTTAATACATTCGCCCAAGAGTCAGCCTAAAACAAAGCCCAAACTGCCCAGATGTACATCGAAGGCCCAAACCATGGCATTGTATTTTTGGGCCGAAACTCACAATCTTGAGATGAGCCCAAAAAAGGAATGCACGCTTGGGCCCAACAAAGAGTGGTGGGAGCGCTGTCTGTAGGCATGAGACCTTGCTGAGGGACTAATAATCGGTCAACTGACCCAATATGCAGAGGACAACGGCCCCCCCCCCCCCCACCCCAACGATCTCCAAACTTTACTACTGTGATTTACTTCCGTGAAAGATGCCAAATGACCAACCAAACTAATGCTCGTGGAGAATTTTGTACACTAGTGAGTAGTGAGCATGTATGATGACTTCCAACCCCCCCCCCTTTGTTCTTCCTTATCAAACAAAGGTATACTTACCCATTCTTATTGCATGTAGTATGTACATTCACTCTATGTTCGTATTAACACGTATTGGTTTGATTTGGCGCTTGTTTTCCTTGAGTAAAGTCTCGGGTTCGAATATTTTGAATGGCAAAACTTTGTGAACAGAGAGTTCTATCCTTAATAGGCCAATTGTAACTCGATTCCAAGGAAATTGATGAGCCAAGACTTAAAATATTTACTTTATGTCCGTAAAACATTAAGAATGAACTCTGAGTTATAAACAAAGTACAATGCAACTTATTAACGCGTGTTGTCATATTATAGTTGGACTAATTTATAGAGAGATATAATTATCTGCTTTTAATGTGATGTGAAGTGGATATACAAGAGGTGATAGATACAGGCAGTAGGCATTCGACCTCAATCAATAGAGGGGAAACAGGAATAACTAACTTGATATTTTTTCTACTCTTATATGTGACATTTTGGATCTGTATATTCAGAACATATATGTTCAACAATAACATTTAGAATAATACTTAATTTTGACTAAGTTAAAATATTGTTGCATTAGATGTTGGTGTTTAATGAATTTGCATTTGAACTACCATTTTAAAGATTGCCTTCCTTCCAAAAAAAAAATTATAATACTCCAAAAATCACAATGTAATTCTAAGCAAGAATAGATTACTCTGGTGATAAGGGCCATTCATTCACCAAAGATGCAGAGTATATTCGTTAAACCCAGTACTGCAGAGCGCACACGCCCCTAGTCAAAAAAATAAATAAAATTATAGGCTTCTGACTCCTTCCTAAATGAACTGTGTTTGCATGTTCAGTTGATGCGCTAATCTCCACATCTATTGCCTAAACCAGCTTTAAATGCAATTTGTACCATTGTATCTTAATTGCATGCATTGATGTATAGAAACTCTTCAGTATAATGTTTGGTTTGATTCAAACAACACTGTAATGTAATCTTATTTGTAATTATATTTTTATTTTCTTATTTAGTCATAATAAGGTATTAAAAATAATAACTATCTTGAAATCATAATTACTACATTCTATATAATTTCTCTCCCAATTTGTCATGAGAGATGGACCTATATTGACCATCTTGTTTTTTGAGAAGAAACATAAGGTCAAGTCTCTGATGAATTTGATTTAAATTATATGCATTTTTGTTAGGAAATTAGAGCAAACTAATAGCGAAAGTAATAAGATGAAACAGATATTCAGAAATTTAAAGGAACGATAACACGAACAGAACAACGACACACAAGATTTACGTGGAAACCCAATGCAGGAAAAAACCACGGACGGCGACGAGCACAATTAATCAACTATATGAGTAGGGAGAATACAAAACGATCACAATCATAACAAGTTATTTGATCCAACATCAAAATTACAACCTCTCTTGTAATCTCTCTAACAATTCTCTACATCTCAATGTATTTAGGGATTCATGAGTGATTTTGGAGTTCAGGGATGACTTTAGATCCTACGTATGGCTCCTTTTTATAGAGTCTAGAAAATTAGGGCTTTACCCTTAGAGACAAACCCTAATCGCCAGGAGAATATTCATTGTGTGATCATAATGTTTGAAAAAATATTATGGTTTCAGGAAACTTTCCTTATACATTTAATTCCTACTTTTGTACCACCCAAATATTCTCCCTACAATCTCCACCTTGGATTTTGGGCCACGAAACCCAACAACCCAACACTTTTTTTTTATTAATATAGATTGGTTCAAATAGCTTGACATTTGCTTTGTTAAATAAAATGTTAAATTGGAGTCTTATACATGAAGAAAATTTATGATCTAAGAACTCTGCCATTTGCGATCGAGTCAACAGTAGGGGTGGCAATGGATCGGGTTCGGGTCGGGTGAACCATTATCCGCATCCATCACCTACTTTAATCCGCTTCATCCAATCTACCTATCATTCGTAAAAATCTAATGCAATCCATCCATCCACCATCTGCGGGTGAAAACGGGTGGATTGGATTGTAAACGGGTGATGAAAGTTTATATGTAATATGTTAGCAAATTTGTATAAAAAAGTAAGTTTCGCCTTTTTAAAAGGTTAAAAAAGATATTTTAGGTATAAAGAACGAATAAATATCATATTCATCACATTAGTTTTGACGAAAATCATAAAATTAACAATATAATTGTCTAAAAAAAGAGTAAAATTCAAATGTCAAAAAAAAAAGTAAACTAATTGCAAATAGGAAATAAACAAGCGGATGACTAAGCGGACGATGGATCGGGTGACGGGTCAGATGGGGCATCACCCGGATCCAATCCAATCCGTCAAACCATCATCCATCATCCATCCATCACCTATATATTTCGCGTTTTCACCCACTTTTTCAGGTCAGGTGGAATGGATATCTATCGGGTGCCGGTGAAATTACCACCCCTATTCAACAGTAGTACGACTCAAGGAAAATTATTCCTTTATTGATGAGAGAGGTTTGAGTTTTTGAGAGTTTTTATGAGTTATAATATCTCTGTTGGTTTAATATTTCATTTTGTTGAGATTGTTCGTTTAACTCTCTCTCTCTTATAATATATATTATTATTGCGACTTTCTACATTAAATCTTTTTTTTCCCCAGTATTTAGTTAGGTATGACCCTTACAATAATAAAGAAAGAAAGAAAATACATCAACTACACAACTCAAAGAAAACAGCTACTACAATCTACATATTGCAAGTCGCAAGTAGCTAAGCTTAAAAAGCAACTAGTTCCAATCGTAGACATCGATTAAAATAGCCACCGTAGATATCCTAAGATCATTAACCTTTGCTTTGTCGGTTGTTATCTAATTATTTTCTCAGGCTTCTTGTGATTTTTCTAATTGTTGGAGCCTTATTTCTGGTAACAGAAATACCAAGTCTTTTCCCAAAATCCAAAGCTTCTTTCACTATTTCAATAGGGGTAGGCAACTCATGATTGGATTTTGCGTTCTTACTACCACTCTTCTTACTCCTGTTGGAAAGCTTACGTCTCTCACTTTTTTTCATGGAGTTGAGGCTCCAATTCAAGAGGGCCATCAAACGGGCTCAAGGTGCTATCAATCTCTTCACCATCTTCCATAGATGAACCGCAGTTTGGTACTTGGGAGATGAACTTCACAACATAAATCAGGTGGCTGAGAGCATTATCCAAAGGTCGAGTGATTGTCTTGCTATTGTCAGAAAGTCCTTCATGAACACCTTCCTCCACAACCTCATTAGCACTTCTCCGAGCCTCTAAATTATTGTCATTGCGGCATTATCGAAATTATTGTCATTGGGGCCTCTACATTAAATCTTATCTCCTAATTTTACCTTACTTCGTTATTCTTTTATATAGTACACTATTGTGCTCATCACCACCTATGACATAAATTATAACTTTAAAAATGAATGATGAAAATCACTTAGCTTTAACTTAAACTAAAAATCTGTCCTTTTAATTAGCGAAAAATGTCTTAAATTCAAAAATTTAGAATAAGAAAAGAATTAAATTTGATTGCGTTAAAAATAAAATAAAATGGAAGAAATTTAGGGCTTGTTCTTTTCATGGGTAAATTGGAGTTAGTAAAATAGTGAAGTGGGTTGAGGTGGGTTGAAGTTGGTATTTTTTTTTTGAGGTGGGTTGAAGTAAGTTAAAATGGGCTGAAGTTGGTATATTTTTTTTGTGGTGGGTTGACGTGCGTTACAAGAATGAGAGATTAAAAAAATTCAACCTACTTCAACCAATCTCAACCTACTTCAACTTACCTCACTCTTTTACCTACCCCAATTTACCAACGAAAATAACAGGCCTGTATTCAAAAAATTCAGGTGTAACATAAAAAAATAGTATGATCGTAATTGTTACAAAATATATCAGCAATATAAATTTGTAGTTAATTTTAAAATATAGGAGTTAGTTGAAAATATAAAATTAGATTTTTCCTAATTTTATAAAAGATGAAAAATTAGGTTGTGGAAAATAATTTCACAAAATATATCAGGGAAGAGCGTTCGCTACCACGTTCCAGAATTCAGAAGCGAGCGGAGATGCAGCAATGGGCCTCAAGGTATTCAAGAAGGGTTTAACTATCGGCATTCGTCTTTACGGTGGAGTAGTTGAGCGAACATTTGGAGTTTTGAAGACGACTTGGAAGATTTTGGATGGCAGGATGCCTCAAGTGAGTTTAGAATCACAAATTGAAATTGTTATTGCAGTATGTACAATCCACAATTTCGTCCATCTGCATGAGAAGGGGATGCAAATATCACCAAGGCCGTTTTGCTTTGGCCCAAGGCCAACTGTTAACCTATTTGATCAAGATGCTAAGAATGCCATGAAGCAAATTAGGAATCAAACAGTGAACAAAATTTGGGCATCTCATTCTATTTGAAATTAAATGTTTGTAAAGGTACTAACACTGATACGTGCTTCAATGTTTTGTGTCGTTTAATTTGTGCGATGAATTCCTGTAATCATTTCCATATCTCAATGTCATCATCTATGTCTCACGTTTACAAATTGCAATTACAAATTAAATGATTCCCGAAGGTATGGATTTTGAACACGATAAGAAATTATCAAATTTCATAGTTGCAGACGGAATACTTTTGTTTTCTAATTTTTTTAGGTCCTGTTCTTTTCGTAGGTCAATTTTAAAATACCAACCTCAACTCACTTCAACTTACTTTCATTATTTTAATCAAGTTCAATTTATCATATAAAAAAAATTCAACCCACTTCAATGAACTTCAACCTATTTTAACATACCTTAATCTACTTCACCCTTTTACCCACCCCAATTTACTTATAAATTTTCACCATTTTTAAATCATACTACTTTGTAAGAATAATTAAATCTCACATGACACTTTACAAATTATTAAAATTATGAAGGGATTGGTTGAACTTGGTTAAAGTAGATTGAAGTGGGTTGAAGTTAGTATTTTTTTTTCAGGTGGATTAAAATAAGTTAAAATAAATTACAATAGATTAAAATGAATTAAGATTGATAAATTTAAAATAACCTACAAAAAGAATAGGACCTAAACCGCCACCCAACATTTTAAGGGTGGGTTTGCCCTTCCCCATGCTGCGTCAATTGACAATACCTATGGAGCATCGACTACTAAGTACTAACATTAATGATCTTCGTCATTTGTAGTTTTGCTTTAGAGCGGTAGTTACCGCATCAGTGCCTCCGTACGTTCGCCAGACTTAAGTGACCATGTAATGTTAGAAGTGCTCAAAAAGTAATTCCAGCATTTGTTTTGCTTTTGCATATAGTCGGCAAAATAATACAAGTAAAAGAACTCGTTTAATAATTGTAGAAGCGATCTATCACTTTATATATATGCGTCCCAATTTGTAACTTTGACTTTATATAAAGAACATCGTCATTTGTCCTGATTGGGGGAAAAAACATATATTTTCATCCATTTAACGTTAGGATCTACAGAGGCCAAGTCTCAGAAGGCAAGACTCATCATAGAGATAACTTATTTTATATCAAGTGGCCCCTAACGTACCTTATTGGTATTCTTTAATATATACCAATTTAAACCGAAACAAATTAGGTTGTTGAAGTTTTTAAAGAACAAGTGAACTCTAACGAATAGTTTATTTCCATTCCACATCTCAATCAGACAACTTATCGTGACATACACATAAGATTCCCTTAACAGTCATATTATTCAATACCTATCTTGTCTTTGAGTATTGGTGTTTAATTTGGTCCAACAACTAGGGCAGGAATTGGTGGACAAATCACGCTCCATCGCCCAGAGTTCAAAGCTTCAAAGATGGCGCTGAATAGGATGAAGTTGAGTTCTGGACAACTAGTGTGACCTTTGGAGAGTTTGAAAGGGCAGATTTCGATCAGAGGAAAATAGTAGGCGTTCAATAATCAATACTGAGACGGATGTACCATTCTTTAGGTCATGACAAGAAGCTGGAAGATTCTCTATAGTTTATTGAAAAATATTGAGTTGGACCCACACATTTAAGGGGGTATATTCTATTGCAAAAAAACAAAGATGCCCGAGCGATAAATAAAATAAAGTAAAACAAAATACCCTTGGGGACTAGGTAACTGTACGTCCGTCTGATGTGGATTCCGGGGATTGGATTCTATTTCTGGGGGACGGGGACAAGGTTCCAAGAAACGGCGAGCCAGTTAAATACTATATTATACGAGTATATATTTTCAGAAGATATATCAGTAAATAAATATTTTAAAAATAAAATACATGATAAATACATTCAGAAAAATATATATAAATAAAATATAAGAGCATATATTATCAGGTGTATCTAATAATTTGCCATAGCCAGTTCCTCTGGCTCTCTTTATTTTTATTCGAACGTAAATCCAAGATATACTAGAAATTTAGAATACACATTTTAATTAGTTTTGTTTGAATTTAATTTTTAAATTTATTATAAGTTTTTATTATTAGCATTCAATATTCATTGATATTTATTAGTAGTTTAGTAATGGTTAGTATTTATTAGCACTGATATATACTTAGTTATTTTCTACTTACAATTAGTCATAATCAGCACTGATTAGACACTATCAGCATTGATTAGTAATAATTTATTTATAATTAGTTGAAAAGAACAGAGTCCTATAATATTGTGGATTAATAATTCATTTCATTTCTCTTTTTACATTAAACAGATTATTTTTCTCCTTTCATTACTGTTCTTTTCTACCTAATAAAAACATTACATCATTCTCGTTAATTATAGCAACAACACGCCTACACCATTTGAATTTTCTTAATCCTGCTCACTCAAAGATTTTTATACGCATGAGTCACCAACGTTGTTATGGCTATCGTTAAGTGTTAAAAGCTGCACTATTATGATTTGTTGGGATACTTTTCCATTCTGCATGAGCCTAACGTAAGGGAAAAAAAAATCAATGATTAATATATATTGATTTATTGGTCAGTGCTGATTAATGCTGATTATGAGTGATATTATGAGTAGGAAACATGATTAAGTGCGAATAAATGTTGACTAGTGCTGATAGGTTTTGACTGGTCCAAATATGTGCCAATTGATATTGCTAATTGATCCTAATGAGTGTTTACTAATGTTGAATAATACTGATGATAAATACTTCTAATAAATTTAAAGAAACATGCCATTGTATATGAAAATATGTGCTATATTAACTAGTGGTGAATGGTGATATAAGATTTGATCTTCATAATCCAATTAGGGATATGAAATGAGTCAACCTGCAATTTGCAATTGAGTTTATTCAGTGTGAAACTTGATTTGATATCTCCATTGAGTATATTAGGGCATGTTCGTTATGAACATATTAGAGGAAATGGCTGGATAGTAGATTGGAGCAAATTAGAACAGGTTAGAACAGGTTAAATGAGTAGTTAACAAATTAGAGCAGATTTGAAAAGCAATTAGTAAGTCGGAGAAGCATTTTATTTTTGTAACTACCGATGACTATATTTTGTATAATAATATTTTATTAATTTCCATAATACTAGGTTACATCCCAAAAATTTATGCGACATATGATTGTATGTCATTGTAAGCATTAATGCATGAATTAATAATATTTTTCATATATCGAGAAAATGCAATAACCCTTTGCAACTAGCTAGGCCGACACATTTTGTTACAACAAAAAATTCCATCTAGAAGTTTCATGGTTGTTTATTGATGATAAAATCATATCAACTATTACATCCTTATATTTCGGTAATTGCTTGTTTGTTTTGCTCATTGTATAACTCAACATTGGGAATGGTTACAATTTTTGTGGGTCTTTGCAAAATTGGTATTCCTTTTTTACACATTCAGCTGAAGTTGTGTTGTGCACACTGTTGTCTTTTTCTTGATTGTATTCACATTGTTCACCGTTTCGTGATTTCTCATTAATATTTTTTTAGGATATAATTTTTAAAGAATTATTATTATTTATTTACATGGGTTAAGGTTAATTTGTCATTCACTTGAAAAAATTTATCTTTCTTTCCAGCAGTTTGGATTGACTTTGAGTATGTGTGAACAGTTGGGAGCGGATTTGAACAGATTGAATCATGTTAAAATAGCTAGATTGAAGTGAATTGAAGATGGTTGTAATAAACTGGCGCAGGTTAAAATAAATAGCAAATGCAAAATACTATAACGAACAAGCCATTAGTCTAACATGCAAATACTTAGATTCAATTATAGTCCCATCGTATTAATAGCTTAAACTAAAAGCGAAATAGAGCGAGTTACATGGACAATGCTAGTTTCATTACCCTTGGGCCTAGGATATGGTTAAGAAGTCTCAATCAAAATTCATGTAAAAAATTGAATTTTACAAATGCTACTGTCTTGAACAAATTATTATGAATCCCAAACGGATTATCTTATGAAGATCACAAGATCTAAAAATGCTTGTAACAAATTAGGGTTTAGATTTCTGTCGAGGCTGATTAGAATGGATATATAAAATTCCTCGCTAAGAAGTTCCAGGCTTGGGCTACTTGGTTCACAATTTATGCGCCATCTTGTAAGCATATGTTCTCAGGAGTTACCTAGAAATATATGTAACACATGACAAATACATGCATATATATATGTGTGTGTGTGTGTGTGTGTGTGGCATTGGAAGTATATGTTTCACATAGCACAATAAATTTCCTTAAGTCTATTCATTTCTTCTCATTTCTTCTTAACGTTGATTGTAAAGAATGTCAAAAAATGTCTTCTTACTGGCATTACTGAAAATGACTACAGTTTACAAAGTTACCAAATATAATCATAAATATCCTGTTGACATACTATAATAGACATGTTAAATTCATGCGCATCAACTTGTAAACTTAGGTCGTGTTCGGCAACAATGTTTTGAGTAGCGTACGTTTAGTATTTTGATCGAACGAATGCACTAATCAGTCGAATTTTAGTGTTCACTAACCTAGTGTTTTGATTAGAATTTCAAGTACCGTTAGCTTAGCATTTTAAACAATATTTCTGAAAAGCTAATAGTATTAGCTTTTCGCATCTAGAAATAGTTTTTCATATTTTTCAGGCCAAAAAATATTGTTTAGAAATTTTATATTTGAAAATTTTATATCTTTTTATGTCAATTTACATTATTAAGCTAACTCAATCACTAAATTTACCGAACATATTTATTTCAATCGCTAATCTAAATAGCTATCTGCTAACAGCTAAATTAGAAATGCTATAAGTTATTTGAACGGATATGTCTATCTAAACCGCTATCCACTACCTCAATAGTAAATTTTGTTGAACAAGGCCTTAGTGATGATAAAATTGAGTTCAATTGGTGATAAGCAGCTTTGTGTCTATAGTTACTTGAACCATACAAGCTTAACAAGAGAGAGGGAGAAGAGATCGAGAAAGGGAAAGAAATTAAGCTTCTTCTTTGAGAACGATTATGATTTTAATTGAAGAACAATATCTCAAGTAACAATAGTACAAACATGTATTATTATGTACATAAATAAAAATTTGCTCGGATTAATTAATAGGTTGGTCACATCAATGCTCATTTGCCCCTTGAGGGTTATATATTGATATTTGCCTTATTTTTATTCATGCAAATCTTGAAAATGGCCATTTCTTGAAATATACGTTATACATATAGCTGCATATATATGTTACGTTGTCTCATATAATATACGAAAAATCACCACAAAATTTTGGGTATGTCACACAAATCTATTTTTGGGTCAATTAAAATGTGTCACATGATAAGCAGGGAGTTAAGTGATATAGATGTATATCAAAATAATATTTGCGCAAAAAACATATATATATATATATATATATATGACCTCCACCTATTAATGTTAATTTAAAATATCAAATATTTTGTTCTACAATAATGTGGACATCATTCTGAACATATCCTATTCTATAACAATGTGAACATTATTATGAACTACAAATAAAATGAATGAATTATAATGCACACGTATCAGGAAGGTTACTTTGCGTAGTACTATTGAAAATAACTTTTTTACTAGTTCACGTGGTATCATTTTAACGTTCCAAAATATAAAATAATTTTTTTAACTCACTTTATTCTCTCTAGAAACTACCTACCCACCCTCATCTTTTAATCATTTTTTTCTTCTAAGAAAGCAATTAGAGGCATTCCCGACCCTCTCTTCTTTCCTTTTAATCTACTTGCATGTTTAATGTTATTTTTTTTTTTTTATCTTTGTTATGATTTATCTTCCTAATTGTAATATTTTGTCTCTATATTAATTGTGTAGGAGTGCTTCGTTTTATCATGGTTGTGCGGGGGTGATATTTGGGATGAGCAATGCGAAGGTTGCAACAGGGCTCTTCAATTATATTCAATTCAAGTACAATACGAGATCAATATTTTGTTCATGAAGTCCACACTAAATCAACAGATCTATAATGTGATGAAGAAAATGATGGATCTATGGATATATTCCTCATACTGTACTTTTGAAAAACAACGATTCACGTGGGAAGACGGACATTCAATATATACCAAGTCAGATGTTGTAAAGTTAGAATTTTATTTTTGTAATGAAGATTATATTTATTTTGTTCCAATTTATATTGTAGATGTCGGATGATTCCTTGATTTTTAATGAAATTGTCAGTTTTTTCTCACCAAAGAATAAAATAAAATTTTCTCTATTGAAAAATAATTTTTTATTAAGGACATAAATAGAGATGTAAAAGCTTATATTTTCAGGAGTGACTCAAACATGAACCTTCAACCATACCTTAAGAGAACTCTATGAGTTATCGTTAGCGATTAGCTTACCAAACTTATCTAACGTTAACCCATTATAGCTAGACATATAACTAAAAAACAATACTAGAAGATAGTAATGGCTTGTTTGATAAGATGATAGGATTGCTTCTTCCAAAATCTTCTCGAAGGTACATGTCTCATGCAATGTCAAACAAGGGGCATGTATTCACCTTTTTCGGACAACGAAAATAAAAAATGGGAGTTTCATGAAAATATCTAAGAAAAGGGTGATGGATCAGGACAAAATCGCTGTCATGCCATTCTGCTACAGCTGTACGAGTATTCAATCTGAAAAGGACTCCTTCAAAGAGTAAACAATATCACCTTTAAAGTATAATATATTTACGTTCTGTTCAATCCTTAAAAAATTTAATAAAAAAAGTTAAGAAAAAAAAAATATAAAGGAAAAAAAATAAAGAGAAAATAAATTTTTTTCTCTTATTTGAATCGTGAAAAAATATAAAAATTTAGATAAGAGATTTGAATGTTGATGAACTACTTCAATTATATTGATATCATCTAAGTAATGTGAAGTTGGAAGAGGTTGAAAATTTTCCTCAAACTTTCCTCAAGATTTTATGAGAAAAATTTTATCACTTATTTCTAACAATTTTTTCACCTAACTTTCCTTCATATTTTTTCTTTGTGATTTTCTCAAGACCAAATGCAAGGAAAAAAGTAACTTTCTTGGATTTTTTTATGTTCACTAAATTTTTTAAAGTCCAAACGGAACCTTAATGAAATGTAGTTAATTAGCTCTCTAGCTTAATGGCTGAGATGCCCGGCAACACATAAACATGTGTATAGTTGCACAGTAGACTTCAATTTACTCTTCGCATTCGTAGTCTAAGTTCCAAAAAGTGGAACTCAAGTATCCCATATCAACAAAAGTTTCACTTTTTTGAACTTACATTCCATCACTTCTCCACTCCATGGAACTCCAATTTTAATTACCCAATAAAAATATTTGTCATGGACACACCTTATAACTCACAACTCTTTTTTTTAATCACCTAAAAATTATATATTACGCACAAAACAAAAAGAAAAAGTAAAAATATAAAAAAAAAGATGTGCCGGAAAGACCGCATATGCGATCTCCCACACGAGTCAAGTTGTGCCATTCTTTGGATGGGAGATAGAGACATGCAGGACCCATATCCTTCCACGCGTGTCATGGACTGGGATTGCCTTATACTTAACCCGCTTTCAAAGTATTCCAAATCCAATTGTGAAGATTTAGTACTAGTATATTTTTCCTCCCATGATCAAAAAGTTGGAATTCAAATTAATGTGAGATCCTCCAAGACTATCATTGAATTAAATGGCAAGTACATATATTCCCTCTTCAATAGAAGAAGTCGGGGGTTCGAATCCTATCCAACATAATATTTGCCTCTTTGTATTTTCCAACGCCTTTTCTCCTTCTACTCCTCCTTACAATGGGCGGCTTACTTTCTGGTGTCTAGAAGGTAGACTGATCGGCCTGATTGCAAAAGAAAAAAAGAAAAGAAAATCACTGCCAACTTTTTATCCGCCTTCGATTCCAAACCTACATTACATTAATCACTTATATGCTAATTAAGATTTTAGTTTTGTGCAAATCTAGAGATGAATCAAGACCAGGAATTGCATTTAATAATTACTAGTATGCACCCGTACTCTGTACAAAGCCTTTTGTTTTTGTAATATACTTCATAAAATTATTTTTTGAAATTATAATAAATTATTGAATCAATCAAAAACCATTAGAAAATAAAGATATAGGGTGAAAAATCAACTCAAATATAAACGTTCAATAACTTCATATAGTTGAAATTGAAATGACAACTTATGCAAATAAGATCCAGGGGCAGTGCCAGCCTCCTTCGTCAGTCATCGTCCATGCTTCTCAAAAGAAAATATTCCAACAAGTTCGACGCATACTCTAAAACTGGGCTCAATATGAGATTTTATCAACTTGCTATGTACATAAAACAATTGGAAACTATTTTTAGATCGTGACTTGGAAGAGTGCACGTTGAATTTAAGCATCCAAACTTCATTAAATTCTATATTAACTGGGCCTAAGGCAACTAACTCATAATGTTCAAATGAGATTTTCCCATTGGCAAAATTAATTGACAACAAATAAAGTTATACACAAACGTAAAATCATTTATTATTCATATATACTCTGATGATGGCCCAATCCAAAAATTTGTAAATCAAATATGTTACATTCACAAACAATGCAAAACATATAGTCTTGACAAAACTGACCCGAGACTCAAAATCCAACCAGAACTAAACAATCCGAACCTATATCTGAAATATACTTACTAGAAAATGAACTCATAATTTGAATTGATCTGAATCGAATTATATCCGACCTAAAATTTTTTAAAAAGTTGCCTATTTTTGCATGACAAGTTTATTGGACTAAAAATCGATTGATTCAAAATTAATCCAAACCGAAGTTCACCCAATCCAAACCGAATCAATCCAAAATATCACTTATTTTGAAATATGACCTGACTCAAACTTAATCTAACTTATATCTAAATCAAATAATCTATTTATTAGGTCATAAAAACTCAATAGATACCCTAATGTGAAGACAACCCAAATTTACAAATCCACAAGGAAGATCCGTTTACTAGTATATCTCAGAAAGGACGCATTATACGAGGGAATCATGCAAATTAGAGGACATATAAATCTTGTCCAAGCCGAAGCAAATCCTTAACCAGATTCATGCACACTCACATATAGTACGTTGTCCCCCAGAACTCCCCAAACGACACATAATTAAAAGACACCCCCCCCCCCCCAAAACCGAAAAAAAACCCATCTACCATTCTTAATTAACCGATTACTAATAATCAGACCTAATCATCATACGCGAAGTGAGCGAATGAAAGCACGCTGTTCAGATTCTCATTCTCTCACGTCTTATCTCCACACTTCGTCATAGCATGATTCTTCAACCCCCCCCCCCCCCCTCACCCGAAAAACTCGAGTACATTCATCTTGGAATTGTCCCCCCTTATCTGTCCACATTAGCCCTGATTGATCACGAATGACTACCGGCTACCGCATTCCTCGTCAGTTTTTTCTTCATTTTGGCCAACCCCAAAATATATTGGGGGTGTTTCAGAACTTTTAAAAATAAAATATCTTCTTGAAGGAAATTAGTTATTTTAACTAGTTAAAATAATTAAAGTAATGTTTGATTGAAGAGTCCCTTAAAGGTAATTTATTGTGTACAATTGGATGAACAACTCAATTATTCACCCGAGCTCACCAACAGAGATTTTGAGTCCTCCAACTGCCGAGCCCTAACCCTTTAAAAAAAAATAATTCATGCTCCTCAATTTTTTGAAATTGCGGTTTTCATTCTCCCAATTGGTCGATTACTCCTTGCTGCTTCGATTGCTTTAGTATTTAGCAATTATTGAATGACCTGGTTTGATTTTAACGTCGCTATTGATGTTGAATCTTCATCAAGCGGGAATTGTTCGTCAAGTTTGATAGGTTTTTTCGATCTCTGCTTTTGTTTTCGGAATTGGAAGTTGTGTTCGTTAATTTTGCGTTTTGATGAGTTAATTTTGAGATTTTTGAACTGGATTGCATTCGTTGTATGTAAATTTTGGTTTGTGACATATAAGAAATGATAACTCACCGTTATGAGCTATGTGCTCACTAAATATAATCGTTGGCTCACTAAAGGTATGCATTTAGCTCACCATAAAAAATATGTTGCCCTATGCTACAGAGCAGTTTTTTACTTACTAAAAAAAACATTTGGCTCACTAAAGTTGACTTGTGTGCTCATTGATGTTGCATTATAACGCACCACAAATGTTATGTTTGTTTTTCCATATGATGTTTTCATTGTTGCTATGTACATGTGAGAAATAACAGCTCACCAATATGAGTTATATGCTCACTAAAGAAAGTCGTTGGCTCACTAAAGATGTAACGCCCCCAATTTCTAATGTTTGATTACTCTAACTTAACCACTCATCTATTGTTAATTTGCAGCGGAAAACTTTTACTTGGATTGGAGGCATTACCGTTGTTCCGGGATGGAACAAGGCTACCTGATTTACTAAACCTTGGAATTGCCCAAACTAAACATTTGTCTACTTATACAGTTCATAATACACATGATAACTTAGTATGTCAATACTAAACATTATTATCCTCAGGTTTTTGAATAATAACAATGCATAATCTCCAAGTTACCAACCGATCATCACTGTGAGCGTTGACTACCTAATGTTCGGGAAACGTCCATTGTTTGCCACCTTCCGGCTTATCAGGAGGACGACTGTTCATTACTTCCCATATCTAAAACATAAAACATGGAACACATTCGAATAATGAGCCGAAACTCAGCATGTACATTCCTATGCAGTAAAATAAGTTTTTATGTTAAATTAGTTGGGCCGGCAGCATTTCAAAACATTTTGTTTTGCAAACAAGAAAGAGAGAATGTATAAGTAAAATTGATTTGCTGATTATTATCTGGAAGTGGACCCCTTGGTCTACGTACGTCTTGAAACGATCATACTTTAGGTGCTCACCCCCCAGGCCGATCGAGAAGCCTGAGTTAACGTTGCGAACGGATACATTGATGGGCATAAGCCCTGACAATTGATGGGCATAAGCCCTGATGATTGATAATTGGCGGAGCCACTTGTTTATGTGACAAAACATTGAGAAAATTGGTTCATTAAATGAATCTTATATAGTTTTTCATTGTTGAGAAACATGTGAGTATTTGAAGAGCACATGCAATGTACGTACCTGGTCTTTGAAAGCCTCTCTTTAGTTTAAGTGAAAATTGTTTGTGACAGCCTGAAGCGACCGATGTGGCCTCACTTCTGTTTCAATTTGTCATTTTCCCAATTAGTGTGAGATTATGAAGTTTATTAAATCTTCTCAGCGTAATGTAATCATTATTGTTGGTTCAATTATTATTATGAGTTCGTTCCTATCGAATAAGTTCATTCCTACCGTTATCTCATTACATGTTTAATATCAATGTGATCATTTGTCGTTATTATTCTCAAGATGACTATCAGTATCTTGGCATTAATTTCAATTCATTAAAC
>JACYFF010003369.1:87704065-87785274 GCA_017589665.1 Selenicereus undatus | reverse complement strand
TATATATATATATATATATATATATATATATAACGTATAACTTGTTGCTTGTAGAATAATACTTATCACATTAATGAGACACCTCACAGTCAGTTTATGAAATTTCATTACATGAACAGTAGACTCTCATTTACTTGCAACTAACGGTTCATTTGAAAGAGCTAGCTAACTTGTACTTCTCCCCAACACCCATAACATTCCGATCAATGCTAAGTACCTCCCGTGATTTAAATGGCTCGATCACATCAAGCCACCACTTACGACATAACCAACTCATTTTCAACCTTGACAATTCGCTTTAACTCGATAAACTAACAACATCGATCTATGGACGGTACAAAATTTTGTACAAAACTTTATGTCAAGCATAATACGCTTCCATTAATCTTTCCTTTAATCGTTTACCAATACAATGCATCCAACTCACAACATTTCATTCAAGCTATGCCAACAATCCAATAATCGTCCAAATCAATCCATAATTTCACAATATAACCGAATAACGTCAAACTTAGGTGTTTTACTCAATCACTCACTAAAATTAACAATTTCAAAAAATTGTCGTAAGCACGAGCAAATTGAAAATTAAACAGTACCTCAATCTCTCACTCTTTACTCTTTGTCAACTTCCTCCCAAATCACAATCCACCACAAATGTCCACAACAATTTCAGAACTTCAGAAATAGATAAACATCAATACTAATTACATCATTTAATCAAGAAATTCAATATCCAATAACGGAATAAATCAACTAAGTTAGGTTTAGGGTTTCACCTTCTAACTTGGCTTTGAAGCTAGAACAAAGAGGAGTAGTTGGTGGTGTTGGTGACTGGTGGCAGTGGACGGCGACCGGCGACTGATGGAGCCAAAGCCCGACGACAATGGTGGTAGAAAACAGGGTCAGAACTGCAGGGACCGTGCGGCAGAACAGGGGCTGCGCGGTTCGGCGGGGCACGAAAGGGCGGGGCAGGTGGCGTTGGGGGCTGGGCCGACACGGCTGGCGTAGTCGGTGGCAGTAGACGACCGGAAGGGCGGCTCTTTTCCTGCGAGCGAAACAAAGGAGGAGGGTGTCGGGCTAATGGTGAGGTAGGGAGAGAGACTGAGACTTTTGAGGTTTTAATTGATTTGTGTTGGTTTTTGTTTTAATTAGGTCGGTTTGGGTTTTTTTTTTTGGTGTGAATTATTATTCTTATTCTTCTCCTTCTTGTTCTTCTTCTTCTTCTTCTTCTTCTTCTTCTTCTTCTTCTTATTAGTAATAGTATTATTATTGTTATTCTTATTATAACTAAATTTTTACGCAGACGTTACTCTTTTTCTTGCTACTACGGTTCAGACTGGTGAATATTCATATAAATATTTATTTAAAGGATTATTAAGGAGTTTCATATTGCCTTGTTTGAGGCCACATCGTCGTTGCAACCTGCACTGCACAAATATGCGTGTACAGCTACCTTTAAAAATGTTAAATGGAAACGCGGCGCTGAACTTGATTAATTTGTAATTAAAATAAATCAAGGTCATTAGAATGTGTATTAGGTTCCGGCTATTACAAAATAAATACATTTAACTCACTTATATTGAGCTTGTATTCAGTAATTATAAATTAGTTATCTACTCATCAAATGTAATCATTATAATTAGTATTGTACATACAGGGAAAATAATAGCCCACTATCAGTATAGCTCACTATAAAAAATATCTTGTCTTGCACTATAGAGCATTTCTGCTCACTAATACAGGCGTTTGGCTCATTAGAATAAAGATTGTGCTCATGAATTATGCGGTATAGCTCACCACAAAAATCATGTTGTTTTTGCAGATAATACTTCATTTTTCATATCTACATTATATCGTTCCGTTGCTGAGACTGTTGATGTTGATGATTATATTAGAATTTTGTGTAATCCTATTGGTGTTTCAAAAGGCAAAGACGCATTCATAACCTACATAATATATTTAATGAGCAATGCAATGTTAGTAAGAAATATTTATATTATCTTTTGTTATGACATAAGCGCATTCATATTATACATATTTAGTCAGTATAATACAAATATAATCAAACTCACTAAAAATATGTCATAGCTCACTAAAAATAAGTCATAACTCAACTAAAGGCGAATATATCACATCTTAGAATATGAACAAAAAAGTATATGTGCTAACTAAAATTGTGTCCTATATTGTTTGTTTACTCATTTTTTATTATGAATGATTAGTATTCCACACTAAATCATATTGGTAACAATATACATTTTATAGCCCACCGAATATCTATCATGGCTCACTAAATAAACAGCATATCTCACTAAAAAGAATAGTATAGATAGCCAGCAAATAATATTGTTAAGTTCTTGGATTATATTACAACACAATCATTTTTTATTATGACATAAGGTATTTGTATTATATTTTGTGAGTATAATAGAAATGTAGTTAATTAATTAAATGTAGTCCAACTCACTAAATATATGCCATGGCTTGCTAAATATATGTCATAACTCACAAAAAAAAAACATAGACAATCAAGATATAGTTTAGTGAGTTTCACATGCACAATAACATTTTTTTTTTGTGTGTACAATAGCACATTTTAATAAGCTATATAATATTTTTAATAAGTGAAACCTAGGGTACATAAAATGCATTGGTTTGATCTATCCGCTCACTAAAAGTATGCATTAGCTTACTGAAACTGTATCTCAGCTCACCAAGTATTGTAGTGAGCTATACATTCTTAGTAAGTTGAAATTCGATTGTACAATTGCTTCTGTACAACCGGTTGTATGGTATAACAACTCAGTAAATAAATATCATAGCTTACTAAAAAAATATAAACAATTAGAATATAGTTTAGTGAGTTTCAGATTCACAATAATATTTTTTCAGTACAATAGCACAGTTAATAAGTTATATAGTATTTTTATTAAGTGAACCTTGGGTACATAAGATGCATTAGTTTCGGTATATCTGCTCACTAAAAGTACGTACTAACTCACTAAAACTGTGTCTCAACTCACTAAAATATTTTAGTGAGTTATACATTATTTTTAGTCAGCGAAACTGGATGCGCAACAGAATATTTTAGTGAGTTATAGGGTATTTTTAGTGAGTTGAAATCTGACGGTTTTCTTTATTTTTGTACGTGGCTCGCCTTATGGGTAATTTGTAGGGCCGGTTGTACAATTGGATAGACGATATACCATCTGTCCACGGAAGAACTATTTAGACCCAAGCAGCTATTTCTTGAAACGCATATTTATCACAATAATAAAATATATAGCAAATAACAAAATAATATTTTAAAACATAATTATCATGTAGATAGATATACACAAGTTGAAAAGAAAAAAAAGATTAATAAGAATACAAGTTATGTGCAATTAGTAACAGATTAAGGTTTTAACAATAAAGTTAATTTGTACATATGACATCAATTTAATTATTTTTGAAAAGAAAGTAAGAGAACTAGTAAATGAAAAAATTATTTTTAATTAAAAAGTAATTTAGAGATGAGGACACAAATGAAATTTTATTAAATATTTTTTTAAAAAACAATTAATTTTAACAAATACTTCTTTTATAAACGACTAATTTAAACAGCTAATGTAAACAACTAATTCAAATATCTAATAATTAATAATTAATACAAATACATAACAGCTAATAGTTATTTACTAAATACGGTCATTTTTTTGATCTTATCTAATACTAAATAAAATCACTGCCAAAGTTGTAATATTTTGAAAAAATATTTTTGATGTAATGGTGATGTCATAGCCAGCCTATAAGTAAAGGACTAAAAGGAACCCCTTTTATAAATCTTTTGCAGTTTTTTCGTTTTCTTGGACAAAAATAGGGGAGAAAAATAGAGAGAGAAAAAGATTCGTTGGTGTTACGCGACGGCCCGACTTTGATTCCATCTTATTTATCTCCCACTGCCTTCAATCTCACAATATAAACTTGGGTGTCAAGTTTATTCCTTTTTACGATTCTACTTTGATCCCTTTGTCATCTCTTCCTCTTTTTTCTTCATCTTCATCATCTTCTTCTTGGGCTGCCATCTTCAGACGAACTTGATAAGGGCATTTTTCTCTCTCTTCAAAAGTGGCTGTTTGCTTGTTGGAATCAGAAAATGATGATGGATTTTAGGGATAATGTCCAGAAATGTCAGGAGTATATCCGAGCTTTGGAAGAGGAAAAGCACAAAATCCAGGTTTTCCAGAGAGAGCTGCCTCTTTGCTTAGAACTCGTCACTCAAGGTAATCAGGGATTAATTTAAGATTAATTAACCTATTTGCGAATTTTAAGACGGATGATGGTCAAAACCCAGTTGCCCATTTGGGGATTTTGTGTTTTAATTGCTGATGGGGTGTTGATTTAATTTGCAGCGATTGAGGCATGTAAGCAGCAATTGGTATCCGGGTCGGGTACGAGTACAACAGAGTGTGTAAATGGGCATTCGGAGTACTCCGAACAAACGACGAGTGATGGCCCGGTTTTGGAGGAGTTTATTCCGCTGAAAAGGAGTGATTCTACGGATGATGATGGGGATGAACATGAAGAATCTAGTCAGGCCCATGTTGATCGATCCGGGAAGAAGTCGGATTGGCTTAGATCTGTTCAGTTGTGGAACCCGGACCCGCCTTCTGCTCCGGAGGTTGGTGACCCGACCCGAATCAAATGATGGAATTTTTCAATTTCGATTTGTTTGAATTTCTGGGTTTTTGGTTTTAATTTCGGGGTTGTGCTTAGTTTTCTGAGATTTTGAGTTTTTGTTTGGTGGGTCAGGCACATGAGCATCAACCAAAGAGGGTTTCAGTGGTAGAGGTGAAGAAAGATGGTGGTGCATTTCATCCTTTTCAGAAAGAAAAGGGCAACAGTGGGAATACTAATAATAACAAGCCCACATCTTCCGCCTCCGCCTGCTCCACGGCCGAGGCGGCGGCCGGAGGTGGCAGCAACGGCGGCGGAAATAAGGAAGAGAAGGGTGGGCAGTCTCAGAGGAAAGCAAGGAGGTGTTGGTCTCCTGAGTTGCATAGGAGGTTTCTGCATGCCCTTCAACAACTTGGTGGCTCACATGGTAATTAAGTTATTATTAGTTTATTAGTGCTAAATTGAATTGTTTATGCTTGGATTATGGGTTTAGGGTTGAGGTTTTGTGTTAATGAATTGCTAATGATGATGATTGATTGGTTGATTTGTGCAGTGGCAACACCTAAGCAAATCAGGGAATTGATGAAGGTGGATGGACTCACCAATGATGAAGTTAAAAGCCATTTGCAGGTTGGTACTATTGGTTATTCATTTCTGTCTTGTAGTGGGTCACTAGAGTGCAAATTGTGGGGTTCTTCAATTTAGGTTGGGTGGCAAACATTGGTAAATGTGTGAGAACTCAAATTCAGATGTTACATAGCTCTTATAGATGATATGATCTAGATCACCTATACTATGCCATGATGGTATCTTTTGTATGAAAGCTTGGGATCTAAATCTCTACCCACATAGACATTGGATACTCTTATTACATTTCTCATTCAGAGTGGTTGGCCAGTCATATTCCTGAAAGTGCTACATTATCATGCTCTTAAATGTATCGTCTTTTTGCAATCTACAATCTTTGTAGGGGTTGTCTAAACTCAACTACTTCGAATTTTAAGTATGTGTTCAGTCTAAAATACGATGACATGTTGCTGTTGAAAGCAAGTAAATGACTTATTTGTGATATGACTTAATCCGACTCTATCCGAAACGATTTCAACTAATGGATTGTCTTACTTAACCATCAATGTTCATCTAGGATCGATTTTGCAAATTCATCTTCGATTATTGTCATCCCTTGAGCATGATTCTTGACCCTATGTACCTTCACTAAGAATGAATCCAAGACAATATGCTTGAACTTCACATTTCCTGCTTCTAATCCTCAAAAGCATTTGAATCCTCTATGACAGTCAATCAAAGTCGAAATCTCTTACCTTCACAAGGTCAACAAATCAAACTTGTCTGATTTCTTGAGTACTTCAACTCATTTTGGCTTACAATATTTCAATTTGCATCTGAAAACATCTCCAGTGTTTTGGAACCTAAATATGTGCTTGCTTTTTATTACAGAAATATCGCCTCCACACGAGGAGACCGACTCCAGCGATTCATCAGAACAATGCCAATCCCCAAGCGCCTCAATTCGTGGTTGTCGGAGGCATTTGGGTACCTCCACCGGACTATGGTGCAATGGCAACCTCAGGGGACTCGAGCGCTGTGGCTACAGCAGCCCCTAATGGAGCCATCTATGCCCCCGTGGCAACAGTGGCTGCACCCTCATCGCCTCCTCCCCAATCGAGCCGACACAAGAAGGGTTCGAGCCCATCACATTGTGAAGACAGGGGAAGTCCCAGTCATGGAGGCGTTCATTCTAATTCCCCTGCAACTTCCACCGGTTCTCATGCATATTAGTGTGTTTCTCATCTAGTTTTTTTATTTGTTTATTTTTTTTTAAGGTGTAGAATTTTTGTGACTAATTTCGGTGTTGTATCATGATGAGGAGGAAGAAATGTTAGGGAAACACTTAGGAAAAGTGATGTTAGATTCTTTGTACAATAAGAAGCTTTTACCCTTCAGATGGTCTCATTCACTTTGGTGAAATCTTTGCATCACACTGTTTTTTGGCACCATTCAGTCATGAAGTGAATGACATATGTATATCCTATCCTGTGTCAAGCTGAACGTTTATATATATACCCTTGGTGGTTGTATATTTTGCTTATATAGTCCGTCTGGTTGCAATCTTCGACCTAAGAGAAGGGCAGTCGGGTCAACCGGAGAACATCGAGACCATGTAAACTATGTTGAATCATGTTGGGGATGCAATTTGACGATGATATGTCAAATTATGTATCCCATTCAAGGTATAAGACGAAGTTTTTCCTAGGTAAATATAATTTAGGGTTAGTCATTTTTAGGATAATCACGGCTTATCTTTTATCAATTTTGACCGAGTGGAAAGCATTATTGAAAAGTAGTATAGTATATAGCATGAAAGTTTTGCCATTACGAACTACTTGGTTTAAAATTGTCCCCAAGAGCTTTGAGCAAAGCTCAAAAATCAAATGATGGAAAGTTGCCCATACATGAATTGGCTATTAATGGCACCTTTTCTTTTCGGGTATTGTGAATGGTTGGATTTAATTATGCATTACAATTTCTGAATTGGCCCCTCATTGTTTTAAAAAAAAAAAAAATCATTTCATCCTAAAACTCATATTATTTATTATATTGCCTTCACTTTCAATGTGTGCATGCCGACTTCACGTTAATTATGAGTTGAATTTTTATCCCCCAAGCAAAAGCCTAATACTATATATATTATGTGATGCTTATCCATAATGCTACCATAAAAAAACATGCAAAAGAATACTTTTGTTTTTGTATTTTACAGAAAATATGACATGTACTATATTCTCCTCCCCCCCCCCCCCCAAAAAAAAGGACCGACCTTGAGGGTCATGGAAAATTGTTCCAAAATTATTAAGGAGGGGACAATATTGTAGCGAGGATCTTTGAAAAATCTAATATAATAATATAAATAAATAAAAATGGTTGGCTTTCTAAATGCGACCTCCTAAGTTGTTAAGGGGTAGAGAAACATTTCCATGGTCATAATTGGTCAAGGGCCAAATACTACCAACTCATTCGCATAGGGCCATTTCAGATAATGCTTTCATTTATTGCTCTTGATCTTTTGTTTTGTTGAATCTCATTACGGAAAATCATCTAAAATTCAAAGTCTAAATATATGAACCATTACTTAGGCTAAAACTTCAAAAATATAGTAAGTTGTCATAAGCTAAGCAGGTAAAACCAGCAATTAGTATTTACCGGCTACTCTATTTGGCCTATATCGGCAGCTCAGATAAATAGGAAATTCATACGTTTGCTGCAGTCAATTGGCGTATTTGTCTAACTCGTAACCATTTCTTGTTCCAATCAGCATTCCACCCGCACTCGATAATAAAGGCAACACTCCAGACCAACTTAGTGGCCCTATTGAATTCTTACAGCGTCCCACACAAAACTCACTAGAAGCTAGTGTATAACCAACGCAACACGACCTTCGTACATTGGGGGCATCAAAACTCATACTCGGACGTCATCATTCAAATCGCTGGAATAACAAGGAAAGTTAAAGCATTGGCGCACACATAGCAATCCTGGCGCAACGACAAGGGGTGAATGTTCTCACATATCAAGATAAACAACCATGTACATCAAAACTACTAGCCATAACACTAGCTGCAGAAAAAGCGCTTCAGCTAACAAATCAACACAAACAACACGCAATCGAGATCAGGACAGATAGTATAGAACTCATACGAGCATTAGGTCAAGCGAATAAAACTCAAGTAACTGCCTTTGTAATAATGAATCAATATGCCTTAGTCTCACAAGTTGATTCACAAGTTGTACGTTTAGAAAGGTAGACAAAAATTAGCTCCAAGATGTAATACGACTAGTTAGATAGGTAAGATCAAATTCCTTGTACTTATTATAGCTTAACAATAAAATGCGTTACCCTTCTGACCCCCCCCCCCAAAAGCAACATGTTTTTCTTGGTAAAAATGTAGCGTAAATATTGATGTGAGCGAGACTCAAATTCAGGCGTGTGGTAACAACTTTAAAATACTTTACCAATTGAATTAACTAAAATCAATAAAAAATAATATAAATAAACGTGGTTAAATATGAACTGAATAAGAGAATGATCACAATCATATAACATCAAAAATATTAGTAAATGTGAATTATTTCAGATAATTTTATCTGAAAATTGATGAATTTTACGTTCCACCTATGTAAAATTAGAAAGAGAGCCATCCCAAGATAACTAGATGGGAAAGTGACACTGGTTATATATGCCATTACCATCTTTAGATGGCGTTGAGGATAATATTAAGAACTATGCATTATCATCAAAACCGTGGGCCAACATCAATCAATTAATTGTAATGCTTTGACAGGGAAAAAATTGTTTCTTTTCTTGTTATTTGGTCAAAAAAATTGTTATACATGATAAACTTATAGCTTAAGAGAGAAAAATTCTCTTGAATTCCCATGGTTCAACACGAATAATGATTAAGTACATCTTATAAAAATGAGGATTATAATCAATGATGGCATGCATTTTTTTTAGCTATTTTCAACCGAACTCAACTATTGAAAATTATTGTCAATAATAGCTTAAAGCCACAAGTTATATTCAGGGTCTGTTCGGTTTAGCGCTTAAAATTAGCGTCTAGCGGTTAATAGCGATTTGGTGAAGTTCATAAGCGTTTACCGGCAATTAGAGATAGCGGTAGCATTTGCTAGTGTTTATCAGCATTTATTAGCGATCAACAACGCTTATCATCGATTAGGACTATGGGGTAGCTTTCACTAGCAGGTATGGGAATAAAGTTAACATTTACCAGCGGTTGCTAATAGCGATTAGCGTTTACCAGCGTTTAATAGCAGTTAACAATGTTTACTAGCAGTCAAGATTAGTGATTAGCAATTGAAAGCGTTTAGCTGCAACTAAAAGCAGTTAGCCATTACCAAACGCTTTCTAAACACTAAAACACACAGGTTCATATATTTCTTACATGGGGAGAGACACAAGTTAAAGGAACTTCCCTTAGTTAAAAACTAAATGCCACTTTAGTTAGTGAAGATTAACACTAGTTTAGTTGGCCATCCGACATCCAGGCACATCCCCATCTTAAGATCATTGGTTCAAAACATAATCCTTCCTCCATCACATAAAATTTGTCCATTTTGGGTAATGACATTTTTAGTTAATGCTAATAATTAATAGTAATAACTAACAATAATTTTATTTTGGAACTTATATAAAACAAAAAAGGGATAAATATTTTGAGACGAATGGGATATTGAAACATATAGGCCCTATTTGATAAACAGCTGTTAGCTGTTAGCTATTAGCTGTTTGTGTTAGCTGTTAGCTGTTAGCTGTTTGATTTAGCTATTTGCATTAGCTGTTTGCAAAAAAAGTGTTTGGTAAAGTTAGTTGTTTCTGGAATGTATATTTGATAAAATTCCAATATTGCCCCTATGTTCGAATGAACTGTCAGGGAGAGGAAAGGTTAATTAATGGCATGAGTGTAATTTTCTTGAACTTCTGGGTAGTATCGTAATTTCAATAAAAAGCTGTTTCCAAAAGGCTATTAAGATTAGCTGTTTGAAAAAGAGCTATTTGAGGTAAAACAACTGTTTGAAACAGCTGTTTACCAAACACCTCTTTAGCTGTTTGACTTGGTCAAAATAGCTAAAGAGGTGCCAAACAGCTCTTTTTTATTAAACAGCTGATGCAACCAAACATGACCACATTTCTTGTTTGAGAATTGTTTTGGGTGCCAACTAATAGACCTTAAGCCTGACTGTTTCCTCCGGCATGCCTTTCTTCATTGGCTCAGGCCTGCCACACGACTCAAATGGAGTGCAATCATTGGCATCGAAAAGGCCAAAAAAAAAAAGAAAAAAATTGCTTTGATTGATGAATATGCACAGTAATAAAGATGCTTTAGATTTTGAAAAATCACATGGCTCATAATATATAATCTCTAATTAAAACTTTCTAAAAATATATTTATTTGGACCCAATGAAGTATTTTATTTGATATCAAAATGACTAATATAAATGTGTATATCTGAATTTCATTATAATTTTTTGTGCTTCTAATACATTCTCGACAAATTCACAAGAAGCAATGCCAGCTTTTCATAAGCAAGTGCATGACGATACCAAAATAACAACCCAAAAACATAAATAAAATATATAATCTCGACATCATTTATTTCAAATTCAAATACCATTTACATAATAGTCGAGTACGTCCTTTTAACCTAGAACATTATACTAAAATATAAATTTTTAGCTTAAATTTAACCAACTCCAATGAGAATGGAGGTCTTTCATCCTATTCTTTCCACTACTTATAAGAGCATTCCCAACCAAATCTGACGTGCCACGTTAGTAAAAGTTTCATAATTTTGGAACTTGCATTCTATCACTTCTCAAATCTATGGAATTCAATTTTAACCATCTAGTAAAAATATTTATCATGAACCGACCTTATAACACAAAACCTATTTTCTAAATCATTTAAAAACTATATACTTTCTCCAAAAAAAAGAAATTAAAAAACTTTTAAAAAACCCAGAACTTACCTCGCAGGGGATAACACTGGGCCGATCTCTCACGTGTTACCCTCCCCCATTTCGCTAGTTGACAAAGGCCTTATACGTGTCACACACAGACCCTACCCTCTGTCTTGCGAGTCATATGCTGGAATGCTCTTATGCTCTTAAGTGAGCCAAAAAATATTCATTTTTTATGCTTTGTGACAATATTGCATAATGGGCGGCCACCAACTTTTAATTTTTGTTTTTCCAGACATTTTCTTTTTACCACATTAAGCCACTTGATTGATTGGTGAATATTCTTGTACGAATGTGATGATGACTGGTATTTTTCATTACAAAACGTGGTGCGTAAAGAATCCAAGGAGAGAGAAACAAACAAATTAGGTCAGCTCACGTCAACTCTAAACAATTGGACAAAGATTATACCCTGCGATTACGAAAGAGACAATTCCCAGCTTAAGGAAAAATAAATATTTGTATTATTATATTTCTACTGATCTTATAAAATGGGATTAATATCCGTCCTATCATCCGAATATTCCAGTGTACTTACGAATGCTAATATTTTAGGGCAAAATCTGCGCCTAAAGTTTTCTTTTTTTAAAAAAAAAAAAATTAAGTATATTCTCTAATTGTTTATGTTATCTTCTGGCAGAAAAGATATTCTGATCTTTTCCCAGATTCCACTGTTTACATTAATGTTATTGATGTCGGGTTATGTTGGGTAATGTGGGATTATGGAATGCTATTTTATTAGTAAATCATTCTTATTCAAATATAAACTTCAATATTAATATATTATATGTATATTGATGTTTGCGTCTCGGTAGGACGTTTAGAAAAACAGTTATTTAATAGGAGCAAATAATTTTTTTTTAATTTGCAAAATTTTTTTTTGAAAACAACCTTATTTAAATGAAGCCATCTAAAATTTACGACATACAAAATCGCTATTAAATGACAACTACATTTTGAAACATTAAACAAAGAATGCTGAAATTAAGCAAATGGTATAGTTTAGTGACGGACTTGAACCGTATGTAGAAATTGTCTTTATTATTTTATTTCTGTATTTTCGACTTTGTCCAATTAATGAGCGGAAAAAAAAAATTGAAACAAAAAATGCCAATATGAAGAGGAGATTCTCATAAATTGAACAACTTTTGCAGTTCTTACAAGTTGCACACTCGAGTATGCTTGTTTGTAATTGTAAGGAGATTGTCCAATAATTTAGCTCTTTTGGGCAAAATTTTGTTAATCATTGTTGTTAAAATAGTTTTATCGTTTAGTAGTAAATTTGAAGCATGGTATAATTTTAATTGCGAAAAGATTACAAAATTCATTATATGATCACTATATATCGATAATTCAAATCAATTTACCGGTGTTGCAGAAATAAAAACTAGATTCGACCAAACTAATTGAATTAGAAGGATGACATGTTGAAATATTAAGAACAATATTCTCATAATAAAAAGCCCCATTCTAGTATGTTAACATACATGGAAAATCTTATGTATCACTTTTAATCTATCGGTATTTTTAAATACACAAATCTGTTACTTGACATATGCCGATCATTCTTCAAAATTAAACGAAAAATTTTATTCCACAAATAACTTTCTGAATTTAAAAATGACAATAGGGTATCATCCTTCAATTTAATAATTTATACTCTAATATTTCGATCCAATGTAAATATATATGATCAGATGAAATTAAAGCAGCTATCTATATTTTTCAGTTGAGGAGGTGCAACACCATGAATGGCATGAATCATGCTGATGAGGAAGTGTGAGTGACCTTTGGAGACCTACGAAAGGGCAAATGACCCTTGGATGCCCCCAAACGTCAAGATACTATTCCTATCCCTATCCCTGTTCCTATGTTTTAGATGGTCAAAATCAGACAAGCCAAATCAATGCAGAACCACCCCTTTGCCTTTAATTGTGGCTTTGGACATGTGTTTATTTTTTATTAGCAGGAGAATCCTTAGGAATATCCATATGACCTAACCCAGATAGCTACCTCCTTCAACATTAATCAAACATTAATTAATTAATCACATCCTAATAAAAAAAGGTTAAACATTAATCAAACAAACTTTCAAGAATAATTTTGACTTCAGGGTCACTTTCGTCAATTACTTATTTATTATTGTGCCAGATTCCATTTTCGTTGTTTTGTAATCTGTCTTTGGTACTATTAATTATTTTTGTTTTAATTGTTTTATTATTATAATATTTTCGTTATTTAAAAATTTTGGAACAGGCATGCTATAGGGATCTAAGGGCGTGAGTCAAGCCAGTGAGGGTTATTCAATTATTTGCCCTCGCAGCCAGATCAGAAAACACATATATTAATTAATTGATTAAAAAGGCTTTAATGGCTCAATTGATTTTTTTAATAAAAAAAATCCTACAATGAGGGGGCCAATGACAATACGTATTTCTTTCTACGCTAATGTTTTAAATAATTTGTAAATAGCTCGCCTAGTCTTTGTATTATAAGTAGCAAAATAAAAAAAGTTCAAAAGCATTCCCTCCTTCAATTCTAAAATGTCATTCGCTAAGATATGTAAACCGTTGATATCTTCCAAAATAAAGTCTCAACCTTTTATTCAAAAAATAAATTAATTTTCTTAGAAAGAAAAAAAAATATTGTCATTTTATCCCACATCTCTCCATATTTCCTCTCTCTCTAATCTAAAAATTGCTCAATTAGTTTTGAATCTTTATCTCAACAACAAAAAAAGGTTAGTTTTTTCTCTCCGTAAATCCAAATCCATGTGATCCTCTCTCTCTCTCTTATAGAATTATTATTTTTTAATGTTTGATAAAATTACTAATCCTCTGTGTTAGATTTTTATCAAATTAATTAACAATTCTACTCGTTAAAAAAAATAAAAATCCATTAATGTGAAGAAAAATATTAGTTAATTTAACTAACTGCACTAAAATTTATATCTTCGTCTTCACATTATAAAAAATAATAATATATGTGGCTGTCCATCTTTCCTTCCTCTAATCTATAATAATCGAAAAGGCCGTCCAAAAATTTTGTATGAAAGTTTCTAAAAACTTTTAAGGTGGATATCCGATCCATATAAATTAATTGACACGTACAAAATTTCATAAATTTCTAAAATTATTAGATCGGTAATTAACTAGCCAGTATGATATGAAAGGGAAAAAGAGAAAGAAGGCTAGCTTGGGAACAAATATAATGGACAAAGAGGAGAACATGAACACTATGGATAGCATCTTATGAGGAGGCATGACTTTGGAAAGCAGTAGGAAAAATTATAAGCATTTTCTAGCTGTCTCTTAATTGTACACCTTGCCCTGGAAATTCATAAGAAAAAGCTATGCCTTGTATTTGTGTGTTTGGTTGAGTGTCTAACTGACCAAGCAATGACTTGGCTTATAACCCATTGGCATGGCTGCTTTAATTTCTTGATCAGATCTTCTTTGAATACAATTTCTTATTCTCTTAAAAAGCTTAAGTTGATTAAAAAAGAAGATTGGAATATATATGCTATCATGTCCCATTTTCCACAAAAATGTTTTAGGCTTCGAATAATTAATTAAGCACAAGTGTATAATGTCATATGAAGATCACATTAATGTGCATATCATTTTTTCGATAACTTAAGTTGGTCGACTATTTGACAAAATTAATATGCGTTGGATGAAAGTTTTCATAATCAACCAATAAAGATTTGATATATTTGATGAGGTGGTTGATTGTCGATGTATACATTCATGTGATTAAGGCTTTCGTATTGATGTATGTCTCTGTCATCACAAGAAATAATTCATATTGGATTCTCATATATAAATTATACCAAACAAGCTCAACCAGAAGATTGAGCCTGGAGCCACACCTATCATTTGATTTTTCACACTCTTATGTTATTTTCAAGGTTGTCTTTTTCAATATTATTTTTACGTGGGGCACGTATGGGTCAAGAGAGGTTTAACGCTTATAAATTGTCTCACCTGCTTGTTTTGTTATTATTTGGATTAGGATGCCTACATTTTGATGAACTGAGAAATTTATAATTTGCCATTCCCCTCCCTTTTTTCTTCATTCATTTACCAATCAAAGAGAGTAAACAAAACTCTTCAATGAGGCCACTAGAGCAAGTGCTCACTGAGATAATAGCGGCTTTTTCAAGTTCTTGTTAGTTGTTATGATGTTATTTAAAGATTTATTTATCTATTTTATTAGCTGTGTATTCTCATCTTAACTGTTGCTTTGTATTTACCTTCTAATATATTTTGAATTTAACCATATTAATAATCGGAGAAAAAAAAATGAGACCCATAAAGCAAAGAACCGCCCATATTGATGATTGTTCAATTTGGAGAGTTGAAAGCATTTAACTAGAACGTTATTATCATATTTAGATGTTTAAACTGACAGATATTATTATTTAGGTTGCAAGAGAGTAGATCCCTTACGTGCAGGTGGGCGTGCCGGAGTGGTTATCGGGCATGACTAGAAATCATGTGGGCTCTGCCCGCGCAGGTTCGAGTCCTGCCGCTCACGTTGAATTTGCTTTTTTGTCACTGAAGTCGGAAGCAGGCTGCAAAAACTTCTTTTAAAATGTTCTAGGGAAAATCGACAATCAGCCAAATGTGATTAAAATATTCCATCTGTCCACTCGGTGAGAAAATTTACGTGTTTTGCTTTCAACAAAAGTGTCAACTTTTCATTCACAACAAAAAATAAAAAAATATCATGTCTTCATCTAATGTTAAAACATCGAGTACAAAAACTCCGAATCTTAATGAAGGCAGCGAGTTTATATGAACACCATTCGTGTTACGTAGAAGCTAGTGTATGCATACTTAGAAGTCGAACCACAAGGGTTTAGTAGAAGGCAAAGCATGATATCGAATCATTTGAAAGATTGTCAGCTTAGGTTGGTATTACATTTTTTTCGGGTCAAGCTCATTAGCAAAGCAATAATAAGCATGAATAAAACCCTTAAGATGATCTATGGACTCCTGATCCAACTCAAATGGTCCATCACACAACACTCCACATAGAGAACTCATTGCCATCTGAGGATAAGGGTTGTAGACAAAACATGCTTTCAATTTTCACATCGATGAGTACTTCTTACATGTATAGCTTTGTCATCCTTTACGTAACGAGTAACAGCTAGAAAACCACTTACAGCCTCAAAAATGCAACATTTACATCCAAGATCATCCTTCAAACGCTGCGGAGTTGCCTCTTTGGCATCAAAAAGGAAGAAAAGGAAAACCCTTCCCAATATAAGCAAGAAGTGAAAGACACCCTTTGCGAATGAATGTCGAAACTGTACATATCAAGTAATTTGTTTTCTGATTCACGTTTTAAATGCAATTTCTCTTTCCCATTTTTGAGGCACATAAGGGATTGGAGTGGCCATCTTTGCACCCTCAAGGGCTGGCAACTCGGAATCCAGAGGGATCTTGCGACGCCATCCAAATCCGTTTTCCTCCGTATACTTCTCTAGCGTGTTAGAAATATCCTTAACCTCCTGTTTGAAGACCGTTCGCCACGAAGGTTCACTGGGTGTGTTCTTCGGCACAGTAGCCAGTGCACGGCGAAGAAGACCAATGGCGATTCCCAATTCATCAGATTGTCTGTAGCTTTCTGCAAGGTGTTTGCAACTTCTCAATTCATGCAGGGTTCTGCATGTATGTATGAACTCCTGTATAGAAACAAGTACATTGGAGTTTCTCATGCTGAAAATGATCACTAAAGTGTAAGATGCCGAGCAAAGAAATGCAGAAAAGCAGTACAGAACCAGGTAGGTGGTTGAATGCTCTACCAAACATTACCAAATATTGCATTCTTAAGCATTTTTCCTTAACAATAAAATTTTGCCTTTCAAGAAATACTCCGTGGGATAAGATAAAAGAAGATGCCAGCCTTTTAGCTTGTTAGGAGTAAAGTTGCATCCATCTGGATCTTCCTATATACCCTGCTTCAATGGGAGAAGGCTGTTGGTCATTGGACTGAGCTCCCTCCACTTTCAACTTTCCTCGCCATCATTATTCCTGTTCTTATTTGGTGGGGTTGGGGGTGCCAGATTACTTGCCAAAGTCTTTTTTTGTTTTACAATCACCACCAGTTGAGACTCAGCCTGTTTTATTTAGGGTGTGACTTTGACCCAGCCGTGCACTTCTCGGGCTTTAGTAGTTACACAAGCCTAAGTTACAAAGACGATGAGTTTCTGAAGCTTCATGTGTTTTTTAGTCCTAAAATGAAGAGTCCAGTTTCCATACATTTGTTAGACTGTTAAGCACTCGAAGAAGTTCTAGTGAAAAGAAATCTGAGTATCATAGTTTAGATATATACACAAGCACTTCGAACTATAAAATCATCACAGTAACACTTGCGGATTCACCTATAATGACACAATCCACAATCTAGGAAAGTTGAACACTTCCAGTAAGCAATCAGGCACAGGTTTTTGCTTTAATCTTCATAAACACTACTTATCTGTTTCAGAGACATTGTTTCCACTCCCTCCTAGGCCTCAAGAGTCAAGCCTCCATAAATCATCGATACTTACTAGACACTTTCATATAGTAGACTAATTTTTGTGACCAACCAAATATATCATTTAACTATCATGTAATCATGACATTATTTTCCGTTGTGACATAGCAGCCAGGTGAGACCTTCTTAATCCGAAGTCCTATAGAATAAGCATCCATGTAGGGTTGCATGCAACTGAACAACCCCACCTACCCACAATGCCCCCCCCCCCCCCAACAAAAATGGGGAAAAAGGTTGTGGGTTCACGGTGCATGTAAACATTTCCATATCCACGACTTCGAATGAGGCAAAGGAGGAAATTCTATTTCTTGGTCCATTCATCTGTCAGTAGATAAATGAAACAAGAAAGACAGCCACCACCCAGAGGATGTTTTCATTGTGCCTGTGTCTGCAAGTGCGAGTGCGTGTGCGAGAGAGAGGGGGAGAGAGAGAGAGAGCAGTGCATCTAGCTATTGAAAGCGTAAACAAGAGTTACGGGAATGCCAACCCACCCTGTGATTGGAATTCTGGTTTTTCGCTATCTGAGTAAGCCTATGGAAGGGTAACAAAGCAGAGAACCATGTTAACAGCTTAGCATACCGAAATCCACTGCATTCTAGGATCACAGTAACTCCATTAACTGGTCTTAATGTCTGCACGGCTTGTCAAACTATGAAAAGAGTCCTGAAGCCATACCAACTACCAAGTATTTGAACTTTAGGGGAAATTGTATGCAGAGAACCATTTTGCCAATGGCCACTGATAATAAGCATCATATCCACTGCGGCAGTGGTAACATGGTACAGAATTTAAAGCGAACAAATAGATATAGTGTTTTAGTCATGCAATAAATTGCCAGCAGGCATTAAAGTTAGAAACATGAAGGCTCGATCAAGGAAGAAGATAATGTAATATGCAGATACCAAGATTACATACGTACCACAAAGCTGCCAGAAATATCTTTGCATTGACAAGACAATGACTGCAGAAGTGCACTTGCTTCAACAAGGAATTGAGACACACCATAGTGCAATTTTGCCAAAGCACCAGCCGAAATTTCCATTGTTTCTGCCTTTTTTATGGCAATAGCCTACAAAATTTGAACAGTTATTATGGTTTTTTTTTTTAAAAAAACACTCACTGAAGAAGCAGCAATTCAAGAAATATGGATTGGCTACAATGTCAATGTGCACTTAGCAGTGCATAAACTGAAAAACTAGATGTTGCCACATAAATTAAATTTCGTACAAATGAGATTACATCACTAACCTGAGCTTCGGCCAAGCACATAAGAGCCATAATAGAAGACAAAGTGGTGGTAGCTTCTGCTGGCTGCTCCGGGGGCAGTATAGGCTGTAACGAAGGTAGCACCTCGTCATTTAGATAGCTGTAGACCCCAGCCGCGGATTTCAGAAGGGAGGCACACTGTTGCAAATCTATGACAATGCACATCTTGAAATTTAAGTACAGGCACGGGAGTCATAGAAGTAAAAACAATGAGTGGGTGGATGAGATTACGAACCTTCTGAAAGAACTTCAAAAGCCCTCTCGCGAAGAGTCACACCATACACGATAAGGGTCATCCCCAGTTCATATTTTAGACTATCAATTTGGTAAAACTTTGGACCTTTAAGCGTAAATGCGGAGGATGAACTTAGGGCGCTGGTCCACTGGACTTTCAGATATGAAATCTGCTGGTTTATGCTTTGACTGGCACTGACAGATTCAACTTGCAGAATCAAGTTTGCCAACAATGGCAGATATTGTTCGAGTCTCAGAAGGTCCTGAGATATTGGGAGAATGATTAGTTGAACCACACGCTTTAATAGAGTTAAAAACCATAGGATGAGCACTGATAATTAGCCAACAGAAAAGAACTGTGGAGCGTATAAAAAATAAGCCAAGCACACTAAACATAAAGGGGAGTATCCATAATCATTGGAATCATGGGCTCTAAATCCTTCCTCGCTCAAGAAGAGGGGCAGAAATTAACTGCCAAGGATCATTCAATGCAATGGAGTGAGCACGGTACCAAGGCAAAAATATGGCATCCCCCTTCATCAAAGATAGATAACATTATGTAACTTCACACAACTCTATGACCGTGCAATGGGCCACTTTTGAATGGCAGAGAGAAGTTACCCTTTCGCTGTTAGTTTTGACCTAATAAGCTTTCTTTATGTTAAGCTAATCTGGTCGGTTCGATGTGACTTAAAACCTAGAACGATCAGCCACAGCCAGCAGAATCACATGTTTTTGATAGATTGGTCTCTACATGCATATTTTCTTAAGTAATTTCAGATTTACAGCAAACTATGTTCTTCAGTCAGATCTGGAAGAAAAGAACCCAAGTAACCAAAAAAGAGGAAATGAAACTAGTATATTACTAGAACGCAACAGACCACAGGACACACAACAGCACCTATCTATCAAGTGATACAACATAGAAATCACTAGGAAAGTTTTTATCCATTCGAAGGTTTCTGCATCTCAACCAAAAGAAAAACAAAAGACATGGAGTATCATTGTATAGTTATATGGAGCGGAAAGAAAGAATTTCCTCAAGGACACAGCACAAAATCATGTAGAAGCCAAAAGTGTGCATATGGTAAAGGCCATTAACAGAGATTTTCCACAAAACACTTATTTACAGAGATTTTCCATGTCATATTTCTCAAACAGAATATGCAATCATTGCAAAACCAGTCAAAATGGGCAAACTTCACAAATAAACAACTAAAGAAACCAAACGCTCGGTTTAACTCCACATTTTGTCAACCCTGGTTCTCATACAATTCTTTCACAAAGTAGGTCATGCACAACCTTGAGGATGTGTTAAGATGTTTGGCAATCACAAGCATCCTTTTCTCTGGGATAGTTGCATCAAGTATACCACCAGGGATTGCTCACGAAGCTTACCACCACCTGATTAATTACTCAAAGATGGATGACTAGAGGTCACAAACAGTGGCAAAAAGGCCCGAGGGCCATAACCCACGAGCAATAACAAAAAGACCCCCCCCCTTCCCCAGGGTATGCCTGTACTAATCTTAGCAGATATAAACTATCAGTTTGTCATAAAGATAACAGCAGTTTCGCCACCTGATACTCAGTCTTTGGCAACCATCCATAACCCAAAGAAACACAATAGTAGAAGCTCCTAGAGTGAGTCCCACCAAGCCAGGGCCTTAACTTAGACAAAGATGAAATAAAAGAGGCATATAATGAACCAAAAAATTGAGATTTGCAAACTCACGGAAAGTCCTAGAGAGCCAACCTGTTGACGGCGAGAAGTCAGTCCTCCGTGCATCTCCCTTGCAGTAGCTTCTGTAATGCATCTGGTCTGATTGATGGATTCTTCAATAAATCTACGCTTTGCAGTTAGCTCTTTCAATTGCTCTAGGCTGGCAGAATCCAGCACACTGAATGCATCTTCGAACACAATCTGCAGGCACAGAGATACCACATTTTACATTTGACAACCTATCACAACTCCCAGTGCAGATCCTGCTTTCGCAGGGCCTACGGATTTAAAATCTGAGTAGAGCACATATTGTCTTCTCTCTTCAACAGCCCAACCCCAAATTTCTGGCAAGATAATTCGCCACAGCTGAGAAGAAATTATCTACAACTCCATGCTGTTTCGACATCAATTCTAGTTCCGTTGTCCACATAGATAAAATTGTCCAAATCCAACATGGATACGCTTGCTATTAAGTAAGAGTAAGTTTTCGGGCAAAAGGCCGCATGGAGAGTACAGAATGGTTTCCAACACACTGTCATCTACTTAGACAAGTTGTATGGTTAGAAATGCAAATCTTCCCCAATCATATTTCTCATTTATCACAACCAGTTTTCCTATAACACATATAGTCTTATCCAGAATAACCTCTTTAGACGCCAACTAGAGATGATTATGTTCAACTCTCTTCATAAGATTTGCATACAAGGATAAATTGCACACCCTCTAACTTGCACATAGGAGCATATTTTCTTCTCTTTTGTAGCCAAAGGGGGGCAACAGGGATATACCCTTCATTCAGAGGACTCATCAATTATGCAAATACAGAGTGATAAAAAACCAACGCATCGGAGCACATTATAGCACATCGCAACCAACAACGGTGTCACAGTTTGGATCCCACCCAAAGAAGGTTTGGGGGAGATCCAACTGTAGACAATACCTTTATCCTTGCAAGCGCAGAGAGTGATAGAGTGACCCTTGTTAGCCATTGAAGGTTGAAGGCTAAATACAGTTAACCAACAAATGGTAGAGAATAGACAACATTGTATGTTTCTGTAATATGAGAGTTTCGGGTGAGACATAAAAATCTACACAACGGCTCATTTTCATCACATGATAGGATACTTTAACTAGGCAACACTCATTTTGTTCTTCCATCGATAACATCATACAATGAGGGAGGGAGGTTGTTGCCATACTCTAGCTAGTTCTCTGCCATGCTCAGAAAGTTGAGAACTGCAAAACCTTCCGCTGCTAAAATGAGAGCATCCATAACATATGCTAATATGAAAAATGGTGGAGCCAATAGTACCTACTGAGATCATTAATTATTACCATAATTCGTTTTCCACCTTATGTTTTCCTGTCCTTTCTCCTTCTTGCTTTGTTTGTTATATTCTTTATTATATCTGAACCAAACTCGTCCATATCTCCCCCCCCCCCAAAAAGGAACAAGACAAAGGAAACGGGCGGAGCAGGTTGCCAAACTGAGGGTATGGCATTCATATATACAATGCACCAGCAAAATCTCGGCTAAAGATGCAAAGATTGTTATTTGCCGGTTACCTTCATATCATTTCGCCATTGAAGTACAAAAGTGAACTAGCATTGCAAAAGCAATTGCATCCAATTGCACTAAGTTACAAACTCCCCCCCCCCCCAACATGGTGATATAATCAATTGACGTCACATAGGGTATCTCTCCAATTTGCCAAACTTGAATTCATTCACAAAATTTCCCCCAACCAGAAAGCCAATATGGTACAAAATTCGGGAACTTAACCAATTCACTACAAATTCAAACACCCATAACACCAGAAAAATCCAGTAAATTCAAATGGACAGCTTCCAACTTAGAAAGTGACGACAAAACAGGGGAAAACGATGAAAAAGGCAAGTACCCTTTTGGTCTTATGCCCAGAAAGTTTATACTGCAGCATCATCTTTCCTCCCTCCAGAAACAAAGACAGCAACGACAATAGGGAAATATGGGGTTGAGATAAATGATCAAAACTGAACGTGGGCAGCGTTAGGATTTTGTATATATGATGAAAATCGAATGTGGACAGTGTTAGATTCTGAGTCCAATTACAGTTGAGGATAGACAAAGCATGAATCACCTGGGATTCTGAGAAATTCAGATAAGAATCAACTAGCTCCTTATGTAATTGGGATTTGGAGGAATCCTGATGACAGTCGGCTGGGAGTGAGGAGAGAGAAAGGGAGAGAGATTGGGATTTGGGGGATTGCCAATGATAATTGATAGGTAGCGAAATTGCGGTTGAGGGGCCAATGGGCGAATAATTCGTGAGGGTCCATCTCTAATCCATCGTTTTGTTCTTGCACAACGCCCACATTGAAGAAGAGTTCTGGCTGTTGTGTGTCGCTCTCTTAATTTTAAATTATCGTTTGACTTTCGTTCACTTCCAGGGAGATCGGGTCAGGAACAATGAATTTCCTCTTACGGGACCCACGGATGAATTGCCTCTCTGTTTATTCTTATGGATTAAGTAATCAAGAAACATTTTATTAATTTTGCCATTGAGTTTAGTTTTACGTCAAGTTATCATGAGGTTGGAAATATTTTTTTTGTTTGCATTCAATTTATTAATTTTGATTTCAGTCAGTGAGTCAATTAATATTTGATTCAATAAAATTATTTTATAAAGCAACATAATTTTAGGTAAAAAAAAAATTTGATTGATGTCGGTCCAAATCAAAATAGCCTATTGAAAAGTTGATTTGGATATTTTAATTCAAAATTTGAATTTTCATTTTATTTTATTATGCTATTCACTACAATTGATCTACTAAACATTGTCCATTTCCACATGTCCTTAGCTGCTCTTTCTACATCAATGTGATTTTGGGAGCATGTTCATAAGGGTGGGGTGGTAGCTTTTCCACCATCTTGCTGATTTTCCCTTATTCTATTTTTACAGTAGTATCTCTATCTTGTTATTAGTAATTGTGTCTTCGACAGTACATGAGAGTTTTCTCTCTCTCTCTCTCTCTCTCTCTCTAATTATGAGAGAATCATTTTTAGGTTTGATTATAGTTGTTTTTGTATGGTATTATGTTTAATTTTCACTTGATGAATCACTTCTTTGTAGCAAAACGATTGTTTAAAGGAAGCGACATTTCAAATGCAATTTTTTTTTTTTTGTCAGAAGATTATCTTGCTTGATATAGCTATAGTACTATCTCGGATCTCTCATCAACAATTGATTACAACAGATCTATAAATATCTTCATCAAGTTTATGAAGAAACATTGGTTTGGATAATAAGACGAGTATTTAATGTGTATAAAGTTAATTCTTTTGAAATTTGGGTTGTGTTTTGATTTAAAAGCTTATTTTTGTTCTTTTCGTTTACACATTATAAGTGCAACATGACAAAATTCATACCTACCTTGACACCAAAGTTGTCACTATTGTAATGGTGCTCGTACCAAAACTCAATCGTGTGTACAAAAGTCACAGCACTAATTAAAGCCATGTAAAACCCACAAGGATGAAAGGATTTCAAAAACAAAAAAAAAAAAAGACAAAAAGTGGATTGTTTGAGGACACACTCACAGTCCATGTCAGCCCTTGAAGTTTATTCAACCTCATATGTGGAAAACCAAGGAAGACTCCTATGTCTATAATTTATAAAATGTTGAAGAACTGTATAATTTAAAACTAAACCCAAAGTTCCGCAAGGGAAATAAATGAATAATTTATTGATCATTCATAATACATTATGCATTACTTACAATGCATATTCGACCAAAACAAATATGATATTTAACGTCAAAATTATATCTGAACTTCAAAAACACTAACGTGACACACGTTGATTACTCATCTTTCCACTTTCATTGTTTTCTGATATAATTGAGAAAATGATCCACAGATATATTACGATTTGTTCACTAAGGCTAATCTACTGGTCTAGTGTAACACTTCTGGGCGAGATACTCCTCCAAAACCAAGCATTACACTTGAAAGACCAAAATCCATAGCAAAACCTCTTCAACATGTATAATTAATCAATTCATTCCAAATTCATAAAGTCACCCAAAAAAAAAGCAACCCTATATTAATAAACTCTCATAATTGAAAAAAAATATATAACTCTCACAAAACGAGAGATTGGTCAATCTCCCAATTGGAGAGACTATAATTCACACAAATAATACTAATATTAAAGCAGATAAAGTTGGAAATGATCAGAGAACCGACCATCTCCTCCTTTCACTTTCAATTTGTAAAGAAAATGGCTACTTCTTAATGATGACAATGGTGGAGAGAAGGACCGGAACCAAGAGAAGAAGGAAATGCTAAACTAAACCCAAAGTTGGACTTTGTTAACAGAAAATTAGTTCCTTTTTTTGGTTTGCTTTTTTCTTTTGGGATTGTTTGAATGTAACCTATTGTCTTAATTTTTTCCTTTAATTTAAATAATATTTCGATTCAAATTTGTGAGTAGAAGAAACTTACGCTGAAAGACTTTTCTTACTCATAGGCTCATCATCATACCTCAATCAAATTCATAATAGATACATATATATTATTTTAGAACAAAGTAAATACATATTTATTAATTTATATACGTTATTTGCTCTCTATATACAATCGAAACTCGAAAATATCTTACTTCAAATTTTTTTTTAAAAAAAACTTGAAAATATTGTCTATTTAACTTATATTTTACAAATGGGTGCTTCCTAAAAAAAGTCGACCACACTACCACTAGACGAATTCTATTTTATTTTATTTTTAAGAGTAGATTCAACAAGCATGGATTTTAGGCCTTTGCTTCTTCTTGCTAGTGAAGTTTATTTAAATATGATCCGGTGAGATTTCCTCAAAATTTCCTCGTAATCAATAATGAGTGGTGTATCCATGCAGATTTTCCTTCCAGACCCCCCCCCCCACCAAGTTTTGTTTTTGCCTTTTTTTTTTGGTGGGGTGGGCTGCAGTCCGAGTGTTATACTACTCTTTTTTGTTTGATTGGATTAGAGATGGTTTGTTTTTGTATATTTTTTTGAACTTGGTGAATCCAATGCACGCACCTTGCGTGCAGGATATTGTATTTGACAAGTATCTACCTATTTTGCATGATATGGTAATTGAAATGAATTGAAATAACTTTATTTAATTATTTTTATTTGTTTTGAAATAAAAAAGTTTTGATAAGGAAAATTTACGTCAATTCTTAAATAATAGTACAATCATTTCAGCTACGTCTATATGTGAAACGGGATTTTTTTTAGTTTACTTACATAATACAATTTTTTTTTCCATCTCATATAATTGTATTAATGATAACAAGTTCGTAATTTCAATCTTTGCACCTTCTGATATATTTTAACGACTCTATTTTTACAATGTTAGTTAAAAAATATATCGTCAAATTAAAACACAAGAAAAAGTGCCCAAATTAAGGATCAAACATGATTTATGTGTATAACACCTTAATTATCAAAGAACTATTATTTTTTTTTCTATTTATTATAAAGATCCAACTAGTATATATCCTTTAGCTAAGACCTTCTTGTAAAATAAAAATGGTAATTCTAGGACCAAAAAATTATATTTGTTATCTAAAGCATCCATGGAAGTATATATAAATCATACAAAACAAATTATAGCATGATTACATCAACTCCCAAAAATCATATTATTTTTTAAATTCATTTTCTTCCCTCTAATCAAATTCAATGAATTTATAACTTTTGGAAATAAATTTTCTTCTACCATTAAAATCACAATCCCACTAATTTTTTCCCTCCTAAACATCAACAATTTTAAATTTAAAAATTCATACTAAGGATGGTAATTAATGCACAGAAAAAAAGGCTCGAGATTACTTTCTCATTGAAGATCAAATAAATCATAAACGGGTAGGTTGATAAAAAATGTGAACCAATATACTATGGTCTATAACAAGCCAGAGCATTCATTTTACCTTTTTTTCTTTAAAAAAAAAAGAACAAAAGTCAGGTGGGTTAGAGAGAGAAGTAGAGACCTGAGAAACATCAAGTCAAGAAGAAATGGCAGCTGATAAGCAACTGATCGTTGTTCTTGAAGGGACTGCTAATATGGGCGTTCATTGGAAAACCATTGTTTCAGATTACCTTGAGAAGATTGTTAGGTTTGTCCCCCTCAAAACTGTCATTTTTGATACACATACCACGTTTTAACATGACGAATATTTATTTTCGATCTACTTTTTACTTGATTAATAAGGTTTAAGTTAAAAAATAGTTCGCTCTATCTAGAAGTCTCAGTATGTTTTATTTAGATTTGGCAAATGAGTCATTTGACTCGGGTATAGGTTGGGTCAAGTTCGGGTTAGATCATGTTTCGAGTTAAGTAACATTTCAGGTTGGTTCGGTTTGAGTCGGGGTGAACTTTGGCTCGGGTCTAGTTTGGGTCAATCGATTTTTGGTCTAATACGCTTGTCATATAAAAATAAGCAACTTTAATGTGTAGAAAATTTCGGGTCGGATATGGTTTAGTTCGGGTCAATTTGGATTTCAGGTCCATTTTCAGATGGACCTATTTCAGATGTCGGGTCGGGTATAGATACGGCTCGTTCGGTTTAAGTTTCGGATCTCATGTCAGTTTTGCCATGTCTGGTTTCATTGCGTTCTATTTGTTTTATTCATTTTTTTAATTATCTATAAAACACAAATTTTTGTATGAGACGACTTTAAGGAAATTTATTGTGAGACCGCTTACGTGGCAATATAATTTTCTTTTAAATTTATGTGATGCTTAATGGATGTAGGAGATGTCTCACGATATAAATGATCGTGAAACTGCCTTACACTAGACTTACTACATGTAAAAAGTACAGTAAAGTGTGTAGAGGTTTATAAGAATTTATAAATTTCAAATATAGAGAAGTCAACAAATCTATAGATTTTTTTTTTTTTTGGTTTAATAATTAGTTACTCAAAAAGGCTAGATAGAAGAAGAGCTCAACACGGTCCAAGAAAAAGAACACAGCCAACAACAACCAAGGGAATAAGCAACCTTGAAGGGTCTACAACGCACTTTACGATAGCTTGTGTAAACTAAACTAGGCATATGTATATGTATAAACCTGGAAAAAAATCGAAAAAAATATATAAAATTTGTAGTGATGTGAAATGTATAAAATAAAATCTGTAAAGATTGAACATGCATAGAATAAAATGAGTAAACATTGAACATGCACTAAATAAATCTAAAAGTTTCTCTTTCTGCAAGCACGGTCCAAATGAATAAAAATTTATGATTTAAAAATAATTGAATTAAAAAGTTGGACATTTTGAGATTAAAACAAAAAATATTTTATAAGAGCATACTTTAAAGGTCATCCAAAAAATATACATTTCATCACAACTCTTAAATTAAATTAAATTGTCTTATATAAGAGTATGCATAATTTGCTCATTTGAATCTCTATTTACATTTGAAAAATCAATCATCATACAACATTTTTTTCCCCTGTTTGTCTCAGAATATTATTTGTTGGATGTTCTTGCAGAAAATTTTGTGAAAATGATGCGGTCGGGCTGGTACTTATCCTTTGAAACTTGATTATAATTAATAGTTCAATGACATTATAGCTCTTTATGCATAAACCGAGCGATTTTTTTATCGTTAAATTAATTTCATTTGTATTAGTTGGAAACCATTTTCAACATGGTTTTAAATTGCAGGAACTAATTATCATATTTCCCGTTACAAAATGTGTCATAAATAAATAAGTCTGTCTCATTTCTAATGTTTATTGCACATTTACTAATTACTAAAATATATGCAATTTTGATATGATAAGTTGCAATTTTTACTAATTTATTATTTATTCAACCTGTTAATTCATGAAATGTATAGACTAATGGGACAACAACTGGAGCAGAAACTTTTGAGCTAGGGCTGGTTCAGTTCAACACAAGATCTTATATTGGTATGCCTTCTTCCTCAAAGGCTCTAGGGCAAAAAACAATTGTTTTTACTTCTTAAAATAACTTAGAATATTCTTCTTATTCAATTAGGTGCTATGCTTATGAGGAGTGGATGGACTAGAGACATGGACCGTTTCTTGGAATGGTTGTCTTGTATGCGATTTAGTGGGGGTGGCGTAGAGGATCCTGAAACTGTTGAGGGCCTTGCTGATGCTTTAATGGTTTGTATTTCAATTATTTGTTTTCATTTGAAATTTGTGCATGAACAATCTATGAGTAAAAGTATATACTTACAATATTCAAAACTATTTATAACAACAATTAAATAATTTACCAATTAAATTAACCAAAACTAATACTATTTTGATAAAAAAAAATTACATAATCTAAAGTATTCTCGTGAAAATTTATCATACAAAGACTTTACACATCGAACATGAGCCTTGTTATTTGCTCATGTCTATATGTTTATAAAGTCTTTGATTTGCTATTTGCTCATGTGTTTTGATATATTCACTCGTGTCACGTTAGTGTAGAGCAAATCAATTTACCTTGTAGCTAATATTCATCGATACCTTGTAGCTAATATTCATCGATTTGTAGTGGTTCTAAATCACTTAAATAAATAGCAGGTGACATGACATAATTGTCTTTTTAGTGATGTTCGTTTGTTACTGTTTTCAAGTCCATGCATTGTCTTATATGAATATTTTGTTAGATGGGTCTTTGTTTTACCTATACCTTAGAGTGTATTGTATCATATTTGTAAAGATCTCGAACTTTTATTAATAATTGAGCAAAAACACCTTAAAAATTTCATTTAATGACGACAAGGGGGCATGTTTGGCAAAATTAGTTAGTACAATAGTGATTAGTTGTTTCACAAACTATTAGTTGTCAAGAAACAATGTTTAATAGTTAGCTATTCAACTAATTGCTTAAAGGTACTTGCCGTAACTTTTAAAACATTATGTAAACCTCTAATAGTTACATCAACCATTACTGAACGCTTATTATTATGTTTATTAATTAGTTAAACTACTGAAATCTACTTAAACCACTATTATTGAGCATGCCCAAGAATTGGGTTAAATTAAAGGGAGAATAAATTAAGGTTAAGAATTTCAGGGGCACTTGTACGGATAACTAGTTGTGCGGGCCGCAGCATATGAACTCGCCCGTCTTGTCTATTTTGCTTTGAGTATTCAGTAATTCAGGGTGGCCAAACCGCCATTCTGATATGATTTTGTAGTTCCGAAAAATTTTTCTACAGGTGATTTGAACAAGAAATTTTGCATTTCTATCTCTCTTCTTGTTTATCAATGGTTTCCCGCACGATACTTCGCCGACGATTAGCAAAAATGACATCTGAAGGTACGAATCAAATCGACTGGTTTCTTAATCGGTAATTAGGGTTTTTTATTCCAATTTGAGATGGATTGAGCGAGTCTTTATCACAATTGATCTTTTTAGGGCGTTTCTTCAGTGCATTATTGTTGTTTGCGTCTGTAATTTTGTATGTTTGCTTTTCATTGTTTGTCATTGTCAGCTTAATAACGGGCACATCAAATTTCTCACTCAGTAGTTATGTTCTTATTATGCTGTGGAGTATTGCCTTTCCAATATAGGGTTTAAGGAAAACAGCCTTTGTTCAATTGTGCAATGGCAAGAGTGCCACACCGCCGCCTACCTCCAAAACCCTATACCTTGCCTTAGATAGGAGCCTTATGAAAGGCATTGGCTAATGGTAATCAATGTATTAAATCGGAAGGGGGGGGGGGAGGGGAGATGGCCAATGCTGTAGAAGTGATAGTCTATTGAGCAAATAATTTGTGTATCTCACTATCTCTACTAAACCTAAAGCCATCTAGTGGTGTACTCTGCAGATGTTTGCTGTCCCTGAAAATGGGTACCAGACTGTTTATTGAGCAAATAATTTGTGTATCTCTACTAAACCTACAGCCATCTCGTGGTGTACTCTGCAGATGTTTGCTATCCCTGAAAATGGGTACCAGACTGATCAGAATCTCAAGGGCAAGAGGCACTGCATTCTTGTTACTGCTTGTAACCCTTGTCTGTTGCCAGCACCAGTTTATAGACCCAACATTAAAGACAGTGGACCTCCACCACTGCTTAGTGATGCTGAGACGGTGGCTCAATGGTTTGGACAAGTATGAAGTTGATTTGTGTTATTACTGTGAATATATATTGGGTAATAAGTTTTCCTATGATCTGGCTGATTTTATGTTTTCTAATGCAGTGCTCTGTTTCTCTGTCGGTCATCTGTTCAAGAAAGTTGCCCAAAGTCCGAGCACTTTACGAAGCAGTAAGCTAGTGATATCTCTAATTCTCTACTGTTATTAAGTATTTGCGGACTTGTTTTGATCAAACACAAAGTCTGGATTGTTTTTTCGCCCTTCGCAGCATATTGACTAGACATTGAGGATACTTTGCTTACAATATGTTTGGATTGGGTTTAGAGAGGGTGGGGTGGGGGGGGGGGGAAGAGGGGAGGGAAGTGAGGTTAACTAGCCCCTCTTCCCCTTGTTTGGGAAAAAACGATAAGGGAAGAGAGGGGGAATCTTCCACCTGCATTGACCCCCATTAGCCCAGTTTTTATTCCCTCCAAATTGAGGGAGAATGGAGGGGAGGGGAGGGGAGGGAAGGTAGTAGTAGCAGTAGTAATAGTGAGAAAACACCCTTCCCTTCCCCGTCTATCTCCTCGTTGTTTAATCCACAACATGATAATATTAATTAACCCCTATAACCCTATTCTCCTCCACATCAAATCAAAATAAAGTGAAACTACATCCCTTCCCCTGTCCCTCCCCCGTTTTCCCTCCTTTTCATTAACCTAACCTCCCCTCCCCTCCCCCTCTTATATCCAAACGGTTTGTTAGTTACACAAGTGAATCAGCGAGTTGAAAGTGTTTCTCTAATCAAAATAGTCTAGCCAACTCTATGGCCAATTTAGGCACTTTTATCTTCCACATTATGCCTTGGGAACATGGAGTCATGGCTTCATATGCTAGTTCAGTTTAGTGATATATTTTCTTGATATTGAGAAACGAAGGTTACTGTGCTAGTCTAATCTCATATAGTTATACATTGTGAAGTATGGGAGAAATCAGAGTTTATCAATGAAATTGGAAAGGTATAGCAGTCACTGACAAAGCTACTTATGGAGTTTCAAACTTCTAGGATGTGACCATTGGCAAAATGTGTAGTTAGAGGTATCATGAACAGAGATAATTAAATTCAGTTGTAGGAAAAAGAAAAGGCATAGTTAGTGGTTTATGTGGAAGTTCGCCTAATAGAATTCATCAAATGATCTGCAGACAGTTAATTTAATTTCTCTGTTGCAGAAGATGAGCCTTTTAAGGAAAGATTATTATAGTTCATTAATAAGAACTAAAGTTGATGAATATGAGAGCTAAAGTTGATGAATATTAGAACTATAGGTCAATAAGTCAATTTATTGCCTGTTTTTATGCGGATTAAATACACGGCAGAAACGACAAATTCCAGCAATATATTGGACGATGTTACCCTTTTCGACGTAAGATGTCTTTGGCTATGTAAACATTGGCCAGATGCTTGCTAAATCTCTCAAATTTTGTGATAGGAGAACATTATATCTGTAAACTGAGGCAAGAATTGAGTTGGGACTTGGGAGAGCAATAACATTAAGTGAAAGGTAGCTTGATAAGGAGTAGCCCGATTATATGACCATGATGGGGTAATTATTGTCATGTGGATCAAAAGACGGCTGACTTAAGAATATACAACGGAAATAAGCATATTTGATGATGTATGCATATTGCATAGGGTGTAAGCTAGAACAAATTGTTTTCTCTTATGCTCTTCAAGATACCCTCAGTTATCTCATTCAAGTATATCTTCTCTGCCTGCAAAATTGAAAATATCCTTTGTTAGATGATGGGCTATCTTATTAACATCCACTTTATTGCTCTGAGATATATGGATTAATCACTGGAAAGTGAGAAGGGGAAGAATGCAAGATGTGATATGTTTTTGGTTTATCATGTTTTTTCACTATACTAATAAACCTTCCAAATGAGGGTGGCCTGCAGTTTTTGTCTCCTGTGAAGACAAAGGGTCCATTTGACTCTTGGAAGTTGGAACCCAGCTGCATGTATTCTGACTTTCTGAGAATAATCACTTATCTTCTTATCATTAGACTGAAGTCTGAACATAGAATTGAAGGATGCTATGCCAAACAGAAGAAGTACTAGCAAAAATGGAGATATGTATCGTAATAGAGGTTGTGGTGTAGTTACCCCCTTTATCAGTATATTCTCATGGTAGGCCAGGAAATTATAGTAGTTTTATAAAAAGAAAATGGAGCTAATACGGTCCATTTTCGGATATGGAATTGAAGCTAGTGCTTTATCTGCTCCATTGTTAATTAAGATGTTTAGCTTGAAGAAATTTTTCATGAAGACTGGCCGCTTGTTGTCCTGGAATTCGAAAATTCTTCCACCTATTTGAAAGTACAAGTTGCTTCTTATTGCATGTCAGACAGTCGCTGAATGCCTCTTCTTTATTATTACAAGTGATCACTTAGAGTTAGAAAAAGCAGGCAAAAGGAAAGGAAAACAAAAAAGAAAAAGAAAAGGACATATGTTCCTCTTTATGTTCATCTAATCTTACCCATAGCATTCATTTCGTCTCTTAAATAATGCCTTATTGAGTGCAAAAATGGAAAAATAGAAGTCGAGCAATTCATAGTGTCAGTAGTTTAACTCAGTAGTGTAACTCTCTACCTGAGGACATCTTGACTTTTTTAGTGAAGATCAAATGTTATCATTGCAGGCAAACCGCAACCATACTTCAGCAGATCCACCTGTTCATGTTCAGCATCCTCGGTTCCTTGTTCTTATATCGGAGAGTTTTGCAGAGGCTCGCGCTGCTTTAAATCTACCTGGCCTGGCACCAGCTCAGGATCCTGTTAAATCACTAGATCCAAACTTGGGGGCTTCTAGTTCTTCTCATCCAGGTTGTAGTTTTTAATTTCCAATGATGGAAATCATAAGTCATTGTCTGATTGTTGCTGGATTTAGAATGCTTTAATTTCTGTTGGATGGATCTGGAATGCTTTATTGGTGTTTGGCACAACTGATGCTGTGTTTTAGAAGTACCTATATATTTCATATGCATGCATGACATAACTTCTTATGTATTGGAACCATCTCCCTGTTGGATTTTATTTGATTTTCTTTTCATTTGTGGTATCATTCTTCTTTGAATGTCTGCTTTGCACTTGTCATCTGCAATGATTTTATTTTATTTTATTTTATTGGGGTGTGTACTTAAGCGTATAATTGATGTATAATGGGTGATTATGACCTTAGGGCGACATGATGAAATTCCATTTGAGCAACTTGTTAGGAAATGTTTCACCCCCTGGCCCCACTGAGTAAGCTGAAGTGATAATTGTTAATGTTGAACGAATATTAGTTTCTATATTTTCAAGCATAGGTGTAGGTGAATGGATTTTTTAAAATTAAGTTTTAGCAAGTAGACTAGTAAATTGGCAGAAGGTGAATTTGAGGTAAAAAGTCCTTGGAGCTGGGACATGTGAACTTCAGCCAAGCTTAAGGGATGAATCCTATTGATGATTGCTAGACTGGCTTCTTCATAATGCGAAGGGTGTTGGCTAATTAAGCTACTGCGGTTCAAAAGATGTCGGTAGCCAAGTTGGATTATTTGTTATATGTTTGGTCATATAAATGTGTGAAGCAAGGCTTATTTGGTTAGAAAATGTTAAGGCTAGATATCTAGATGCATTGATGGTAATTTGCTAGAGGATCACATTAACGGATGAGGAATTTTTTGGGGGGGGGGGGGGGGGGGTAGGGGGGGATTGTTATCTCATAGGATTTTACTTGTCAATAACTTGGCCAGAGTGACAGCAGCTTTTGGCAATCTTAGATTAGGGTGTGAACCTTAGATGGAGATCATCCGTTAGTTGATACCGGGTCTCTTCAATCATTCCTCGAATCCTTGCTGGTTTTGACTTACTTTTATATGCTCCATCTTCTACTATGATGTTTGCTATCAAGCAGTATCGATTCTATTCTCCTTTTATGTATAAATACCCTTGATTGCGTTGCTTTAATCTAAGTGATTAGCTTGAGCGATTTTACCAGCATTTTACTAGTATTCTTTAATGAACATAACCTCTCTCCTAATCATTGGTACGTCAACAAATACATAAACCTCTTTTCTGGTTGGACAACACTCTAGGTTGTTTTAAAACCTTTTTAATTTTTTTTGGCTGCACCCACATCCACACGCAAATATATTTTTGGCCTAAATTGAAGTGCCACGGGTATGGAGTCTGCACCCATGCCATCATTTGAAGTGTCTGTACATTAGAAATTTATGCCATAGAGTGTTTCACAATCATAGAGGCAAGTTGTTAATAGTCAGATGTTTCTTTCTGGTTGGAGCTCTATTTGCTAGCGGCATATATATTGAGCCCCCAAAACCAGTGTGCTATTCCAATATTGGTGGGTGGGGGCATGTCTAATTTGCTTAGAGGACACTAGCCTCTTTGGAAACCCAACAGAGTTATGTTGGTCCACACTGGGGCTTGATAAGGTGGGTGACTAATGACAACAAGATCTTGTTCTTTAGTCTATAAAAATAATGCCCCTGTCTGGAGCTTGGTGAAAGCATCAAATTGATTTCATCTTATATGATCTTGGAATTGACTTCCATTGTGACCAAGTGTGTAGCATTGTTAGTCCTTGCAACCTTGCTACAATGGCATCTTAGGTCTAATAGGGTATTGTGTGGTGGTCGCATTACTCAATGGTGTGATGACATGCAACTTTTAGAGATCAATATTGCCTAGGATGTGAAACTCTAGCTTAGTTTTAAAAAGCCCGCTTGAGGCACCCCTAGGCGCGCCTCAGTGTGAGGCTACCGGGTGAGCGCCTCGAAGGGGATGAGGTGCGCCTCAAGGATGCGAGACTATATTTTTCCCCCTTTTCTTCTTTTTCTTAGCCTTGCTTTTACCTTTTTCCTTCTTTTCCTCCCTTGAGAGCTAAAAGGTGAGCTAAACTTGTACTATAAGTACGTGCATTGGGGAACTACGATGATCAGATAACATACCTTAAAGTTATTTGTGGTGTTAGTAGTCATATTGATGTCTAATCACATTTTTAATGCATTTATCTAACTTATTTATGCAAAACATGCTTTGTGAAATGTGAAATACTTTAAAAAAAATTTGCATAGAAGTGCGCCTCGCATCCATGATGCGTGCGCCTTTGCCTCGTGCCTTGCGCCTCCCGCTTTGGGACCTTATGTGTCTCAGTGCGCCTCACGCTTTTTTAAACTAAGAACTCCAGAGTACAATTAAAGAACCCTTAAATGGTTTGTTGATACTACTTATGTTAGCAATGGTGCAACTTCTTTTTTAAGGGCCCATATGCCAAGCCATAGTTAAGAGTGCTTGTCATGGATGTTGGATATTGCTATTGAAAAGTTTCTTAAGAAGCATGTGAGTAATAACATAGTATGTTAGAAAACTGTGTCCTGGTATGTGGGAAATGGGAATAGTCATTGCTTTAGGAGCAGTTCAGGGTAACAACCTTGTAGCGAAGGGGTGGGCCGTGGGTGGAACATTTGAGAAGATATCAGGGAGGAGGCTGGGGCTGGCCAGGAGGGGAAAGATTCAAGGATGCGCTATAGGTCGAGGACATGTAAGTTCATCAATCTGAAAGCACAATAAGGATGTTGTACTCTTTAACTGGGGTCATGTATGACACCCAAGAGGATGTTTGAAGGACACTTGAACAGTTTAATTATACTACTCCATATCCTACCAAAGGTGTATTTTCTTTTTCATGAGCCTATATGTTAAGAAGCTCCACGTTTAAGTATTTTAAGTGTGCTTCCTGTGGATTTTTACTAAGATCAGTGACATCCTAGGAATTTTTGTGGGAAGCGCGTGAGAGAGAACAAAGAATATGAGAAAGGCTTGTAATGGTTGTTTGGCTAGTCATGATTTGCAGATTTAGTTACTATCTGAAAGGGTAACCAAGCCGATCACATAGCATGATAGGATTGCCACATTTTCTAAGTGTCAGAGTGGTCTATAGTACCATAAGTAGGAGGAGAAATGCCTGAAGAGCTATAATAAGGGTCTTGGCCTGCGTGCTAGCTGCTACAGCTCTCTGGGGAGTGGTCCTAGTTTGGTTCAGTGGATTGAATTGACTTGTTGCAAAAGTTATGACACGGGGACCCTCATAGTTGTTCAGAATTCTGAATTCGGAAGAGTATGACATGTGTGCCTGTCATCAAGGGCTTCTTGGTGTTTTGTGGGTTTATCTAGGTTAATTGATATGAGAGTCTGGGTAGGTGTGGAGATGCATACATGAACGGTGATTACTTAGGGCCCGTTTGGTTCATCATAAATGGAATGGAACTTGAAATATGGAAGGAATGAAACGGGATTTGATTCTTTGAAATCTTGTGTTTGTTTCAGTTGTGGAATGAACTCAAATTTTATTTTTACCTTTTTTATATCAATATAGATTATGTTTTAATAAAAAATAATACTTTATTTCTTATCGGACAATCCTCTCTTGATTCAGTCAAATGAGACCTCAATCCTAAAGGGAGCTTCATGGTGAAGTCTTATTGTATGAGGCTTGCTTCTGTGCCTTCTGCACCTTTGCATCGAATATGGGGATTGTGTTTTCTATGGAAGATCATTTGGAAATCTTTGGCTCCATTTAGAGTGTCTTTTTTTGTTTGGGAGGCTACCCATGACAGTATTTTGACTTACGATGATTTGCAAAAGAGGGGGAAGATCTTGGTGAACTGGTGCCCGTTATGCAAGGTTGCAGCAGAATCGGTGAACAACTTATTGCTTCATTGCCCTTTTGCAAGAGCTCTTTGGATCTAGCCTTTAGTTGTTTAGGAGTTTCTTGGGTTTTGTCCAATTCTATTTCGGATCACCTCTATGCATGGGAGGGCTTTTTTGGAAGGAAAGCGAAGAAGAAGATTGCTAGATTATTTCCCCATGCAATTTTTTGGAGCATTTGGCGTGAGAGAAATAGTAGAGTCTTTGAGGGTGTGGAGATGCCACTTCAATGCTTTAAAGATTATTTTATTAAGACTCTATTTTTGGGACAAAGGGATCTTTTGTTACTCTTCTCTTGATCTCTTAGATTTTGTGGATGTTGTGCATATGGGATGTGTATAGCCTTTTGTAGGATGCTATCTTTGCATCCAACCTTTTGTTAATGAAATATATCTTTCTTTTCCTGATAAAAAAAAATAAATAATACTTTATCCCTCCTCAAAAAACATACTCCATTCTGCTGCTCCTCCTTGCTCTCCGATGAACGACCGGCGCGTTCTTCTCCGGCAAGTGGATGCCTTCTTCCTCTATGGCGAATGGCTAACAGTCATCCCCATGTCCTGGCACCTTGCAATTCCTTTCGTTCATCTCCCCTCTAGCGCCCGCTTCCAAGCCTCCACCGACCGCCTTTCCTCTACCTTCGTCAACTCCGACGCCGCCTTCTTCCCAGATCTGGTTGCCCTTTCTTTCTTCCCCACCCTAGTGGCTCGATTTGGTCTTTCCTTTTGCAATAAACAATGATTCAGGCAATTCTTGTGCATTTGGTAGGCAAATATGGGTTCGCTGGAATCTCATCGGAAACATTGCTAGAAAAGATGGCCATAGTTGCAAAGGTGGTGAGATCTGGGTGGGCAACGGGATGGGCATAGGTGAAAGCAAATATATTTTCCCCATTTTTTGTCCAAATAGAAGCTAATTGGGGGGGGGGGGGGATGGACTTGAACCCGCTGCATAATGGGGGAATCAAGTCCCTCAACTTTGGGGGGAGCTTGATATCCTTGGGTATCAAGTCCCATACCCTTCAAAGTGTAACCAAACAGTAGGTGTGGGAACTTGATACCTTTAGAGTGGCTTTAGGTATCAAGTTCCATTCCCAAACATCCAACCAAACACCCCATTAGGATGTTGCTTGGTAGTGTTGTAGATAGGCCTTTTCCTGTGGGCTTAGTGAAAAATGTTTTACTTCTGGTTTTTATACTAACAACTTTCTCTGAAACCTACGGGACTTCCTTTGCCACATTGTCTCATTTGATGTTACACGGCATTGCCAGAAAGATTTTCATGAGAGATTACAAGTTGAGTAAAGCAGCTATTATTTCAAGCGGAGGCCTAGGAAAGCTTAGCGAATGGATTGAATAAATTAGACGTTCCTTTTAAAGCCAGCAGTTGTAGAATCCATACTAGCAAATTTGTATGAAATGAAATCAAATCTGGCAAACTTTATGCCATCGAATAACTGAATTGCCAATTCTCATTCAGAGGGTACCCCCAAAAGGCCTCTATCTAGCATTCTCTTTTTGGCCCAGAAAATGAGCTAGCTAGCCCAGTGGATAACTTTCACTGAGAATTGAAAACATAGGAAGAATCGCTTTTGGATCTGGGACATGCCATTTCTTGCTCTTTCCTTAATGACTTACTTTTTCTATTGGATCTATATAATCATCACGTTACATGAAGTCGGCATCGGGGTATGAGCTTTTTCTTTTTTGGGTGGGGGGGGGGGGTTAAGGTAAAGATAATATATTCACAGATATAGGGGATAGGTTCAAGAGATGATGCTGAAAAAGCATCCTCCAAAAGACTAATTAATTACAACCCCAAAAGAAGCCTGTCCACAAAATCAACAACATCAAGTGAAGAGGAACCAAAAACCTCCTCTTTCCAAAAGAATAGTCTTGAGCTTCTTTTAACCACTCAAATGAAGTCTAAACCCTATCGACAACACCAAGACCATGAGCTAACAAAGAGGCCTGCAATCCTCTGGACTGAAATAGGCACTATAATTCGTTGTTGGAGATTTGTTTTGGCTTTTGTGTTTGGGTGGTGATCACATCAACCTTCTACCAATATAGTTAGAAATTTCAACCAATAGGAATCATAGCTAACCCGAGAAGAATATGTTCGACAAAAGTCAGTCTATTTTTGGATTCCATCATGAGTCGTATCTGTACTAATTGAGTAGTTCTAAGGTCTGAAATAGCTTCCTTGACTGGCATTGCGGTGTATTCTAAAACATGGTGAAAAATATTGGCTCAGAAAATAGCCTAATGGTTTGTCGCTCCTAAAAGATTATAAATTACAAATGTCCCAATGACTTTCTATATAAGGAGTCTCTCTTATTACAAATTCTATGTTCCACGTCCTCTACTCAGGCATCGTATCTGATCTTTTATCTCTATTGCTTGTGATTTGAAGTTAAGGCCTTGTCGTGGACTATCATTATTGGTGATCATTCATCAGGTTGCTCTTTGTGCCTCCTAAGCACAACAAGCAACTCTTCCAAGTTCCAACTTGTCAGTCCCAATTGGCAATGTTAGTAACCCATTTGCGCTACTCTTTCCCTCCACTATATTATGATTTTAGTGGACCCAATTGATTATATTTTAAGAACACAAGTTGGCTTTTAACTTGCTTTTATATTGCCGGCACATGCTAAGTCACCTAACTCTTTCACACTCCCATTCTGTTAACCAATTCTCTCTCCATGTATAGCACTTGGCCACTCAAATTTTGCCCATTGATAATAGTCTTAGGTCCTTGCTCTTTCCAGTTAGCCGAGGGACTACTAAATATATAGAGCAACACACTAGGAAGCACAATTCCTTCATGCTAAAATTGTAAAAAAGATTAGATACCAGTATAGAATCAGTGTTACTCAAACTCAGCTGTATCCATGTCAGGTCTTAAAGTGTCGGACACAGGTTTAAATGTTGAACTTGGCCCATAACAACGACACTAAATATGGATCTCACTGAAGCAGAGTATAAGGAGATGTTTTTGAGTTGGCCATCCTCTGAAAATTTTATAGGTTTTTAATCTAAATGAAGGTCAAATGTGTATTCCCTTGGTGGAGTGTCCACCAAAACATGTGCAGAAAGGTAGATGTTACTAGGCCATATTGAGAAATTTTTTTAGGCTGTTAATCTAGAAAGAAAGTTCAAGTATCTAATAAGTATTGAGTACCCGAGGTGAAATGAGGAGTTTGAGTAGGCATAGGATAAGACCATACTGAAAGCAAATTAGAAGATCCCAAGTGCAGCTTCCCAGTTTTGTTGAATTTAAATCCAAAATAGTAATTGTTTATTTTGGGCCTTGTTGCCTACCTTTTAGATCCTTAACGGTTATCGGCTCAACTTAACCAGTATAACGTTGTTATGCGGTGACTTGTGAGCCTCAGCTCTCAGCTTCCTCTGTAATAAGAGATATTTTCCATCGAAGAATCATGCGATTACGACCTTGGATACTTAGGTCAGATGCTCACGGCTTTACCATAATTGGATTAGGTTTACTACTAACAATCGATATGTGCATTATGTGAGCGTTATTTATTGTGAGATATTAGACTTCAGGAACTCTACAAGCTGCTTCATTTTCAAGAAGCAAACACGACCTGTCACTTATTATATCCTTCGTGATTGGTGGAATTCGGATATAAGACTTCATGATATTGGAGTGAGCCATAAAGTCAAGAGTATCATCTGTTCTAAAGATTTAGGAATAGAATCCATAAATTCATCGTTAATATGACATTGATTACTTCATAGCCAGAATACTATATTTCTTGCTGACCATGTTTTTGGATCAATTTCACAGATTCTATATCCGTCCTTCCATATGTCTAGTATTATGCTAAAGGAGGCTATTTTCACAATGTCGTATAGTTTGGAGGCTGCGAATTACTGTATACCAAAATAAGGAAATAGTAAAGTATGTTAATAAATCAGAAGGCTATATGTACAAATAACATCTGAGAAGGTATCATAGACATATCCCTAGATGACAATCTATAAAATCTAGAACTTCCAACAGAGAGGAGCGAAAAAGTCCGTAATTCAATGGATACAAGGTCTTGAACTTTTGATCCATTCGTCTTTGATGCATTGAAGATGTATATCTTACACCATCAAAGTCTCCTCTATCCCCCCCCCCCCCCCAAAGCATTTGAAAGAATGGTACAGGGAAAAAAATTGCAGCCTTTATCTAGCTTTGCTGCTGCTCCCCTCCCAAGGCAAAAGCATAGTTTTAATTATCTTTCAAAACCAATGAAGGCCTAAGTTGCTAAAACTAACCCCCAACAAGTTCCCGGAAGCAGATGTTGAAGTAACAAGTGATCAAATTATTCAAGGTCCCTAGGCACAACCAACATCTATTCACCTGCATTTTTGCTGTCTTTTGTAAATTATCTTTTGAGGCTTCCCAGGAAAGGGCACTTATTGAACTTCCAAATAGGCCTCCAAGGGTAACCAAATCAGAATTTGGTATTTGAAGGAGGAAAGGGACAGGTTGAGAAAAGGTAGGATCTTGTATAGAATTCGCCTATGGAGCAAGCCTCATTCAATTTGGTTGGCAGAAGAGCCTCTCAAAGAAAACCTATTAAGCTTGTTGAAGTCTGAAGAAACTAGTAAGATAATCATCATTGCAAAGAGTACGAAGTATCAAGTTCTGCTCACAAGAATAAAAAATGAATACATACCTGTCCTTCAGAAAGCAGAAAGAGACAGAAATGTTGTCTTTTAGGAAAGAATCATAAGGGAACAGAACGATCATGTCCAAAATAGGCAGATGAGAGATTGCCAACGTCACAAGAAATACTGCAATAGAGATTGAGGCCATCCTTTGGTGGACCTGAATGGGCATTATGTGCGAGCCACTATGTCTATCAGGAGTCTAGGCCCTCCTCATCATATTTTCATGCTTCCAATCTTCCTCCAACTTAACACGATGGCAGGTAGGTGCAATTCTGGAAGCATATACCCATTATTAATAGTAAGCTCTTGCCTCTTGGTAACTTGATGCCTGAGCAACGAAAGCATTGCTCTGAGTTGCATAAATTAGTGAAGAATAGAGAAGATTTTCTAAGAGAGTATCTGATCATGGGTAAACTGCAAAATATTCTATGTGGATGCAATGCCAAAGTTTCCTTTTTAGTTATTTTACGGTCAACATTTTAATGTAGTTCTATCTTTATATGTGCTTCTAAGCTAATAGTCCATGACAATTACATTTTCTTTTGTTTGTATCTATAGTAGGCAAATGATGTAACATGTGTGCACAGTCTGCACTCCTTGACTTCTCTATGGATAAATGGAATCTTAACACCTACTCTTTTTCAGTAGATCAACCTGGCAGAAAGGAGCTGCACGTGTCTCAAGAAAACATCGCTCCAACAAATCTTGACTTTGTATTACTCTCCATCTCCTATGCCACAATATTCTGGGTTATTTCTGAAGTTGGTAATACTATTTTTTGATGGCACTGCATACTTCTTCAGGACCCAAGTGTTGTAGCTTCCTTGGCATCTTTACATTTTATCCCTGGTTCTTCAGTCTTCCTGAATGCTGCTACAATGACCATGCTGGGTTATTCCAAATATGTTAAATTGTGGGAGGTACAAGCTTCAAGTTAAATATACTGATGGATTTTAGGTGCACTATGATAATTTTGAATGTTGACGAGCAGTTGGCTTGTAGTTGTGGTGGAAAGATGTTGGGTCTGCTGGCTGTAGAGAGTCATTCAATTCATATATATGCATCCTTTTGCTTTCGTTTTCCCTACTTTCTATCTGATTTTCTGTCTTCATGTGATGATAATTGTGAACATTTCCTTTTGTATCTTTGCATGTTCTTTAGCTGTTTAGGGAAAGTCATAGTAGGGGGTCTACATCCACAGAACTACACCTTCTATTTGCAATTTTAACAATTTAAGTATACAGGATACGCATCATGTAATGTTGAAAGGTTGAAAAGACCTGCAGAATGCTGGGGGACTGTCATTTTTTTCTTGGTGAAAAAATAGTGGCAGGGATGATAGCCATATTTCTAGGCATGTTGGAGCTCTTTTTATTGTTTGGATGTGTGCCATACATGAGAGAACTTTAATTTATGCAATTTGCCTTTATTTTTTTTTCTGCTGACGACTGAGTTGAGTCCTGATGCTTACGTTACTGGTTTCTGAAGGCATACCGTTCAAATCAGTGGTAATAGCATTTATGCTATTTGCTTTTATTGTTTTTTTCTTCTGATGACTAAGTCGAGTCCTAATGCTTACTTTACTGGTTCCTGAAGGCTTCATATGATTCAAATCCATGTCATAGCAGTCTCTGTCTCCCAATTTATATCAACAAACTTGACTTTGTTCCCTGCTGGCTTTCAATGAAATTTTTTCTTTGGTGACTCGCCAGTGTGGATCATCAAGCTGTCTGATTACCACAGTGCCTCTCACGAGTTTACATTCTACAACACATTGGGATTTTTTTTGGGGTTGGGGAGGGGGTAGGCCGCATGGATTGTATGCAACCTTATTACTATAGTGGAACAGCATTTGTCGTCCTTCGCTGGAAACTACTTAAGGAATTTGGGAGATACCTTTTTCTTTTTTTTTGGTTGGAATGATGGCCAGCCCCTGTACCTGCCAGTATTGGGCCAGACAAGTAGGAGCATTGCATTAATCCATTAGCATCCACAATCAGGATTGGGACTTAGGTGGTGAGATGAACTCTTAATGTCCATGCCACATGAGCTCAAGGCTCTTGGCAATTAGAGAGTCACTTGTTGGAAGAAAAAGTAAAGTTTAGTACTTAGCTTGAATAATTGACTCTTTCTCTTCACAGCCAAGGAACGAAAGGTTCTGCACTTCTTTTCCCATTTAAACAGCTATTTTTATGTTGATTCTCTCTTTCTTTGTTTTTTTTTTTTTAGCATTTTGGTTTATTTTTATTCATGTTTCTTTGGTAACATTTACTCTGTTATGGGTGATTAAGCCTAAGTTTTTCTTACATGTGAACATCCGTACAATAAGAGTAAAAGTTTGCTGGTTAGGATTGGTTTAGAAATGTCAAACTTAAGTCTAGGAAAAATTTAGGTCAATCATTGTGGACACTGCTTATATAATGTGTTTATGGGGAACTAGGTGCTACTTTGCTGTGTAGATGTGGGAACCACTTCCTCAAAACCATAGGAACCACCTTTAGAGCTGTGGGCTAAATTTAAGTTTCCTTCTTGAGGATTAAATTTAAGTTGCATTCACGTTGACCAAAGCTAGTATTGTCTTCTGGAAAAAATTGCTCCTTGACATATTTGTCTGTGTCAGATACATCATGCACTGTGTTTTGGGCTAGAAAGTGGGACGTGTGTTGTGAAGGTACCTGCAGATGTTGGTTTCTGGCTTGACTAAGAATGTGGGATGATTTAGTATGACAAGAATAAATATAATAGAACTAAATGTCGAAGCTCAAGTTTGAACTGCCAATACAGGATTGTCAGCCTTTTAGACCTTAAAGGGAAAGTGTAGCATTACCTCTCTTCAAAATGAATGCAATCAAGTAATATTAATGTCCGTACTTATTCTTTCTTCATATAATGGGGGCGATGGTGCTAATTAGTTTGTGATATTTTTTCAGGGACATCTACATGGGCAAAAGCAACGCAAGGTTGTCCTCATATCAAAAATAGAGGTCAGTTTCAGTGCATGTATTGAAGAAATGTGCGTGTAATTTTTAAGAAAAAGGTTATTCCTGTTCTCTTGTATTACTTGGAAATGTCCCTGAATTTGTCGCGCAAAAATTTTCTGTTGCAGGTGTACAGAACCACAGTAGCTTCTTCCATGTAAGTGTCGAAAAACAATACGTTCTTACATTTCTTCCACAAAATTATCTGAAAGGAAACGGTAGAGAAGCAGGTCATGCTTAACTTAGGCTATTAGTTGTAGATTCGCTGACTTACCGTAAGAAACAAGGATTATCTATTAGTCCATCCTACCTATTAATTGTAGTTGGAATTGGCTTTGAGCATTACTATGAGTGCAGAGTTAGCAAATAGCAATACTTGTTTATGAGACAATTGAACTGTCTCTCTCCCCTTCTCCTATTCCCCGTTTCTTTACCGTGAATTTGTATGGTAATTCTAGCTGGTCTAGAACAGGAACATGAATGTATGGAATTGCGATGGAACTGTTTAAAATATGTTAACACTTGACACTATTTGGTGGATTTAAGATTTTTGAGTAATACATGTTAATGATTAGAAGACATAATGACATATATGTGGTTTCAACTATAATCGTTCATGTACCATTCAAGCTTGAAATAGATATATTTTCTCTGCTATTTAAGGTTAATATATAGTATCATGCATTTTGCAGCTTTGGATAGCATTTGATCTGACATCATGGTCTCATAATTCAATCCTACTGGTTGATTCCGGAAACAAAGAACATAAGAAGGCACTTTATGATAATGATCGTTAATTACCATTATCATGTGCTGTCTTTATATAATGCAGAGGACCTTATTTTAAGGGTAACATATGAATATGGATTTCCGGTTATACATAGAGAATCCGCAATAAGCAATGTCTTACGGATCATATACTGCTCCATTGCAAGGTTGCAAGCATGCTTGGGGGTCTTGCTTTCAGTTGCTTGGGCATGTCTTGGGTAGCTCCTGATTCTTTTAGGAACCATCTTTTGGCTTGGGAAGGTTCCTTTGGTAGGAGGGTTAAGAAGAAGAAGAAGAAGGAGAAAGTCATGGTCCTACCTCATGTCATCGTTTGAATTATTTGGAGGGAGAGAAATCGACGAGTTTTTGATAACGTTGAAATCCCTCTTCAGCGTTTGAAAGAGAATTTCGATGAAATTCTCTTCTTTTGGATGAATAGGAAGTTTAGCTCTTCCTTTTTTGATTTGGCAGATTGTGTAGATAGCCTATTCTTGGGTTGTAAATAGTTTTTGTACAGTGCTCACTGTGCAACTCAGATTTGGTTCTTAATATAATTATATATCCTTTTCCTTATCAAAAAAAAGATGTAACATCTCCATTAAACACAGGTCAATTGCCTGTTAAATAAAATTTATGCAAATGCTATTGTTGTTTAATCTGTTGACATGAATATTAAATCTCTTGTTCTTCAGTCTTGTGATTAGTAAAGGTCTATTTTCCTATTCCGGACATATGTGAGAGCATTTTTTACATGCTCAAATTAGCCATTTTTCAAACTGGACATGTTTGCCAACATTCTAAACTTGCAAACTTATTTTGTCTTTTTTTCTTTTTTCTTCTGGGTAAATTTTGCACGCACACAACCTTAGGGGGAATCGAACCTTATCTTCTTTGTAGAAACCAAGCATCTCGCTAGTCATCACAAGGTATGCCCCGGGGGGCAAGAATATCCCTTGTCCAAACTCCTTATGTTTAGTGTGCCGGAATATCTTGTTATCCTTCCTTTATCAAGTCGTCAGCCATTTTAATCTTTGGTGGTCTCAAGCTTCTTTGTTTGTCAATTACTTTAGCAAGGGAAAATTTTGTTGGGCCTTGACAGAAGAATTACGAAAGAGGTCAAGTGCTCCTCCCAAATAATCTCAAACAAAAGACTAAGAAGACTGAAGCCCTGTTAAGGATATCTCCCTTCTACCTCAATAGCTGTGGTCCTCGTAATTGAGTAGCTGGCCCCTGGTCTTCAACTTTCAAACCTCTTGTTTTTTTCCTACTTCCTATTCTCTTGAGTGCTTCTATGTAATATGCTTGATGTTTGACATGGCACAACATCACACAAACCCCACGTGAAAGTATGGAGAAAAAAGAGAACTAGACATGATTCGATTCAAATTGGACCTAAAACCTAGTTTTTTTTTAATTTATTTTAATATGTGCACAAAAATAGGTGGTTTATTTTTTTTTATTAGAATGATTGTACGTACTTTTTTGTTGAACCGGGAATGGCACAATTATTCAACATGACCTTGCTTGAATGACAGGGTACACGGCTTCATTCTTTTCCCCTTGGATTGGATTGTCAACTTCCGGTCCAACTTATCTAAGAGAGCTTGTACATGTCTATCTTGTTCCTTGCCTCCAGCACAAACATGGTCACCTGCTGCCTAGATAAAACCAGAGCAGGCAGAATCCAATCTCCTTTTGCCCCATCCTCTTACGAGCGAGATCCGATTTATCAGCCTGTGTTATTCATTTAGAATCTATTGTGCTGGAGATACATAATCAGGATCATTGGACATATTAGTCTGTTGCTAAACAACAGCTTGAGCTCCCGAAACATGGGACTCCGCCCTTACCTTTTGTCCATATCATTCATCTACCGCTGGTCTCCAATAGGAATAAAACCCTCACCCTCAAAAGGATAATCTTATTATTGGAGCTAAGACTGTTGGACTGGCATCCTCCCCTTGTCAATATAAACTAAACAAAGGAATCTAGTTTTTTTCTGCTCCTGAGTGGTTGTAGTATTTGAACCATCTGTGTGCAGTGATTGAAATTACCTATCTTATCCTTCATCAAAGCCCCTGAGACGAAAACCGCCACCCACTTACCCCCTCAAGGATAATTCTAAACAAAAAAAAGGCATTGTAATATGCTCTGATCATTATCCTCTGACATTAATAGTTTCCTTACTTCCTAATGTTCGTTTCCTCTATTCTCATCATCTCTTCTCAATTAAAATAAATTGTAAATGACATGTTCTAATTGTTGAGAAACTTCAGCCTCCTAAAATAGGTAAATAGTTCGTGGTTATTGTTTCTATTCATCGTATTGCCTCCCTTGGCCTCTTAATTGAGACTGTAATCCACGGTCTCTTTTGGTCAATTGAGAAGGGGGGGGGGGTTGGGAATCAGAGCAGAATGTTCATATGGTGGCTCTGTTTTTAAGTTAAGGTAAACTCTCAGTTGGCTAATATTTCTCTGTGATTTGTCTAGATTGCTCCTTTATTGCTAATCCAACAGTTCTACCAACCTAAAGGTCACACAGTTTTTAAAGATTAGTGGTTGTATTTTTGTTGATTTATATTTTTTAAACTCTCGAAGTTCCTGCAGGTCATTGCTCTCTGGAGGAGAAATTGTGTGATATTTCTTGCTTGTCTTCAAGTATCATGGTAGTTTAGGATCTTCTGTTGCCTTTTGAGATCCTTTTGGTGTGTGTGTGTGTGCACTTTTTTTTTGGGGGGGGGGGGGACATCTTCCTGGAAACCTATTTGTGAGCTCTAAGTTGCGCAAGAACGAAAAGAAGGTTCCTAACCGCTAGTCATTCTCAGTAAAAGCTTTCACTCTTTCGCAGGCTTGCCACTGACTGGCCGGACTTTCTACATGTCACTCACCTCACCCCACATGACCAAATAAATCATGAGTAAATTCTTCAGTGTCTAAAACTTGGGCCGGACTCTGCTCTTGTAAGCTGGTTTCTTCTTCCCAATCCAGAAATGTTGCCGATGGAGTTTTACTTCTTGTGAGGGTACTCGACAACCATCCTTTTTTCCATCAGCTGCAGGAGAAAAAGCTTGCAAGTTCTCAAGCCTCATGTATTTTGTTTAGATAGTAACTGGTATGATTCCCAATCCTGTCTGAGGCAGGACTCTGGGTTAGTTGGCTTGTATTAGTAATTACTAGTTGATGCTTATCTCCTAAGGTTTGATGATTTTGATCTGTCCAAACCAAAAAAGAAAAGAAAAAGGACCTTCAAATATCTTATTAGAGCATGAATTTCTACCTAGTGTAGTATTTTCATCAATGAATGCGTAATTAAATTTGAGCAAAATATTCACAAGTAGAACATTTTGTGTGCCTTCAACTTGAAATTTAAACTTTTGGCAAAGGGCACTGATGAAAACTACTAAACTAGCTGCCAACAGATTACAGCTCATCCTGAACTGTCCAAGTAGTTGCATTCTTTTGAATGGGCATTTGGTCAGTCTTCTGCTCTCTCATTCACTGGTGAAGATTCAATAAACATGTCTAAATTGCGATAAGTTCTGTAAGGTCCCATCTACAGGTTCATTAAATATCCTTGGATCTTTATGGAAGTGTAGTCGGGGAAGAAGGTGAATAACTGGAATCAGGAGATTTCAAGGCGGTGGCACCATGACCAAGACTTTCAGTTGTGGTTGAATTGATCAACCTGTGACCCTAGATATGATTGAAACAAGCATTCCTGAACCATAGCTTATAGTTTCATATTCTAGGTTCTATGGTCCGTCACTCTAGCATTGAAGATAGTCTGACACTTGTGAAGTCTTCAGTGGAACCATCATAAACAAACCTGCCTCATTCACCTGAGATAGTCTGATGGTTGCTTATATTCGTAAACTTCTAAGTCTTTTGAGTCACAGTGTAGTATGTATTGAGTTTGCTTGTACTCACTTACTCGTTGATTACTGATTTAGTGTGCAGTTGTCGACCTTCCCTCTTAGACAGTATTTCTTTCTGTTTCTTACAAAGCAACACTGCTGATAGGAACACTTCTCCCTGGGGTAAGTGTGCAACCATTCGCTGTGTCTGTGTGTCTGTATTTGTGTGTATGAGCTTTGTAACTATTTGCACTTTCTGTAATAAAAATGCATCCATTTGATGATTTATTCCTTTTTCTTCTTGGGTGTGTGTTTAACTACTGTTCTACTGGAAATTTTGTTAGTCTTTAGTTTGCAAGGAGTTATTCCATATGTTTCAGAATAATCTTTTCAAGTCACCATAGAGAAAGACTTGACTCAGGAGATAGATAATCTCATCATTCTCTTTTTCCTGGCAATGGCTGGCATTGACGGCTTTAGGACACATGTTGTCATTGTGATACATGCATTAGAATCGTATATGGCTGTATGTTCGTTAACCACGAAATTTAGTTCTTGATTCGCACAAGGTTGTCTCTGTGATGTTGCTGAAAGAGCCTTCTTGACAATGTAAATTTTTAGCCAAGAATTGTAGGATTCAAGGTTGCAATTGACAGATAATGAATGAATGTAGGACACATTGTCCATTCCCGCAGTTGCTAGAGAAGTCCAGTAGACAATTTCTTTAGTTTTGGATTACAGTGAACTAACAAAAGATTTCATAAATTGTCTTCTGCTTTCCTTTTTAATTTTTCTGATTTGTTTAGAAACGTGGATCAACCATATATTCTTTCTTTTTGCGTAACAGCATGCAAGCGAAACAAGTTATGTATATGTAAACCACCATCTCCCTATTGTAACACCCTATCGTAGACCGAATTCAGTGGCATTGGTTTGAGTTAGTTTGGCTTTCAATTTAAGAAGTCTAGCAGTAGCACTCTTTACAAGTCTGGTTGCAGAGAAATTTGATTTTTTAATTGCGGCAAAAAAAGGTTTTTTTTGAAAGATATGGAGCTTAAGTTTATGATTGATTGTTCGTTAATGCAGGGCACCCAGAAGAAAAGTGCATAGTGAGTTGCAACATTAACTTCAGCTGCCACAGCGGCATCTGGAGTCTGCTATGTCAGCAACCAACTGAACGGCTTCACAGCATCACTCATTAGTCATTCCAACTAACAGGATGAGCTATCGGTACAGCTTTATTTATCCTTGTGAAACCATCTATGTAAACATCATGTTTTCGCTGTAGTGTTGTAAGTGTACTATTGAAACACATGCATTCTACATAGCTTGCGCATGGGCTTAATAGTCTTAAGATACTGGTTTTCTTGACATGTAGATTCCCCAATTTTGGTTTCTCAATCTTTTGAGTGGATGGTGTTGCTAAATAGAGTAATAGTTCCGGATGTGCAGAGTGATTTCAATTAGTATAAGCAGGATCAAGTTTTCATCATACTCGACATAAACCTAGACACAGCCTGGGAAACCTATTTAGACCATGAAGGCATGAACTAGAATTTATATGCTAGTTCTTGTCTCATTTGGGCCATCATTTGACCTTTTTGGAAGGGAGACCTTATTTAGGTCTAGATGGAGACGAATTGAATGAGGTACCTGATCTGTTTCAAGATTTACTTGGTCATTTAGAATGGCTCCGATAAAGTAGGGTATGAGAAGATCAAAATATAGGCAATTTTCCCCTTGCAAGCATATTCAAAAGCCTCATACTACGTATTGATTTTGAGGAGGCTCCAACAAAAGCACCCAATGTGGATCCGACATGATTTGCATGATTAGGGAGATTGAGGTCGATGTTAGGAGACCCAAGGCTCCAACAAAAACACCCAATGTGGATCCGACATGATTTGCATGATCAGGGAGATTGAGGCCGATGCCAGGAGACCCATGGAAGAGTAGTCGGACTGCTGTACTACTTTTTCCTTCATTTTTTCCAAGTTCTAGAGGTGTTGTGTATAGGTGCACAAAAATGGATTTCAATATATAACTTTACTGGCTAAGTTGACATCTTCAATGGTGAAAGCTCATTTCTTTCCATGTTTTCGCAGTTTTGCCTGTGAACAATGGCTATAGTGATTCACAATGTCCGGGCTGGTGATTCAAAGATATTAGAAAACTAAGCGCTCTGGTTTATGCATTTGTTTCAAAGTTGGATTGTTGCATGATCTTCTTTTTTCTTCTTTTCCCCTCTAGGATGTGTAAAGGATGACACAAAAGTCGATACATGCATAATTTGATCTGCAGTCTTACTACTGATCCTCTCAAAAACTTCACCACAAAATGACAAAATTAGCCAAATGCTCACCTGAACAGAAAGTAGGTAATCTGTTTACCACAAAATTAACCGATTGAGAATTCTCATGCTATACATAGAGATGGATGGGTAATCTTTTACAATCAGTGAACTCGGTGAGTGAATTTTCGGAAGATAATCAACTAGTCCATCTAATAAAGCTTTAAAGAACACACCGAGATTTAAATAAAAAATTATCTTCACAGGATCACCAATGCCATGGTTGAAGCACTTAGTGGACCAAAGGCGGCCTCCCTCCCCCCCGGCCCCCTATTCTACGCACATCTTCTTTTTTAGCTATACAGTATTATAAATTGGGTAAAATAGAGTTACTTTTTAATACTATAACCCTCCAAATTATTTGATTTATTTCATAACACCCCTTCAATACAGCCACTGGCCACTGCAGTGAAGAAACGTTCACTTTTTCTACTTGTTTTCTTCACTATAAATATATTAGCTGGTTGGCGTCGAAATTTGTTTTGCTAGATAAGCTCCGGAAAAGCCGAATCAGTGAGGCCCGTACCCTTTAATGCTTCGTTGCTAAACGGGTCCATCAACCATCTTAGCCATGAACTTAAGATCTAAGAATTACAAGTTGTAGCAAAATATCATGTTTTTTAGGGGGGCATGTTTTTGGTGAGAGGACATTGTGCTTGTGCAGCATGTGTGATAAATTGAATATTATATATAGTAACATTAAGAATTGTAAACGGGTCATCTAGACCAAGTTTGGGCTTGAATTATTATTTTAAGTAGGTGAAAATGGTTACTGTATTTGGCTGAACTGGTTATGATCATGTTATTTCGTGCTACAACGTTTTAGAGGAGCATGGAGTCGGTGTAGTGGGTCAAATTATCAATAAAGGTCGTTGAAGTGATTTGACATTTGTTGCCTTTAAATAAGGTTTAAGGTTCAAATGTTTATAAATATAGAAAATATATGTTTGGAACTCTATCACTTTTGGGTCAAGAGTAGCTTGTGGATACCTAAAATGTTGAAACCCAGAGCATTTGCTTTTTCAGAGCTTCAAGTCTTCAACTACTACCACATTCCCAAATATAAATACAAAGGAAACAATAGATAAGAGAAAAAGAAAAGGGACAATTATAGTTTTCTCCAATCGTTTACATGATTACTTCCACTACGAGTGGCATCTAAATCACATGTCTTATGAAATTTAAATTCTACTTTTGCTTGTGATTGGTGCCATACTTACCCCTGCATATTAATCTCTCTTTTAAAAAAAAAAAAAATGCGAATGAGGTGTAAAGACAGATTAGGTGCGACTCAAACCTAGATATCTGGTAACAACTCTTAGAAATTTTACCAGTTGAGCTAGCTAATGCACAGTTCCACCTATAAACCTCTAATCAAATGACAGACCAATGATCATTTTCAACTTGCTTGTGCAAGGTGTAAGGCACAATCGATGCTATTCACCTACCCTTTTCCATAATCGCCATTATGCAATGAAATTGGGGGTAATCATCACCATTGGGGTTACATCATAGAGTAGTGAAATTGACCTCTTCTGCAAATCAAGCAAATTGGTCTAGATTGGTCATTATTCAGATTCAAGTTCAAAATTTATCATTTACTCAATTATGAACACATTTTAAAGATCATGTAGGAAAATATATATTGATCTTAACTATTATCTTCATGATTATTTTAGAGAACCGAGAGGTGTTAAACATTGCTAAAAGTCGGATATCAATGTAAAAATGTAAAAAATGAGGCATGTATAAAATATATGTGTTGCCCTTCAGTTTCAATTTGTACAAAAAAGTATGCAGTTGATATTGGACAACTAAGTTTGGCAATTTTGTGTCATCCGCTACGTTGTAAGTTTGGCAATTTTGTGTCATCCGCTACGTTGTTCCATTTTATTTTTTTATGCTATGTTGATAACGAATTAAGTGCGTAGAATTCTTAAGCAAAGGCTACCTGATGTAAATATGTAATGTTACTCTATACTTACCTCATTCAAAAAGAAAAAAGAACAAGGAAAAATGTATTGCCCTTTACGTTATGGACTATATACAGCCCATGCTATTTTGTACTGATCTATGATAGGTCTTGTAGCACAAGTTTACACATCCAACATTCTACAGCAATTTGTCACGCAACACTGAGCTAAAGTTCTTTGATGCAACCAATGTATAGAGATGGTCATGCAATTTTTGTTCCATATTCCATAACCATGTCTGGTTGTTACCTGTCAGTCATAATTTAAAGGGAATATTAATGGAAAACCGCACAAATTTATCCCCTGGCTTTGAAGAAAGCTTTCCAAAAGGAAGGGGGGAAAACAAAGACAAATTTATTCTATTTCTTTATGGTCTAAGATTATGTTATTTGGACTTTATCACAGCCCATAGGTGTATCATATGGATGTATGTTTGCATGTAGAATTTAGCTTTTTGAACTTTTGCATGCTTTGTAGTTTAAAAAGAATTGCTAGATGTCGAGTATTTGACATGAGAACTGGATGCGATTTCAGGAGGCAAAGTGACGGTCCTAAAACTACAGTTCTAAGTCGATTAGTTAGCATTATTTGGTATCTGGCTGCTTTATTGCTCCAAATACAAGGATTCCTATTTCAATGGAATTCCCACCTATAATTTTTCTTTTCATGCAATTATGTCCAATGATGAAGATGTCTTACCCAAAAAACAAAGGTGGGCCTCCTTGGAATGAGTTTCTATTTTACCTTTTCCCTTAAGTTTTTGAATCATCAACCACTATAAAGCACACACTTACCGACGGAACTTGCAAGCATTAACATTTGCTGTCTCTGTCTGGAGCTCAGTGCAATGGTCTCAACTACCCTTCAATCAGCGAAGCCTAAGGTATTTTGAATTTGTGATGAGTTACATGCCATATTTTCCAAGTAATATTAGCTAGCACATCAATTTAGTTTCATGGATTTAACATGCATAAGCACTACACCAGGAAGTTTTCTCAAGCCAAGAATGGGAAGAAACAGGTCCTCCTCGTCGAGCCAAATGGTGGCACTCTACTTTCCATACTGTCACCGCCATGGTTGGTGCTGGTGTTCTGAGCCTTCCTTATGCAATGGCCTATTTGGGATGGTAAACTTTCCAAATCTTGAACTCGGAGTTGTTTTCCATGTAGGGATCGTGATTATACATAGCACACAGGTTACTTGGGGGGTTTAGCTCAGTTTAGTATCAATTGGCTAAAGGAATTGATTTATTTCGCGTTTGGAACATAGCGTACATGCTATTAGTTTGTGTGGACTCTAGTAAGCTTGCCTAGAAATTCAGTTGAGCCAGGGAAGTTAGGGACCGAACAAATATCTACATATTTCAGTTCTGTTTTTAACTCATTTGTCAAAAACTGATGTGTGATACAGGGGACCAGGGACAGTAGTTATGATACTATCCTGGTGCATAACATTGCACACCTTGTGGCAAATGATCCAGCTTCACGAATGTGTCCCTGGAACTCGGTTTGATCGATACAATGACCTAGGGAGGTATGCCTTTGGGCCAAAACTCGGGCCTTGGGTAGTGCTCCCTCAGCAGCTTGTAGTCCAGGTGGGGTGTGATATAGTGTACATGGTCACAGGAGGGAAGTGTCTGAAGAAGTTCATGGAGATAGCGTGCACCAGTTGCTTCAGACTGAAGCAGTCTTACTGGATCATCATCTTTGGATCACTACAATTCTTCCTTTCTCAACTCCCCAACTTCAATTCTGTTTCTGGGGTTTCTTTGGCTGCTGCTGTCATGTCACTCAGGTAAGATTAGGTACTGATACTGTCACACACACCTAATTAAGCATCATTAGCATGTGTGTTTTCGAAGATGTTACACTCCAACTCCACTATAGCCTACTGTTGGGTTGTACATTTTGCACGAAGATAAGATTTCTGATGGCGAATTTCTGAGAATCTGCAGGAAATTTGAAATCTACTTCGTCTGACTTTTAAAGACCTAAGACAAAACGAAGATTTACAATCAGGCAAAAGAACAGTGCCAATAACCATTCATAGTCAAGCATATGTTGAATTTGTCAATCGTCACTCAGAGGAGTTTAACTGACATATTTCAAAATGTGCATATATTTCTAATTCAGAAGAATTCCAGTAAGTACACCCTCAGAATTTAGTACACCCTTATTAATAATGCCATAACAGGTACAAGCCATCTGACAAAGAGGGTCTAACAACTCCCCCCTCCCCCAAAACAAAATGTTTCTTTGTCACAGAGATGATTGGGTCCAATGAGTCAAATGAAACTGTGTCAAAAGTTAAGACACATTGCTGCTATGTTTTGATTGGGTCACTTTGGATTGGATCATTTATATTTTCCATAACTTGTACATCCACAATGTTTCAAATTGGGTTAGCAACTGTCAGATGGATATCAGATTGGGTCAGCAGTAGAATGTGACTGACAACACCTGATTTTTTTTTTTTTTTTTTTCCTTCCAAATTTGAAAAGGAAAACTCTACCTACATATCAAAAACACGCACAAACCAACCATTGTACAGATAGAGACTAATCTTAGAGGCCTCACACATGCCGCACATAATAGCTGATTCACTGATGGACTCTTCCAAACAAATAATGCAGTTACTCAACCATAGCCTGGGTGGGGTGCTTGGCCAAGGGTCAGATAGAGAATGTGAACTACGGTTACAAGCACACAAGCTCACTCGATTTCATGTTCCGGGTGTTCAATGCACTGGGTCAGATCTCATTTGCTTATGCAGGGCATGCAGTTGCTCTAGAAATCCAGGCCACCATACCTTCAACCCCAGACAAACCCTCTAGGGTGCCAATGTGGAGGGGTGCCCTGGGAGCTTACTTCATCAATGCCCTTTGTTATTTCCCAGTTGCTTTCATCGGGTACTGGGCATTTGGTCAAGATGTGGATGACAACGTGTTGGTGGCACTCCATCGCCCCGCTTGGCTTATTGCCTCTGCTAACTTGATGGTGGTCATCCATGTCATTGGCAGCTACCAGGTGAGTCTTTGGTATTTTCTTCTTTGTGACTCTGATTCTTAGAACTTGTAAATGGGTCGTTCATTATTTAATTTGACCCAGCTAACTAACAAATCTGAAATTTTCCCAAATGATCTTAATTGCATTTTCACAAGCTTATTAGGAAAATCAACTAAAAGCAATCCCTATCCAAGATGAACACAATCCCACTTGAATATCCTATCAGGCCTTCTTGACCCTTTAAAACTAACCCAATATACACAGTATCACAGATCCACTGTCTAAATAACGTGGGTGTGTATCTGCAGGTGTATGCGATGCCTGTCTTTGATTTACTAGAAAGATTGATGCAAAAAAGGCTAAATTTCCCTCCAGGAATTGCACTTCGACTCATCACTCGTTCTGCATATGTTGGTAAGTTGCTCATTTTATATTTCACTGGAAATGTATTCAAAATTGAAGAGTGATGAATTGCTTCTTAATGCATATGTTTACACAGCAATTACATTATTTATTGGAGTCACCTTCCCTTTCTTTGGGGACCTTCTTGGCTTCTTTGGAGGATTTGGGTTTGCTCCAACTTCATTCTTTGTGAGTATACGTCTTCTGTCCTCCTAATTTATGTTGAATCAACGAATTCTCAGCACAGTATTGACTATATTGAAGGATGGTTTTGCAGCTTCCTAGAGTTATATGGCTCATTATCAAGAAACCAAAGAGATTCAGTCGCTCATGGCTGATCAATTGGGTATTACTTCGAACACTTGATCATAGATAAAAACTTGCATTTAGACCTGACAAAACTTTACCATTGTCCTCCTAATCGACCCACATAATCTGAACTGGATCGAAACTTTAGATCAGCTATCATCCAAAGTACGAGCTAACATATTTTTTTCAAACCTGAGCAGACTCAACCTTTTTGCAGTTGTGTCACATTCAACCTACATGTTCTTTACACCTCTAGGTCCTAATCTATCTATTTTTCTTCTTCCCCTGTCAATTCTTCTTGCAGTTGTGCATCATCATAGGGGTGTTCATAATGCTGGCATCAACAATTGGTGGGTTGAGGAACATCATCATGGACTCCTCTACATATCGCTTCTACTCCTAAGCATTAAGGTTACAGCTGCTACAGTTGAGTAATCACAGGAAAACCAAGCAAGTAGTCTTGGAAATTTTCCTGTTTTAGGTGCTTGTCTTCAGAGCATAGTTTTTGTGATTGAGAGATCTCAAGAATCACACCGATGTTACATTCAGATGACTACTATGCGTTATGGAAGAAGCAGTTATCTTAAATAGTTTCCAAAAAACATTAAGCGACTCTATGACTACTTCTTTAGCAATGGATAGAAAGGTGAAATACCGAATATAAAGAGACTGAATGTGAATAGATTCTGCGTGAGTTTGGGTATTACATTTCTCTCTTATTTTTGCCCCGTACTTCCTTTTGTCTCTCTGTTTATGTAGTTGATCCATCCGGCTTTGAAGCAATCTATACTGTAGTTAACGTTTTCTACATGTTCAATGTTTTCAAGTTGTTTGTAATTTTAAAACAAATTTGTAACTAATTAATTATGGCAAAACTCAGCTGACGCAAGTCTTAATTAGTGGAATATATTAATAATATCGATCGAATGCAAAAGTGTGTAATTAAAAATTGCTAATTACTGCAAATTTATATTGGTTGAATTATATTATTTGTCTATATATACGAATAACAATCATTATTAAAAGTGATTAGTTTTGTAAGTAGTTTGGTAATTAACTCCCAACATTTGCTATGTTTATATGATGTCATTTTGACCCTAAAAAGCTTGTTGCCAAACAGTTAGAAATATTGTACCATATCATCCGGCATCCACTGAAGTATACTGTATCGGTCAAAAAACGGTATAAGTTATTGTTCGGTATTGTATCGATCAATACCGTCAAATATCGAGCGTTTTTCGTATTTTCAGTCAAATATCATCTAGTACACTAAAATTTCAAATTTTTTGTATTTTAATTTTTTAAAATTTAAAATAATACGAGCTCAATACAACGGTTTATAAATTTGATCTGTCTCGTTCTAATGAAAAAAACAGTGCAATGACGGGTATGATATTTATGACTTTGCCCCATATACACCCACCAATCGTCATCTCAAATTTAAAAGAAAATAGCCAACCTCGCAGCCAATTTCATGATAATCATCGTAAGGCAGTCTCAAGAATTCCTCCCTCCCTTAACAACAAAAAAAGAAAAAAAAAGATTATTCGGTTGCAGAAGAAGACAGAGGACAAAATTGACTACTTGAAAGCCATTATCCTCAGGATCCTCACACACCCATCACACAACTGACAACACAAACTCAAAGAAGAAGAAGGGAGGGAGTCATACACACTGAGAACACAACACAGGGGGGAGAGAGAGAGGGAGACAGAGAAAGGCAGAACCGCCATGGAGACTGCGATTATGGGGAGATTAACTCTCTCTCCCAATCATCTGCTTACCCGTAAACCAGGTATTTCAACTTGGCTTTTTTCTATTTCAAAGTTGCCTTCTTTTTTTCTTTTTTTGGCCATTCCTCTTCCAGTATTCACAGATTCCTTTCAATCATTCATTTCTTCCCAACATTGGGACAAGCTTCGTGGGAATCCCCATCTATTTGTTCAATTATGGAATTGCATGTTTGACTTTTACAAGTTCTGGGATTTTTGAATTTGGGGTCCGTTTGACAGTCTTGTTCTTGATTAATTTAGGGATTTCCATTTCACTGGCAAAGTTTGAAGCTTTTGACGAGTGATTTTATATTTATGTGGGTTTCCCTTTTTAATTTAGCTTTTGGGATTCTGGGGTTTTAATCTATATTAAAATTATGTAAATAGAGTGCCCTTTTGGGTATCTCTATTTCTGGTGAAATAAATTTGTAATTTTATGCTGAATTGAGGACATTAGGTTGAAGGAAAGTGCTTGTAGATTTAAACGAGGGAATTTTAGCTACTGTGTTGCGTCTGCTGAATTATGTAAGTAGAGTGCTTTTTTCCCTTTGCATGAGCTTTTTCTTCCTCGTTATTTTTGTATCAGATTACGTTGTCTGTAACTGAAAAAATGTAATCCTGGTGCTGGTAACTATTGAGACAGGCCCTTCTCAACCACTTCTGTATTTAAAGTGAGCAACTTGCTTGACTTCTTCTGAAAATTACTGACATGAGGATTGAGCAATAGAAAAATGACCTAATAAGGATCATTTCCTGAAAGAATAATGAACTTTTATTTAAAAAGTGTGCTGAACTTTTAGTGTTAAATCTTTTGTAATAAACTGTATCCATTCCTACTCCAAATATGATTACTTAATCAATTTGCTTTCTATTTACTTTTATGGTATGCAACATATCTCATAATTCGATTACTCTTACTTCACTAAATATTAGCTTTACAACATCACAAAAAAGGGAAGATGCTCGCACACTCTGACTTTTAACTTGCTTCTATGAGATTGATTACAATAACATCACTGACAACAACCATGCGGTGTAGCTAGCAACATAGTACAGTTTTGGGAGAAGAGATCCCATTGTATGTAGCCGGCATTATTGCGTTGTCCCTTACCAGATTAGTTTGAATGATGAAGCTTATGATTCTCATAGTATGAGAAACTGAAGCTTACGATTGTTACTCATTTCTGCACTCAGATTATGTGCTGTAGTGTGGTGAACCCCCCCCCCCCCCCTTGTAGCTTAAGTTATTGTTGCTTTTAAATTTCTGATTAGCTTCTTCAACCAAGTAGTTGCCATGTTGTTTGCCATAAACAAATGTGATGTTTGTTCACTGGAATGATCATTGTGGATTTATGCCCCAGGAGGTAAGCATGTTCTTTGTAAAGGATTGTACAACCATCGTGGCTTCCTTATGGCTGTATCAATGAGTGGATCTAAAGGAGGAGTATTAGAGAGGCCTGTAATCGAGAAAACTACTCCTGGACGTGAATCGGAATTTGATCTGAGGTGCTGATACTAATGAATTACTTTTTTCTATTTTTTTGTTCCCCCCCCCCCCCCCTTTTGAGAAGGATGGCAATAGAAATGCTTCTATGAGGTAAATGGACTTTGTCTGCCAGTTTCAAATTTCGTTTTCTCCTACAGAGTTAAGCTGCAGCATGACCAATTAGCAAAGGTTAGGTAGGGAGACTGATCACTGATAATATGTTCTACAAGAATGGTTCTTCATTGAAGATACAGAGTTGATGTTACATTTACAGGCTTTTCTCTGTTAATATGCCGAAATTAAGTTTGTGCTAGATCCTAGGATTCCTAGAATGATTGAAACATAATCCTTGTAAAAGAAGAGACGAGGTAGCAAATTCTGCAGTCAGATGCTGCTGCATCTCTAATAAATTCATGATCTTCTGGCTGTGTTTGAGGTTTTGTTTGCCTTTAACGTCGACGTGGCTTTGTTTGCTTACCCTGATGTGGTAACTTAGGAGACCATAAATATGTAGGTTTGGAAGTGAAGGATTAGCCTGTGGAAAAGCGTTTTATGGGTAGCAAGGGGGTGGCAAATATGGTGTGTCTTGGCTGAGCTTCACTGAGTGCTTGCCAAAATTTTGGCATTATGTTCTTTGGATGTCACTCTGAAAGATAGAACAGAAACCATCTTGTTAATGAGTATGTGTACAGTAAATCATTGGGATTTTAAAGTTGAGAAGTGTCATGGGTGGAGTTTTGCGAAAATGTGGCACAGATGAAAGTGGACCAAGAGATATATTGGTTGCAAACTTGCTAGAAGAATGCACATAAGAACACCTTGTTGGTCCTTGAAACCTTGTTATAAGGGCTTTAATTAATTACTAACAAAAAGGTGTTTGTGCCTTTCTGGTAGACTTCTGTTCCATCGTTGGGATGATCCAGTTTTATTTTTTCGTCTTTCGAGCAGAAGTTGTGGTGGTTTGTGACTTTGCTGTGCTTTATCATAGTTCATCTTAATTGTAAGGGAAAAGTTGTCTGTGTGGATGAAAGCTGATTTTGAATCATGATCAGCTTGGATAAAGTAGTCATTGAGTATTGTGAATGCACCCTGTAAAATGGACTGTTCTCAGCCTTATTTTGAATCTTAATTGTAAAATGAATTCATGTAACCTTATTTTGCTGTTAAGTCCTGTTCTTGTGTGGACCACTCCCCCTTTTTCCTCTCAGCCAGCTCTTCTCTTTTTGGTTGCGTCACTGCAAGGTTAAAGTGAATTCTTACAATGCTTGTGACATCATCAGACGGTAGATTATACGCCCATGTGCTTTTGGAAGTGATGTTGTTGGACCTTAGAGATTGTCTTCCCCCCCCCCCCCCGGGGGGGGAAACTGTACAGATTTTGTAGTTACCATCAAAAGCATGTTTCATGTTGACATGAAACTTGGTTAAACGCTGTGCTCAGGTCCTGTCATAGTGTGTATGTTTGTAGTTGCATATGAAGTGATTGGAGTCCTGCTTCTGTCATCTGTGTTTGATTGGGCATTCCCTGTACTAAATGCACTAGGTTGTGACACCGTCTATGTTTGATTGCAGTTGGTTTATTTTGGATTCAGGTCATGTTCAAGTCCATTGGTGGTAGTTTTCCAATTTCAAGTAACCTTGTCAACAAATGCAAATAATTTGTTTCATGCAAACTTCAGGTCGATTCATTTTGGGTTCCAGTTGGATTTACGTCAAAACTGAGTTGCCTTATTTGGGACTAGGTGAGTTCTAGTTTCAGGCAGAAATTCCATAGGAGTTAGCTTTTCTTGGTCTGATGTCATGGTCTCTTTTAAGTCCAACCTTAGGCCGCCACTCCACAGATGGGCAACAGCTACAAAAGCCATTTTCACATACTTTCAACTGACATAATGGGGAATTTGCTGATTGAATTCAGGAAAAAAAGGAAAATGTCGCCTCCGTTTCGGGTAATGTTGCACAATGACAACGTCAACAAAAGGGAATATGTTGTGCAAGTCCTGATGAAGGTCATACCTGGGATGACGCTCGACAATGCAGTAAACATTATGCAGGAGGCACACTACAATGGTTTGTCAGTGGTGATAATATGTGCACAGGCAGATGCTGAAAAGCACTGTATGAAATTGCGAAACAACAGCCTTCTAAGTAGTATTGAACCTGCAAGTGGTGGATGCTGCTAAAAGAAGGTGCTTGTGGGAAGGTCTTGGTTCGTTAATATACATGTTGGTAAATATCTGATCCGTGTGTATATATTTGATGTACTAGTCATTGTCCATGTGAACCTTGGTGTCGAATTGAGATTATGGAGTCACTTATACATGAAGATGGTACTTGATTTTCGATTAGCTGAACTTACTCAAAAGATTGGATGAAGTTGCATCAGTGGATGTCATTTGTCTTTGGGTGTCTCTGTGTCCGAGTTATTCTGGATCATGGGGTAATTAAGCTCCCCGGCTTTGTATTTGTGGAGGCTGAACACAATGGAATAAAGAGGTTTTATGCCACATTGGGTTCCTACAGTGAGTGAAGGGTACTTTGTAGAGTTGACACCTTATTCTTGCTTCTACCCCATTTTGAAAGTAACCCCTGAAGCAGTAGGGTTGAACCTTGTATGTCTTGACCTCCCAAACATTTTAACTTTTAACTCTTTGTTTTTTTTTCATTGGTAAGCCAGGCTACCCATTAGTCCCCCTATCTCAAAGGAAACCAACGGACCAATTGGCCAGGAGGTGGGTAAGTAGCCCAGGCACAAGGCGTAGGACCGCACCTCTCAAATATGTGAAATGGAGTTTACTAGGTTTCGATTTTCAAATCCAAGGCATGGGGTTGCGCAGGAGGTGCCAAATGGCTGGCTAATGTCTGTTCGGTTAAGTCTTAAGAAACTTGACCAAATGCAAATTGCCTGAAATTTATCTTGCTAAAATTGGCTTTTTTGTAATTTATCTTGTTAAATTGGCCCAGCTTGTTGATAGCTCTACCAATCGATCAAATAGTTAACTAATAAGTATGACTTGAACATGGAATGAATCAACTTGGAATCAACCTAATCCCAATAAAGCTCATGTCGAGAGTCGAGACTCAAGCATGAAATGAATCAACCCAAAATTAGTCCAATCCCAAATGAACTCAACTTCGGTGCCCCTTGTATTTTTACTTATTACACATAACCCCCCCCCCCCCCCCCTCCAACACCGGGGAAGGGGAAAGGGCAAAAGATCATCTTGTCAATCTAGGGAAGGGGATGGAACATATGAGGGTTGAATGACATTTTATCCGCTTCTATAGTCATTTCAAAAATTATACCCATATCCATACATACTCATACTTACAGAACTCTGAAAATCAAAACCTATAGCTATGCGCATTAGATTATTTAGGTTTATCCATTTTATATAGCTATACATAACAGTTACAAAATAATACATATTTCAATACATCCTGTACTTGATGAACAATCTCAGGACTTCAACAACAAACATGATCAATAAGGCCTAGAAAATTGAAGTTATAAGTAGAAAATTTGATTTAGCAATCGAAGAAAACCTAATAGCCATGATTTGTTATCTTTCATGTGAACTGGGTTTTAACAAGGATTTTGCACAACGTAGGTAGGTCAAGTCATACTTTTTGCCCTTTCTCTAGTAAATCACGTCTGGTTTAAAAAATCCATACATATACTCATATTCATCCCTATTTTTGTGATTAACAGCTATTTTCATGCTCATAACTATTTAAAACTCATTTTAACTGGCCTCCATACGAAGTAGAATCTTCGATGCAAGTTAACATAACAACAGACCATCCAATTTCTTGCGAAGAATTAACCAGTCCGCACAACTAATGAAGGCAACAGCTACATCAGTAGCGTCTTTACAGGGCCTACTGTTCAACAAAGATCATCCAACAATGACGAGAAGCCAATGACTAAGAATAAGCACAGGCTAAGACTAACAGTGAAACATCTAGATGACTAGGTGTTAGTCTCGCATAAATCATAATCCAGTAAAAATATCACATCTTCCCGAGTATGAGTGGAAGACAACTATATTCGGTTTGATTAATGCCTTTTCAAGAACATTAGTTGTTGCTCCCTTGTAAGGTTACCATTTTCCTTGCACAGGTCACAACAAAAATGATTTATTGCGTATCTGTATGGAGCTTCAACTGACCATCCCGGCATTTCCTACATAAGCGCAAAAGTACGAGATAAACATGGTTAGGTTCCAAATGAAGATCGTGGGGGGAAAAATTGCGAATTGCCTAGGCACATGCAAGTTCTGAGGAGGTGTTGGCCAAAACCACACCTCTTTCTAAGTAAAATAGTTTTAAGCCAGTGACGCTTAATTGACTTGCTTAGATTATAAAGGTCTGCGGACTTTTTGGACTCAGAGAAGCTACTACCATGACAAGAGACGTTTGGGATGTTATCCTAACATAACATTTGCCGAATAGTTGACATACATCATCCTTGTATGTCATTTCGCACTACCAAGGAGCTAATTTTTTGCCAAACACTTTTGAACAACTTATGCCTCAGATCAGCTTTATACAATCAGCTAGTAGCAAATAGCTATTTCCAAACAAGACATGGATCTGCCATACATGGAATCAGGATTTTCTCCAAGGAATTTTATTAGGTGAATGCTATTTCTTGACCACCAAACTAGTCTTCTGGGTGATTCAGATGATACTTGGGGCATGATGGAGTACTTGGATCAGGTTTATGGGATATTTAGGTTGAATAATTTCATACTTTGATACATCATCTCAGTTAACAATTTCTCCAATTCTTGTTAAGAGAATGCAATCAACATTGACCGGGGAAATAGGTGAAAATCAGATTGCCATATTTCTGGTCAGGTTTCAAGGCATTTGTTCAGATAATCAAGCCAGGTCAATTTCATGTGGCTGAACCATCTGACAGAGAAGCAGCACAAATGTTCTCTTGTGTTCCTATGCATAAATCATCAAGGATCCTTTGCAATGCAACAGATGTATGCTTGCTCTAAGCTAATCACATATTCATGATGTTACTTATGCATGCAATGCAAAGTCTCTACAAACCTCTTGAAATTTTACAGTCAGGCTAATCAATTGGAGAGAGGAAGGATTGGATTCCAAAAATAATGAAAAGAACACCACCGAAAAGAGCAACCTGCATGAACAAAGTGGATAAATTTATCACATGTATTATTAGCAACACACATTAAAGCAGTATACAGGACAAATTTGTGATGTGGTCTGTACCATTTTCTCAGATATTTGAGATGCCAAGCTCTTGCCACCAACAACAGCAGCTGTAGTACACAATGTTTGTCCTCTGATTGCAGATAATTGACATCAGTTTAGCAATGATCTAATTGATGAATTATATGAAAAATAACCCCTTCTTACCCTCTTCTTCTGGCTACCAACCCAGGCCCCTCAATATGCAGCTTTTCTTTGGGGAAGGAGGAAGGGATCAATACCTAATTACCAGCCACAAGTTGCAAATGACCTCAAAATTAGCTTATCTACTAGTCAATTTTTTAACATTAGTTGTCTGCCCTAAAATAAAAGTGTCTTCGCCATCATAGGTGTCCCATGTCCCAAGAGAATTCCAGTTTCTCTTAAAGTAACCTTCCCAGGCTATCCAAGTTTGTTCTTAAAACCAGTTCAGGAGGACAAGAGATACACTTCTTTTTTATGACAAAAAGAGTAACATATTTCAGCAGAAACAAATAGCCAGTACCAATCACTAAGATCCTAACCAGCACTTCCAGATACTTGGAACAGCAAAACAACTTCAGCTACAATGAATATGGAAGGAAGATAAACATAATAACTCTTTGAACACTGACATATTCATTGGACTTTTCCTCAATGGGATTGAGACAGTCTCATGGCTCCTGACATTAAAAGTTTTAAAGAACCCTTATTTAGGCCTTAAAAAAAGTTCTTTCTTAAATGCACATCTATTGGAAGCTTTAAATATAAAAGACCCCCCCCCCCAAAAAAAAGTTCAGGTAAATCAGCCTTTGATCATGATACGCCAAGCTTAAATAAAAATCCGGGACCATGGTTGCGGGATCAAACCAGTTGCGTGGCAGAGAATGAAAGCAGTCTAATGAATAGAGTTTGAAAAGGTGGGCTCTTCAGTGAATCAAGGAAATCAAAGATACTATATGCATGTCATAGAGGAAAAATCAAGATACCATGCATGTCATAGAGGCATGAACAATACACATGATTTTGAATGGATATATGAACATCAAAGTATCCCAAGTGAACAATCCACAGAGAAACAGCAGTGCTTAGAGCCAAAGGTAGTGTTACTTACAGAACCCCACCAAGAACAACACCAAATGGGTTCTCGGCAGCAGCCAGACCAATCGTAGCCAACTGAATTCATCCACATCCACAGCGTTAGACAGATGTACAACAAAACAGAGGACATACTAGCCTAGATTGAATGCATATACATATGGAAATATCTAACTTTATATCATGAAAACAGAGTCATGAAACCCTTTTTTAACATTACCTGGCTCTTATCACCCCATTCACCAAAAAAGGTAATTGAAAATGCCTATGGAACAGCAACAACCACACTCAGTGCAATAATGACATTGTCAAAAGGAAAAAAATTTCACACCAACATAGTAAGAAAGTGATAACAGGGCTTAACACCTTCAAAAGGATTGGTGAGAAAATTTGTCTAAGAATTGGCCTTTGCTCCTTTTTCAGATCATTGTCATCCTAGAACATGGAAGCAGAGTAAGTACCTCCAGTTCAATTACATCCGGAATGAAGAAGAAAGTCATAGACAAAAGAAGAGTATAAAAGCCCACATTGAATTACAACAAAACAATGAGGTGCAATACACGTAACAGTCAATCAACTGATGTGCCTTACAACCATCAGCTGTACAACCTGAGCCCCCCCCCCCCACACCCACCTCTCTTCCCAACTCTTTTTTCCGCTGGAGGGGCAGTGTCAATTCAACAAATTATAGCTGACTTGGCCAAAAACCAGAAGCTAATTTTGGATAACCAAAATGTAGGTATGCATGTATCAATAAAAAGCAGTCTTAATTGGCTGCAAGAAGATTCATCACAATGCTTCAAAAGTGAGGAAAAGACAATGTCACAAGGGCTTGGACCAGGGGAAACACAAATTGTGCCACGAATATCATAAGAATATTTAAGCCTTTAGAGAAAGCGTCAAGCCATCTGTTTAGGATCTGAGACAAACTGACAACCAATTTGGCCAACAAAAAGTGGAATTATGCAGAATTACTAGATGGCATCCAACATTTCAAAGGCCATGGCTACGTAAGTTAAAGAACAAGAAATCTTTTTATTGCCATAAAAGTTAAATTATACTTGATGAACATGGTACCAAGGTTGTAGACATCATTTCAGTTGTGCATTGATACACATGTATTGTCAAGAGAAGTTTGACAATAGCCAAAGAATATACCCATTATATAAAGCGGATACATACTGGCAGCTTTCAAAAGATGAACATGTGCATTGGTGTCCCAGTAAGAATGGAGAAGATAGAGAGGAGACAAAAATTCAGCAGATTTCGACCAAGGAAAAGACAAATTGCCACAAGCTTTACATGCAAAATCGCACTATATTACCTTGTTGCCTTTTGATGTTACTGTAGCACCCTTGAAATCAGCATCCTGTTCACGTCATAAGAATCAAGTGATAATGATTTAACATAAAAACTAGTAAAACTAAGCATCCTATTCATGTCAAAGGAATTGAGTACTAACCAATTGCTTTTCAACTTCAGCCAATTCTTCGGCATCCCTGTCCATCGAATTTTAACTAGCAGTAAGCAGAACTAATTCATCTTTTACCTCTTTCTTGCAAATGATATTTTTTTAAAACCTGAACCCATGCTCAGCATGGTAAAAAGAACCAATGAAAGAAAGTAAGCAAACAAAGACCAAGATAGGAAGTTACCCATCTTCATGGAATCCATCCCAAAGTGACTTTACACCAAACCCAAAGAACAAGAGTGTTGCAACATGGTGAGTAAACTTCCGAGAAATCTGATGATTTTATAATGAAATGGCATCATTTAAGCAGGCTGCAACCAGAGCAAGTAGATTTACATGCAAAAATGTGCTCTTCCCAGGGCAGAGTAAGCAATGATCTTACCAGGTTTGGAGCAGCCCATCCAACTACGGCAGAGAGAATTGTCATCACCTATATATGAAGTTTGTCAGGGGCCCAGCATCTAGATGTACACAAATGAAGTTGATGCAAGGAACAAAGGTTCACTCACTATCAAAGCAGACAAGCATCCAGTAAGGACAAGTCTCCTTGGATGGCGCATTGCCAAGATCTTCGCAAAACATCAAGAAGGAAATAAAGGTTAGCTTAGGCAAATCATGCAAACAAAACAGCAACGACATGATTACTTACATTCACAAGAAGAATCAACCGAGAGGGACAAGGGTTTCTAGTTTAAAGGTATGAATCATTAAATTTATGATCGGTCCTGACAGAGGACTTTGCATATACTTTCATTGAAAATTCTACATCGTCCTCACACCGAAAAATATATGTATATATAAAATTAACCCCCCCCCCCCAAAAAAAATCCCCCACGATTTGCCAATTTCGAGGTGTTGCAATCCACTTCAACCTTTCCTAGTAAGGAGGCTACTTTTCCTGAAATAGTAATAACACATGCGCAAGGCTCTAGCCTTTCAAACTTTTCCAACCACATGTTTCATGTATTCTAGTCCAAGTGAAGGATTTCTTTGAAAATATAAATTTCTTGCGTTTCACTTCAAAGCTCAGAGAGACATTGCTTCTAAGACAAAAGGAGCATTTCAAATACTCTAATCACCACAATTTTTTGTTCTTCTAGAATTAGAAATAAATAAATAAAAACCTAAGAAGACAATGGAACTTAGAATAAGCATTTGTAAACAATATCAGTCCACCAAAATGAGACAGGGCACAGTACAAAGTAAGGCACAACTGGAGGCCGGAGCATGAAGGGCGAACCATTTTCATTTACCTTTTCCATTTTTATCATTATTTTTTATTTTTTGCCTTTCCAAAAGGTATATAAAAACTTTAATATTCTGTTTATCAGCCACTTGCATTTCTCCCATGCTCATAACACTCTATTATAAAGGAAAAAGGATCATTCACAGTTGCAGCTCAACACCTAGTACACAGGAGCCTACAATCACCACCATTAAGCAATGATTCCGACAAGCCGATTCTTTAAGCTTTTTCACATTGGATTCCACAGAATAGCATATTCTTTGAAATCACTAACAAATAACAAATCATAAATACTCCGATCAAGTATCTACCAATTTATTAAATTGCAACCACTTTAATAAAAGAGTGCAGTAGTTCAAAAGAATTATTGAACAGGGCATCTTCCTCCACAAAGCAATTCTTCCTTCCAAATTCGCCAGTGACAGTTGATTATTCAAAATTCACTTTGTAGTGATCTGATATCTGGGAAACTGGAAATTAAGTAGAAGCAAAAATCTCCCCCAATTTCCCGCTCAAATTTGACACTAATTCCAATCAAAAATCTTGCCTATGTGTTTTGAGTGGTGATTTAAATCCCAAAGGATTTCACAAGTTAATAACAACCAAGTTCAATTGGCAATCAAAGACGGAAGATAGTAATCAGGGAACGAGAAACACAAACCGCAGCAGCAATGAAGGTCTTGTCGCCGATCTCAGATAGCACAGTCATGGCTAATGACTTGGTAAAACCCTAAATATAAAAATTAAAACCCAAAAAAAAACCCAAGTCAAAGCCAAATCAGAAATCAAAGATTGACAGAAAGAATCAAGGAATGAGAAATTAACGAAGCAAGAAGATAGAAATAACCCCCACCTGGACAACAGATATAGTCATGTTTGTATGTATCACTTTCAATTTGCCCAGATGGGTTTTTGGGTATCAGAAGACTGAATTTGGCTCTCCCTCTCCCCCTCTCTCTCTCGCCCTCTCTCTCTCTCTCTCTCTCTCTGATTTGGGGGAGGCAGCTAAAGTATGGGAGAGCTGAATTGTGAGTGCTTGAAAGCAGCCGCTTTTTATTTGCGGCTGCGAGTGTGCTGAAATCAAAAATAATCAAATATTTTTCATCAAAAAAATAAAACAAAAAAATTAAAGCCCATTGGACATTTTTTTACTTATTTCTTCTCTATTTTAGAATTCATTTTTAGTTGCTCCCTTTGTATTGTACTACTAATAATAGCATTTTAGAAACATACACACGGTAATTAATATCATGGTTTTAAGCTTCATAGACATAATTTAAATCCGGTAGAAATTATTTTTATACATTTTAAATCCTAATATATTATTTTTCAAAATAAATATTGATCGCACACGAACTTTGAGGATGGTGAATAAAAATCATATGAACCTTTTTGCTAGCACCAATAATATTATTTTTTACGCTATTTAATGCGGGCATACTTCACAACATTTTTTATTGGCTACCAGCAAACCCTCATAACAACATGGCAGTACACTCACATTAAATAGAGTAATAGTTGATACTACTAGTAACCAGAAAAAAAAATCATATTATTTTTATCTACTACTGTAAAATTCATATTATTCATATCCAATATTCATTTCCAAGAGTTCAATCAAAGATTTTTCAAATTTAATAGTGAACTAAGTAGGGTTAAAACAAATTAAAATACATATAAGTATGAAGTGTTCACAATTACTTAATTTATATTTTCAATGTACCAGACACTCCAATAATTAGCTGGCATTCTTCGTTGATTGTAGGTGTTGAGTTTCCTCAATTCAATAAGAAATTTCGTATCCATAATCAAACAAATTACTTTGCCCATGGAAATTCCCAAAATGTTGTACACATGATGACTATAATAATAAGGACAAGCAGGAAAATAGTATTATTGAGATACATCACTAATCTTATAATTGCACCATGGCCTACGTCATTTGTACCACATTGGATGCATCACACAATTCTTGTGTGTGTATTATTTTATTAGCTAGCCTTACATATGCTAGCTTTTAGCTGATTAAAGAATTTGTATTACAAGCTTGATATTTAAACTCTTTACATTCTAACGTCGGGATGTGAAAATGTGCTAATTTTTTTATTTGTACATTATTCTTTTTCTCTTGTACACTGATGTTCTAATCAACAATACTGCGAAACAAGGAAAAAAAAAAGCAAACTACGTAAATTTGGGGGGGGGGGGGAGAAAGAAGGTGCTAGTATTTCTTACTTTTGATTTAAAAAAATAAAAAAACAAAACCTATTTCCTACCGATAGCATATGTCAATTTCATATGAGGGTCTGTGTTCTAAATGTGCGGGCAATGACATTAGCAAACAGGTGACTTGCACTGAACAACTAGATATTTTGCCACCCGTAAAAGCTCAGACCACTAGCTGGTTTTTTGACTTTGCAATGTTGACATTTGTCATCCATTGAATGAGATTATATTATTATTTATTTATTTATTTATTCTGATATTTGGTTCTTTGTTAATTGCAGTTGAATTATTATTTCTTGACAAGACATATTTGAATTATTATTAGCAATAGGGAATAGAGTTCTTTTAGGATTTTTTTTTTCTGTTTATAAGATCTCAAATTAAGATCTTTTAAGAGAAACAAATATTGAACCATTTAAACTAAAATATATCTAAAGGATTAAGCATAATTTGATCATGATCCAATTGACTTTAAAATTGTATATTGTTTGTCTAGATTAGATTTTAAGGTCGATTAATCTCTCCAGACCACAAATAATAGCAATAACCCTGTTCACAAAAAATAGAAAAAAGGAAAGAAGAAAGTTATATCAGCTATTGAAGTATAAGGGCTTGTTCTTTTCGTGGGTCAATTTCAAAATATTAATCTCAACCCACGTTAACTTACTTCAACCCACTTCAACCTATTTCAACTCACTTCTACTGTTTGAACCAAGTTTAATTTATCATACAAAAAAATTCAATCCACTTCAACCAACTTTAACCTATCTCAACATACTTTACCTTTTTACCCACTCCAATTTACTTAAGAAAAGAACAAATCCTAAGTCTATAACTGATTGATTAAACCAAAAAAAAAATGTGTATAACTATCTTGAGGAAAGTACCAACAATAAAATTATATTATTAGTGTACTAGTTTTAGAAATCTACCATCTATCTTGTTCATCGCATGTCATCTATTGACGAGATTGTATTCATGTTCAAGTTTTATACTTTTCTAATTTTTTTGAGTCAAAAGAATCCTCATTCATTCGCAAAAATCTCCTTAAATTACCGTAAAAATTCACCATAATAAATACATTTCTTAATAGAAATTAACTAGCCGATTTCAATTCCATCAAGCAATTAGTTAGCTCAAAATTCTAGACATGTAAAATTCACCCATAAATCACTCGTAATAATCCACCCTACAATTATTCTACATTGCAAAGATTCATCAAAATACATCTTCTTTTGATGTGGATGACCGGTTAGACCTAGTCCTAGGGTTTATTTACATACAATGTAAGATATATACAAAGATACTTCTACAACATCCTACTTCTTCCTCCCCTAACCTGATTACTAGAGTTGGCAACCTAGCAAAAAGTTGTCCGATACGAATGCCCACATTTTTCCGCCCCAAAAAAATCAGGTACGGTCATAGATTTTTCGTCCGAATTTTGAATCCGGACACAATATTTTTTATATTTCTATTGTCCGAATGCAATTTTGACCCGAAGTTAGCCTTGCCCAAATTGTCTGACCCAAAAAAAAACCTATTATTGGACATCAATTTCTTATTTAAATTTTAACATTGTATGATTTATCCGACTCGAATTTGATCCGAACCTGAATTTTTGCCACCTCTACCAATTACCTATAGGATGGATAACAACAGTGCAAGTGTGCAACACATATTCTGATTGTGCATATGACAGTGGATCATTTCCACACTGATTTAGACAAACCACAGAGCCCAACGAAGCCCAATAAGAAGGCCCGTGTAAAAAATAATGGGCCACACATTTGTACAATTTGATAAACCTTTTTTCTTTTTGCCCTTTTCCCCTCCCATCAATCAAACAACACTTTGTGACATGGGTATATAAATCCCTGACATATTTCGCAGCAAACATCTTGATTTTTGAAAAAAAAAAGATCAGGAAAATAGGGGAAAGGTTATTTTAAAAAAACTTATCATATATAATGTAATAACTCAAATTTGTATCTTTAAAAGTATCATATAATTCGTACGCTAAGTTTCTATTTTCTTTTTTTTTTACACCACTGTGAGCAAATAGACAATATGACCAATGATGATTAGACCTTAAGATGATGCTTTTAATCCACCAAAGTACACTCAAAGTCCCCACTTCCCCGAACCAATGCTCCCATAAAGGCAGGAGACAATAATAAACAATTGCAGAAGCAGTATCTGTAATTTGGTTGCTCTCCAACTATCATTAGTGATTCCACAAACTAATTATTCTCCTCTATTATTGTTTATTCTAAAAGAGTGGGGCTGAAACCCTGGAAACTATCCATCATTTGGTTTTTTCTCATGTCTCTTTCTCAAACGCAGTATTAAAGCTCTTCTTCAATTTGATTCACTGGCATGAAGCCGTGGTCATAATTTATTATTATAAATTGTTGAACTTATTCTGGACTTATTTTAAACTTATTTGTTAAACTTATTTTGAATTAAACTGATATGCGAAAAATATGTTGAAAAGAACATGGCGTAAATCAAATATAAAATGTCATCAACTAGGAATATCTTCTAAAATTTCAAATGAATTCCAATAACTTCCATAAAATAAAAATTTTAAAAACAAAAACATCATCAAGATTTATGAAGAATTATGCAGAAGAACAATGATAAATATAGGCAAAATTTAAATTTAATTATCTTAATAGTACTCACAAAACTTTACAAATTGTGCTAGCTTGCCCTAAAAAAAAATAAATAATGCATTGATTAATAGTCTCACCCCCTCACAATCAAACATTCAAACCCATACAATGATTATGAGCCTCTCACTCACACCTATATTATGATCACTAAACACAAAATCTTAAACAAATCACGTGTTTCAAAGGTTATTGCAATCCTAAATCCCCCCCCCCCCAACACTCTCAATTTTCTTTCTTCTTTCTGTGTTGGCATAATGCTTCACTATCTGCTTCTTACCCATCCATCTTTCTCTCTCCTCCTCATCCAAAGCTCCCCTCCAAAACCCCATTTTAAAACCTCACCCGTCTCCCTTTCTCTCTCCTCCACTATCATCCCCGTCCTTCTCTCTCTTCAATGGCAACTCATACTCTCTCTCTCCTCACATTCTTCTCTTCATTGGCATTCTTCCCATTCGTTCTGGTTTCTTCTAGAAGCTTATCCATGCGTTCATCTAGAACTTGCATTCTCAATGTCACTGCTTCTCTTCACCGGGCAAAGTACTCTTCTTCCGTCACAGACCAATCAGAGACCAGCATTGACTCACCCGCATCTTCGGCCCTCTTCACTCTGAATCTCCACCCACGTGACTCGCTCGTGGTCCACAACTCCTCGTACAACGACTACAAATGGCGATTACTCAGCCGACTCGCGAGGGACACCGCCCGAGTGGACTCAATCCACACTCGCCTAAATCTAGCCGTCGGTGGCCTCCCAAACAACGAACCTCACCCGTCGGATCCTTTCGTGTCAGCCATACAAGCCCCTGTGGTCTCCGGGACGAGTCTTGGAAGCGGCGAGTACTTCAGCCGAGTCGCAATCGGCCATCCGCCGCGCTCGCTCTATGTCGTCATCGACACCGGGAGTGACGTCAGCTGGGTCCAATGCGAGCCCTGCTTCGAATGCTACTCCCAATTCGACCCAATCTTCGACCCGACCCGATCGACCTCGTTCCACTCTCTCACCTGCGACTCGCCGGAGTGCCGGACGCTCGACGCCGCCGAGTGTCGTGCCGGCAGGTGCCTCTACGAGGTGTCCTACGGCGATGGGTCTTACACCGTCGGAGACTTCATCAAGGAGACCCTAACATTCGACGGCGGCGACACCGTCGAAGGCGTCGCCCTCGGCTGCGGCCACAGCAACGAAGGCCTCTTCATCGGCGCCGGCGGTCTCCTTGGCCTCGGCGCCGGCGCGTTGTCGCTACCTTCGCAACTCAACGCGTCGTCGTTCTCGTACTGCCTCGTCGACCGGGACTCCAACTCGGCCTCGACTCTCGAGTTCAACTCGGACGATTCGCCAAGTCAAGACTCGGTGTCGGCACCGATGGTGAAGAATCGACAAATGGACACGTTCTATTATCTAGGGATAACAGGGATCACGGTCGGCGGAGAAACCCTAGAGGTGCCGGAAAACGCTTTTAAGATCGACAACGACGGCAATGGCGGCGTTATAATTGATTCGGGAACGGCGGTGACTCGGTTGGAATCGGCGGTGTACGAGTCGCTGCGGCACGAGTTCAGGAAGGGGGCGACCCACCTGGCGACGGCGGAGGGGGTGGCTATTTTTGACACATGTTACGACCTGAGAGGGCAGAGCAGCGTGGCGGTGCCGGCAGTGGAGCTGGAGTTTGCCGGCGGGAAGAGCTTGCAGTTGCCGGCGAAGAACTTCATGATTCCGGTGGATTTGGAAGGGACGTTTTGCTTTGCTTTCGCTGGAACGGCGTCGTCTTTGTCGATCATAGGGAACGTTCAGCAGCAGGGGACGCGCGTTCGGTTCGATCTGGTTAACTCGCTCGTTACCTTCGAGCCTAACAAATGCTAGCCGTTGCAAACCCCCCCCCCCCCCAACCCCAAACAAAAAAGTAACACAAATTTTATTTTATTTTTGTCAAAATTGGGAAGGTTTTAAGTGTAGACGTGTAGTTTACTAATTAATAATTTTGGAGGACAAGGATGATCATTTCTGTTCATTTGCAATTTTACATGACTTACTGATTGGGTTTTCATACTGAAAATTGTTATTTTGAAAGGGTAAAAAAGAAAGTTATCGTTCCTTAGAAAAAAAAAATCATGACTAAATGATATTTAAGTTGAATTGATTGGCGTAACGTGAATCTGAATTGAATCCCTGTCCCTAATCTTAACAAGGAATAAATGACAAAGGGATTCATATTGAATGGGAAAAAAAAGGGGTAATAATAGGTTATAGGTAAGTCAGCCATAACATAGCGTAATTTTGTAAAGAAAGATAAGCAAGGTTTAAAATACATTTAATTTGATATTTTATAATTTCATCAAACATATAAAATGATTATAGAATGTACTTTACAAATTTCACTATTGAAGATCAAAGCAATGTTGATATGGAGAAAAATGACTTGTAATCTTATTTCGTTTAAACCTATAAAACATGTGAATATCAGCGTTAAAGTTTTTGTGATGTAGTTATCTAAAAAGTTTATGCATCTTTTTTTGTTTTTCCTTTTTACCCAAAACATATGGTGTGTAAATTATGAAGTAGGGTGAATTTTTATATAACATTGATAAGTAGTTTATAGTGTAAGCCAACTTAGTGATACATATTCTTAAAAGGGCTTAAGGAACAAAAATCCCTCAACAATAAGTTTCTCATTATCTATTTTAATCAAATTAAGATATCGGAACTATTTTTGACAAGGTTGTGGCATTTGTGCCCTCATGGAATATTTAATATAACTAAAATGTTTGTTTAATTAATTCTTTTGATATAACTTTTTTGTATTTACTTTTGCTCTCTCATTTTTATTTTTTTTGTTATAGATATCTAATTTGTCAACTACCATTTCCCTCATACATATTTATACAAGTAGTTAATAATTAACAACAGTTTGCCAAACATTCATTGTATTTGAATATCCTAATATACTTTTATTATGATTGTTAAGTCATTTAGAAAATATTTTTCTTATGTATCAGTTCATTTCATTGAATTTGATTTGTTGATTGAAAAAAGAAAGTAATTGGGCGGTTTGTCCTTTTTCAATTTTGCATTTTGCCCATCCGTACAAAGCTTTGCAAACGGTGGAGAGGCAGCCGTGGGTGAAAGTGGCATTAGTTCAATTTTTAGCATTTTCATTGTTGGCTTTCCTTTTTTATTTTTTTTTTTGGGGGGTTTGTATGTGGACTCTGTGCCGTACAAGGACTACACCAACCAAAAACATAAGTTGCAAGACTAAGCAAAACAATAAAAACACAAATGTAAAACAATTTTATTCTCATTATTTTTGGACACAATAGAGTATAAAGATTTGATATAAATATGACTTGATTTAATAGTTAGATTTCTTGAAAATTTGTATGGAGCCTGTTATGCCCTAATTAAACTATGTACTAGTAAATTTTTTTGGCATAAAGTAAAGAATCCATTAATTATTACTAATTTGTCGAACGATACTTAAAATGTATAATTTAAACAAAAAGTTTTCAAGTGAAAATAATATGTCTCAATAAAAAAAAAAACTAATCTTAGATACATTGATTGTTCGCATTCTCATCGCCATATTTTTCACACAGCTTATAGAGGATATCTACATGTTTATTGTAATATTATGTTGATCTATTGTAGTTTTCTTAAGTGAGATGCTCTTTTGATATGAAATATTACATTTGAACTGCCAACGACAACTGAACTGTTAATTTGCAATAAAACCTTAAAAAAATCAAGCAAACAACTATAGATCACCACTGAAACCAAAAAAAAAATAAATTTCTCATAACTGAAAGATAGTAATAATTCTCATAATTAGAGAAATTACTACCAATAAATAAAAAGATTTAAAAGTTACTAAAATAAAGAGAAATAAGGACAAATAGCCACGATGACTGGAAAATCAGCCAACCAAGCCTCATGAACCTGATACAAACGATCAAACAAAGGAAACGAAAAAAGACGACGGGAAGAAGATGGGGAGAGGAGGAGGTTACTTTGATGATCATGAGTTTAACTTATCTTTAAAAAAAAGGTTTTATTTTTATTTGTCTGTTCCAAATTGTTGCAAAGAACACATGTACATTAATAGAAAATTCGTGTAATTAGTGTTGGCACCAGTTCATTGGGAGACTCTTTTTTTTTTTTTCATGCCTGGAGAATTTGAGATTGTTTTTGTTGGGTATACTAGTATTTGAAGTAGTGCATTTATTTCTTACTAGTGTTTTTTTAAAACTTTTTTTTTGTTTGGTGGTTTTAGAAATAAATCCCCCTATTGCAAGTGTTGAACACTTAGACCTATAATTAAAGATACCTGGTTGTCATAAACTACTTATTAGACTAACAAATATTGGTTCAATTGATTTGAAACTGATTCCACTTAAGTAAGGTATCAGGTTGAACATTCTGAATGGAAAAAAATCTATTGTGGGAGATCTCCACCTCTTATTGGACCAATAATAGTTCAACTTCAATGAAATAGAAGATCAAAGATTCAAAAGAAAAAAAATACTTATTAAAATCACAACTTAAACGTCACAAAATCTAATTATAAATAAATTTTTTTTATTCATGAAACTTTATGAGAAGTCAACATATTTATTTAATGTAGTTGATTACTTGTGTGGCCTAAATCTCATCCGATTTATGTATCCTGCCATATTCATTGTACCTATTGAATCAATTGACAAAGGGAGTACCTTGAGAAAATGGGATGGAGAGTCAGATGCTTATCCTTATTTCCCACCTCCCCAAAAAAGAAAAAGAAAAAGAAAAAGAAAAAGAAAAGGAGGGTCAGTCACGCGCTTTGCTTGATTCGTCACTTAACTCCAAGAAAAAAAGAAAATAAAATTTATCTCTTTAATAAATAATAATAAGAAAAACTAATAAAGAGGAGTAAGACATTTCACTATATTTTGGCATGTTCTTTTCGTGGATAAATGTAGGTGGGTAAAAGATTAAAGTGTGTTGAGGTTAGTTGATGTGAATTAAGGTGGGTTGAAGTCGGTAACTTTTTTTTTAAGGTGGATTGAAGTGGATTGAAGTTGGTATATTTTTTTTTATAGTGAGTTGAAGTAAGTTAAAATAATGAGAATATGTGATAATTTATGAAGTTATTGTAATTTTTAGTGCATTTTTTAGCTGAATGATAATTTTACAATTTTGTAACTATTTTTCTGGAAGTTGGAAGCCGGTACAACTTGTCAATTATTTTTAACGATATGGGTTATAAATTATTAAATTTATGAACGGGTGGGTTAAAGTGGTTTAAGGTAAATTGAAGTTGGTTGAAGTGAGTTAAAATTGATATTTTTTTAATTAAATTAAAATAAATTAAAATTAATAAATCTAAAATAACCTATGAAACGAACAGGGCCTTTGTCTTTAGTTGCCATTTAATTTGACCACGGGAGTCTTGACTCTTGGCACACTTCTCTTTCTCTTTGATAATTCAAAAGGGGGGGTGGGGGGAGCACCGCTGCCCCACTGGTGTGGTGGTCGTCGACATTGTTAGTTTTTGATCGAATTCATATTCATGTTCATACCGATTCCAAATGTCTCTCTCTGTTCTCTCTGCTTTCTCTCTCTCGTTGTCTTGTTGATTTCGCCATGAACATGAACCACCCTCAAACCCTCTCTTCTTCGGACTCGTCCTACAACTCCGCTGACCAGGTTTGCTTTCTCTCTCCTCCCCTCTTCTTCTTCTATGCTTTAATCCAGTTTGTGGGCATAATTTTTGTGGGTTTTTTTTTGGTGGGTAAATTCAAGTTTGAAACTTTATGGTATTTGATTGACCCCCCACACTTTTCGGCTTTTTGTTTGGAAAAGGGTGTTGGCGGTTTCTGGGGAAACCTATTTTTA
>JACYFF010003369.1:87688089-87704055 GCA_017589665.1 Selenicereus undatus | reverse complement strand
TAAATAAGAAAGCTCTTTCTTGCTGAGACACTAATAGTTCTAGTTCTAGGGGTAAGTTTATGGGTTTCAAGGAAATTTCCTTTTTTCCTGGTTCAAGGAGAAGGAAGTCTTTGCTTCATATCTCCATGAATCTGCGTAATGAGATTGTTTCTCAATCCAATCCTTGGGCCTTTGCGTAAATTTTAGTCACATTTTGGGGAGTGATAAAGTTTTGCAGAATTCTAAGATCTGATTTCATCTTGTTATTTTTGCAGGATGTTTCTCATAGTCAGAGTGCCAATAGCACCTACACGTTGTCATTTGAGCAATCAAGACATTGGCGAGATGTGTTTTGGTTGCTGATCTTCATTGTGCATCTGGCAGGGTTGGGCCTGCTTTCAGGAATCCTTGGACTCAATAGTTTTAAGAAGAATGATAGGCTAAATATTGACAAATACACATATGGATTTCTGGAGAACCATCATGGTCTCACAGAGGACTATTGGCCTCTCTATGCGATTGCTGGTGGGGTTGGTACATTCCTTGGATGGACTTGGTTGTTGTTGCTTGGTTCACAGGCCAATCACATGATGAAGATTTCAGTTCATGTGCTGACTACTTATCTTGCGCTTGTTAGTATTTTTTGCTTTTGGGCCAAGCACTATTTCTGGGGCATAGCTTTTGCAATTGGAGCAGTTTTGCAGTTTTTGTATGTCATCTCAGTTATAGACAGGTATTCTGAATGCTTCTAATCTTGTCTTGTACTCTTTTATGTGTAGGCATGCCTGTAGCATTTTTACATGCCGGTGTGGGAATTATTAGTCGCACTTCTGCCATATTTGAAGTTGACATCTTTAACCCTTTCAACTAGCCTTTGGTGACCCATGCGATGCATGAAAACGTTGTTACTAACTTCTAATTTTAATGATTTTTTAACTATTTTTAAAAATTAATTATAATAATTAGCATATAAATTTGAATTGATTGTAGTGGAAATATACTATGATTAACTTAATGAAAAGAATTTACAACAATTGTATTGTCATATTTTCGGTATATTTTCTTGCCTACAAATCATCCTTCCATCTTATTTTGAGTAACACGGTTGTAGAGGTAGATCAAAAGACGTATAACATGTTGCGTGACAACTTTGGAAAGAAAAATTAAAGCATCAAGAAGTAGGTTGCAAAACAAACAAACTGAAACAATCTTAAGTAGATCGTGATAATTTTGGTTCTTATCATATGGAAGGTTAAATTTGAGTATAACATAAGAATAATTGAAATATGATTAAACTATATGATAATAGGAAAAGGTCCATTTGAATTTGAGTTTTGATATTGCATACAAACTTTAAAGAGTGATTATCACAATAAAATATAACTTAGACCTTGTATGATATGTTAAACCAATTTCTAATTAATGATTTTTTTTTAACTATGCTAATTTTTCATGATATTTTGTATTTTGAACCTTAAGTAGTATTTTAGTTTGAAATACGTCGTAGTTGTATCTGCCTTTATTTAAAGTCACCTAAGAATACAACCAATAAAGTTGAGTACAATGTCTTTTGTTTTTGCATTCTAGTTAACAACCTTTATTAATAATTTTGATAAAAAAATAACTAAAAACTTGATTTACAACATTATATCATATTTTTGATATATTTTCTTAGCTGCAAATGATTTCACCATCTTTTTTTGAATAACATGGTTGTAAAAGCAGACTAAAAGACATATAACATGTTGCGTGACAAATTTGGAAAGAAAAATTAAAGCATCAAGCAGTAGCTTGCAAAACGAACAAACTAAAACAAGTTTAAATAGATCGTGATAATTTTGGTTCTTATCATATGCAGGATTAAATTTAAGTATAATATAAGAAGAATAATTTGAAAGGTGATTAAACTATATGATTACAGGAAAAGGTCCATTTAAATTTGAGTTTGGTTATTGCATATGAACTTTAAAGAGTGATTATCACAATAAAATATAAGTTAGGCCTTGTACGATATGTTCAACCAATTTTTAATTGATGAACTTTTTAAACCTGTTCTAATTTTTCATGATATATTGTATTTTGAACTTTAAGTAGTATTTTAATTTGAAGTATAATGTAGTTGTATCTTCCTTTATTTGGTGTCACCTGAGAATACAACTAATCAACGTGAGTGCAATGTGTTTTTTTAAGGCATTCTAATTAATAACCTTTGTTATTAATTTTGATCAAATAATAGTTAAAAACTTGATTTCTATTACATTAGGAGTTACCAAATCTTAGTAGTTTGCTAAATAGTTTGAAACCTTTTGTCGTAGCTACATGTGATTCCCATATAATATTTCAATTTTAATTAATTTATTTTTTATATATCAATGACAATGGTAATTTTAGAAAAATATAATATAAAAATGAATGCTTTTTATTGAAATTCTAATTACTAATTGTAATCTCTTAAAAATGTTTTGTATTTTGTTTTTATGTTATTAATATGTTACAATAGTCTTGGTGGAGGAAAAACAAAAAAAACATTTAATTATGTGTCAATTATGATAACCTTAATATAACTTAATTTTCTTTTAAAAGTGTAACATTTATGATTGTAGTAATTTACTTAAGTTTGGAAATAGGTTAGAAGTCACCAAACGTCCCAAATTTTGTTATTTAGGTGAATAATACATTCTTAACAAAGACTTATATGGTCGGGAAGTACTTGTACAATGCCTCTATTTGTATAGTTCAAACCATTTAACCGTTGATTTGCTGAATTAAAGGAATGGATTCTTAACAAAGACTTATCTGGTAGTGAAGTACTCGTACAATGTCTCTATTTAACGGTATAGTTCAAACCATTTGATCGCTCAACTAAAGTAATGGTTGGGAAAGAAGAAAGAGGTTGAGGGATCCCCCCCCCCCCCCAAAAAATTGTATGGATCAGCGGGTTTGTCTTGGGTTAAGAAGAGGGCATGAATTGATGAGCCGAAATTGAGCACCCACAATATGCATACTAATTTTCACCCCATTCTTTGTGGTATGTTGATTAATGTTGATTTTACCACAATACTATGTTTCATGACTCTTGCATTTAGCCACCATACTTATGTTTGCACAAGATGACAGGGATACTAATATGAAATCCATGTCTAACATGACTACATGAGTTCTTCCGATGGAAAGGAGAGAAAAATGGTGTCCGTAAAATTTAACCGAAATATCTGGTACGAGAAACTTTTCCGGTCGGAAGTCAGATAGTCCCTTTACTCATTGTTTGTTCATTTAGATTAATCATTTTTCTGCTATTTTAAAACATCCCTTGGGGTCGTGTAATTTTTGATTTATTGGTACATCATTGGCTTCTTCTACATTGGCAAGATGTGCTTTGGTAGTATTTGAACTGGCTCTCCCTTGCTAAGATCCATCCAAATCTATAGCCCAACAGTCCTATCTAGGCACGCTTCAGGGGGTGGGGTTGGATGTAGCAGACATACCCTTGAATTGGGCATCCAACTATGGCAATTTTGTGAGACAATATCCAACAATAAGCAGGCTGTGGGACTCCAGCTATACGCAGCCGAACCCTCGATGAAACTGGTTGATGGAACTACTGGAGCAATATAGCATAAAAATATTTCTTGAGTTTTTTTTTGTTTTGTTTCTTTGGTTAGATTCTTGAGATGTTTAGACTCTTGTGAGGTTTCAAGAAAACTTGTGAGCTGCATTTTTTTTTGTTTTTCCCCAGTGTGAAATAGGAGGATGGGGCATTTCTCCCTTGTTGAATATAGGAAGGGACGTCCATTTTGATGGTGAATGGTGGTGTGGTCTGCTCTATAGGGCTTTTTTCATCTTGTAAGTTGTACCCTGTAACTGGTTGAAATTTTCTCTGTTAATAGAGTGTCTACAATATAGTTGAAAATAACATATTTGTAGTTTTCCCTCCTGCCTCCCTTGCTTCCTTATTAGCTGCCATCTCTACCTTTCAAACTGAACACATGCATACCAGTACCGTTCGAATTGAGTTGACTTCTACTCTTCTTAGAGTCTGCTGACATGGTAAATATTTGTTTCTAGATTGCCATTTACAATGCTGGTGCTGCAAAAGGCTGTGAAGATGGTATGGAGCCTTCCTAAAGTTATGGGTATTGCATATGGATTCATCCTAGTCATGCTTTCGTGGATGTCGCTGTGGTCCTTTGGAGCAGCTGGTGTAGTGGCTTCAAGCATTGGTGACAGTGGAACATGGTGGCTTCTTGTGGTGAGCGGGCAAGTTTTGCAATTCATTTTCTTAATATTGATTAATGTGAGCTGGGATACACGTTCTGTATATGTTATAGCCAATATTAGAGGCACATGATCTTATAGCTCTGCCCATTTGATTATTGCACTTGGCTACAAGTGTTTGACATTTTATATGTTCAGGTTTTGGACACTTGAACGTGCCCTTTTTATGACCATTTTTGCATGTTTTTGGTTTGTTAAGTGCCAATACCAGCATAAGAATGTTGTATTGAGTTTTCAACATGGGTACTTGAGGTAAAAATTGAAGATTCGGAGTGACACAGCTCTGCATCATTTGGCAGGTGCTGTCCGTGAGTTTGTTTTGGACGGGGGCAGTCCTTTGTAATACAGTACACGTCATAGTATCTGGGATGGTATTTCTTGTTCTTATCCATGGTGGTCAAGGAACAGCATCAATGCCTCCCAACTCCTTGATGAAGTCTTTGCGTTATGCTGTAACGACTTCCTTTGGCAGTATCTGCTATGGGTCACTCTTTACAGCTGCTATTCGCACATTGAGATGGGAGGTAACGCGAACTTTGAACTTGTAATTTGATCCTCTGATACTTTGTTATTGCTTTCTTCTACTTCATCTGATGGTTCAATGAACGTTAAACAGATTAGGGGATTTCGTTCAAAGATTGGCAATAACGAGTGCTTGCTCTGCTGTATTGACTTTGTATTCCATATGGTGGAAACCCTTGTGCGATTCTTCAACAAGTATGCCTATGTGCAGGTCTGGTTTTCCTTCAGATAGTTTGCCTTTCTTCTTATATTTATTTTTCCGATTGCTTGATGGATAGCTTCTCTATGCCTTGGAGTTGGAGTGTTAATCACCAAATATTTTGGATTTTCTTCTGAATTTTTACCTTGATAATGAGTTTTTGTGTGTTGAAGGCGTTAGGAATAGAATTTTCTGTTGGTTTCTTGAAGTCTTATTGGAGGTAGTGCCACCATAACAACATAGCATGCTGTGGACTTTATAGTTTATAAAATATCCTTTCTGGGTTGAGGAAGAAGGATCCAACCCCTAAAAGATATAATTCATTACGAGCAAAATGTTGCCAAGATACCTGAGGTTGTCCTAAAAGACGATTGAAAGCAAGGAATTGGGAGAGGGGTGGTATAAACAACCACGGTAACCAATTGAGGCACCCCTAAATTAGCCTAAACAGTCTGCACAGAAAACTGCTGAAACCTGTTGTAAGTGAAGTGTGGTTGACCTAGGAATTTAAAGTAGGCTAACAATCATTGGATACTGCTTGAGAAATAGTTCTTGTTTGATCCTTGAGCTTAAACTCCTGCTTTGACTTCTAGGCTTGAAAGGCTTGTGTGGATTGTTATGTTGTATGTGATCAAAATCTCTGGAAAAAGGACTCTTTTACTAGCATGTAAATGGCTACATACCCCATCAAAAGGACACTCTTTTGGACGCCCAAGAGTCATTCAAGCTCAACATAACCATAAAGAGTCAGCGAAGAAAATTAAAGTGAAGAAAAAGATAGATGCATTAGAACATAGTGTTATCAGTCCATCTAAATTGTGTCCCACTTCCCCTACACCGAAAAACAAAACCCAAAAACAAAGTGGGGAGAGATACCATTGCTAGATATATGTTGCCAATAAAATCAACAGACACTGCCTGTGTGATGTGTGCATTTTGTCTGATAACATGTTTGATAGTGTCTGCAGGACCTGTAATATCCTTCAATCAAGGAACCAAAAGGAAACACAAATTGGAATATTGAACAAGCCCAATAATCCCGAATGACATCAACATAGGAATCTTGCAACACTTACTCCTTCAATCATGGTTGAACTTCGCATTAAAACTTCTAGCCATAAATGCATTTTGTTTTGCAAGTATCCCTATAGTATTCAATTGAGGAAAATTGTTCACTATGGTCTTGTGGGGTCTGTTCTTGTTTGGATCTCCAGCATCTTTCGTTTGAACACATGGCATTCTGGAATATAAAATCTCAATAAATCTAGATGAATGAAGATTATGGTACATCTAGAATCTCGACAAACATGGGTGTCAAATCTTAGAATTCTGAAATCTGGATAGATCGTTCTTTTGATTTAATTAAGTAGACAAGAACATGCTCCAAGGAGTCTAAGCCATTTATTTCCACTACAGATAGCAGTCTCTGGCAAAAGTTTTAATAGTTCAGCAAGAGATGCTTGGGAGTTGTTCCAGTCAACTGGTGTTGAAGCTCTCGTTACATACGATTGTTCAGGTGCTGTTCTTCTGATGGGAACTGTTTTGGGAGGATTAATTACCGGAACTTGTGCTGGGGTCTGGACTTGGCTTAAGTCCAGTGATAAAGTTTTGATGGTAGGGTGCACTTCCATGCTGATGGGGATGATTTTGGTGAGTCTTTTCCCTCTGACAATTTCAACCTATTTGTTATAGATTATAGATATCCAATATTTTGGCTGGCTGCCTGTTTCGTAGGCGAGGATATGGATGTTTAAGTGACTATATTTGACATTTTTTTCTTTCTTTTTTTGGGGGGGGGGGGGAGAGGTTGTTGGAAATGTTCACTGTGTTTGCCCAAAAAGCAATTACACGGTGAAGCCTCCAGATCTTTGGTCAAAAAAATTCCTTTCATCAATTTTTGCGCACTGGGATTGGAACTTTTGTGTTAAACAATGTGGGTAGTGTTGAGGTCATTCCAATGTCCTCTGTAAGACCTTTACTCTAGGGCTTATATCCCAAAAATCGTAATTACATAATCTTTGAGATGTATTGGAATGATCTGTAATTAAATAATCTATTGAGATGTCTTGAAATCATTTCAAAAGCTCTTTTTTTTTTGGATGTTTAGTTGGCCAAACTAGTAGTAACCTATTTTCCCTGTTTGCCACCAATTTCCCCGGGGGGGGGGGGGGGGTGGAAGCTCCAGCAAAATCATGGGATTCAAAAAAAGAAAATGTAATGTTAAAATTCCCTTCTGAAGTTGCCGATTGTGAAAGGGTGTTGTGACTTCATTGATTTGTGAAAGTGATTTATTTGTCTTTTTAAAACTCTCTTTTCCTTCTCCCATTCCTCTCTCCTGTTCCTCCTCTTGGCCTTGTTTCGCAAACATATTATTTTCCCAGCCTTTCTTCAGTAATCTTTTTTATATGAAACCACAAAAGCAAGTCATAGAAGGCCTGAGAAAGAGATTCTAAGTTCCATACATTGAAGACTGAAGATTGACCTCAAAAGGTTGGGGCCGGGGTACCAAGTCTTTAGTCTTAACGAGAGGGAGATAGTAAAGACAGAGCATTCAACGATGAACTCATTACGCCATTAACCATTTTAATCTCTGTTGCCTCCTCCACTGTCATTTGGTCACTTTCTCGAACACATCTCAGTTGAGGGGCATACTTATAAGTCTTATATCTGCTTTCGTGTCTTGCAATCCAGATTGGGAAAAGGAAAAGGAAAAGGATCAATCATGTGTCAGATTCATTGAGTTTGATTTTACGTTCCCTACCATTATTAGATTTAAAATGGTTCATCACCTACTAGAGCAGTCAACCAATTAAGCAGCTGGTTTCATGGAACATTTTGTTTGAGTCCATTTCAATCATCCTTAAGCTCCACATTTATTTATGAATGTATCAGTAAACCAATCATTTACCCAATATGCTTCAGCCTTCTTGCTGCTTATGTTGTTTTCCTAATGGAATTGGCTCGCTCTTAGGTTGGGCTGGCAATGGTGGTGGTGGAAGGTGCAGTTACAGCTGTGTACATATGTTATGCCCTTGACCCTCCTCTCATCCACAGCTGGGATGCCGATTTCTTCAACCAGATGTCAGAAATGCTTCATCAGCGCCTCCAACACAGGAGCGCTCGTGGTCGACAAGTTTTGACCCGCAATACGCTGGATTTACGTATACCAAGTTGATTATCCTGTTTTTATAGATGCAGTAAATCTTTCTTGGTAAATTATGTAATATGTATAGGTAGATGAAGGCTTACTTTTTCACATCATCTCTTGTAAAAATTCATATGTTTGGGGTTCTAAAGGATATCATCAAGATGTGAGCCACTTGAAAGGTTGTCAAATTGCCAACTAGCTCAATTCACAACATTTTTTTGGGAGTTTATCAAATACTGTGGTTTGAATTCGACCTGCATTGGCTTTTTCGTCTCTGTATAGACTAAAAATAAAGTGAATAACTTGAATGAAGAATGGGTAACGACTAACTATTTAAACCGGAACTCAAGGTTATCTTGAGACATAAGTAGTTGTAACAATGATTGGACATGGCCAGCAGCAGTTTGTGATTAGACAGGGCAAGAGAACTGTATGAATTTATGAACTTGAATTCCCCAACTTGCACAAGTATGCATTAATACACAACTGATGAACTCTTAGAACAAGCATCAGCCAAAACAAAAATGCCTGGTTTGATAACGTCCAAAAATGTAATTGCATGTGTTCTAATAAGTTTGTTCTAATTCAATAAGAATATTCCAATAAGGACTTGTTTAGTTTTTTGTATGTACTACCTCATTTTATTATGTTTCGATAGAAATGGATAATATGTAATGCGACACAAAATACACATATAAATTACAGAATTTTGATCACGAACAAATTATGTATGAATCTTAATACTTAAGGTTATTAATCTGAATCCTCAAACACTTTGACTTATATCATATATAATCTAGATTATTCTATATAATTAATTCTATTCTTTTTACATTGTTACTATAATATACAAAAACAGTTCCTCTATCTATGTACTGTGCACTGTTAATATCTTTTATTTGTTAAGTAAGTAATATACGTTATGTAACTTATTTTTATAGTATTTTTCTTAAATTATATTTTAATCACAATAATATATTTTAAATTTAGCAGTTGAATCTATATCAATATGTTGAAATAAAATGAACTTTTTTTGCTAGTTATACTCTAAACATGGTATAGTATTCTTTATGAAAATTGAATTATAATTTAAGCATAAGTGCATAATAAATATTAGAGATTATAATCATTTAAAGATACAATCAAAATATGAAAAAATCTGAGAAAATTTGTGGAAGTACAATAGTGGAGAACATGCCGTGGAGAGTACTCTAAGAGCATCCCCAGCGGTTTACACGCGAGTAAAAGGTGGGGCCCGCGTGGAAGAAGCATGGCAAAAATTGTCTGGCAGCAAGGAGAAACGAGGGGGGGACACGCGAGTCACCATGCCAGTGCGGTCCCCCTCTCGTGGCACTATTGATGTATTTTTTATTATTTTTTTTGGTTTTTTTTTTTGAAGTAATATATAATTTTTATATGAATAAAAAAATAAGTTGTGTTATGAAGTGGGTCCATGACAAGTATTTTTATTGGATGATTAAAATTGAGTTCCATTTGTTGGAGAAGTGATGAAATGCAAGTTCCAAAATTGTGAAACTTTTGTTGACGTGGCAAGCTAGAGTTCCAAAAATCGGAACTCTATTGGGGATGCTCTAACCAGGTCCAAAGCTAATCCAATTCAGACCCAATTACCCACTCACGGGGCGTGGACCGTACTGCTACGTGTCAGATGATGGGGAGCCAACGTGGCAACCTGTACTAGCACAGTGACCTCACGTGCTGCACGTGCCTCAAGGGCACAGTTTTGGCCTCAGTGGTTGACTGGTCGTTTCGACTTTAGAATAGTTTCGATTAGAGTACACCAATTTTTGTCGTTGATGATTCTCCTTCTAGAGGCCCAGATTTCCAACCTCCTCTTTTTCTGTCTTTTTCACTCACTTGAACACCAGAGAGCGAAGCAGCAACCCATTTCCAGGTGCCCTCTAGTCTCCTTGATGCCTCCTTAATTTCTCACTAATTGTTGGTTAATCTTCGTTAATTTGTATGATTTTCTGTTATTTTTGTTGATGGGTTAGCTCTTTTTTGGATTGGGTAGTTTTTACTCTCAGAAAAGTCTGAATCTTTTTTTGTTTTGGTTTTTGTTTTCAAAGCTTGCTTGCTGTTTGCTGTTCTTTGTATAGATCTGATGAAACTTATGATTATAGTCTTATTAAATTAGTTCTGTTTGTGCCCTGAATGTTAGATGAATTAACTAAAGTTGATTTCAAACTCTATTTGGGTTTGATTACTGTGAGGGTTTGCAAGGCAAATTTATGCTGTGATATGGGTCTAAGATTTGACCCCCTTATTAAATAAGATACTGGTCAAATATTGCAATAGTTAATAGCCCAACTTTGAGAAGCAATTCCAAATGTTGAGTGGCTCAATGGTCAGTGCATTTAAGCTCATGAATCCTCTGGCAATCTCGATTTCTAGATGAACTCTTTCTGTGCTTCGTTGGATCTTTAAAAATATTTTGCAATTCGTTGTGGTGATTGTGAACTGGGGCCATGAACCTGATGAAATGGTAGTTTCTTGTCCCTTAGAAGCACTAGGCAAGATGTCTCCAGTAGAAGGATCTCGGGAAGATTATGTCTACATGGCCAAATTGGCCGAGCAGGCCGAAAGGTACGACGAAATGGTGGAGTTCATGGAGAAGGTTGCAAAGACGGCTGAGGCTGAGGAGTTGACTGTTGAGGAGAGGAACCTCCTTTCTGTGGCTTACAAGAATGTGGTTGGAGCAAGGAGGGCTTCCTGGAGAATCATCTCATCCATCGAGCAGAAGGAAGAAAGCCGTGGAAATGAAGACCATGTGGCTATTATCAAAGAGTACAGGGCGAAAATTGAGGCTGAGTTGAGCAAGATCTGTGATGGGATCTTGAAACTCCTTGATTCACACCTCATTCCATCAGCAAGTACTGCTGAGTCAAAGGTGTTTTATCTGAAGATGAAGGGTGATTACCACAGGTATTTGGCTGAATTCAAAACTGGGGCTGAGAGGAAGGAGGCTGCCGAACACACCTTGTTGGCTTACAAGTCTGCTCAGGTGCGTGTACCGATTGACTTGCGAGGGCAAATTGTGTTAGTGGGTTATTGCATTTGCGAAAGATACTTATTATGCTATTTTGCTTACAGGACATTGCTCTTGCTGAACTTCCTCCTACTCACCCGATAAGGCTGGGGCTTGCTCTTAATTTCTCGGTGTTCTATTATGAAATCTTGAACTCCCCAGATCGTGCTTGTGCTCTTGCTAAGCAGGTTTGTGTTCTTTATTATCGAGACATGTGGTTCATGCTGATTTCTATTTGTCACCACTTTTGGGTTTGAGATCCTTGAAGAATGATGGACTGCTTCCTTGCTTAATTTTAGTCGGTTAGAACTTGCTGAGAAGTTACAAAATGTTTCAGGTGCCTATGTGAATGGGCGTTCTCTCTTGACTGAAAATATGCTTAACTCTGTGCCTGTTATGTTTCAGAACGACATTCTTACATTTTTTGTTCTGTGTTGAAAAGAGTACTCTCTCTCTCTCACAAACGCACTCGTGCGCACACACACATTCGCACATGCACAACTCTGATATGGGAGAAAGATAACTTTGTCATGACCACTAGCCCCCCCCCCCCCAAATCGTAAGGTAATCCCCATACAATAATACAAGTCAATTTGCAATGTTCTACTGAGGGATGGAAAACTTGTAAGATCCTGTTGAGCTATTAATTGTGTTATTTATGAGTTTACTTTGAAACATCTTAAGTTATTAAAATTTATTGAATTAATTTGTTTATGTGGAAAAGCCCAAAACTTGCTGATGTCAGATCAAATTTGGGTGGTGTTGTGCTTGTTATTGTGCTTTCAGAAGTTTGTCCGCATTAGCGTGGGTGGGCTTATCCTACTGCAGTAAAACTCACTTTATGTTCACACTAATTGCAATTTGTAAAACATGCTTTGCCACATCGTTATGGATCCTCTGTGGATGCAAATCATTCATGTCTGAAAATTTATGCTCATTCAGAAGGCCTTTAAGTTGCATGACTGTATCTCAATTTATTTGTTGCTTATGGTATGTCTTTGTAAATGTCAAGCATCGTGATTTCAAAGCTTGAACGTGTACAGGTTTTGCGTGATTCTGCGTCATGTTGCATGTTTGTGTCTCAATGTATTTCATAGATGACATTCTGACATTGAAATGCACAATGCGCGCTTCATTTTAGACTAACGAAATGGGCAAGTTTGATGCCTAGGTGCAAGCATGAGTCTTATAGTTGTACCCTAGTCAAAGTGTCTCTGATTGGAACAACTGGAAGTGGGCTTCCCTCAAATGTCTTGTTCTTGAACTTGGTTATCTTGAATGGGAATGCCCTAGACAAGGGACCAAGGGAAGAGGTAAGAGAGGGGAAACTCCTTCATGCCTTTAGTGTGTTGTAAACCCCACGCCTTTGTAAAAAATTGGCAAAATGCGAAAGGTTATTTGAGGGGTGGAGTTTTGGTGGCTCTTGCTGGCCAATTTTCTGCTAGAACTTCTAGCTGTTAATGTGATTGCCACATTTTGTTCATCACAACTTAAGCTTTCAACTGTGTCACTTGTGACGGCAATTACATGTTCCTGTGGTGTGCTTTGTTTGATGTAGCAGTAGCAATGGTGTCAAATGACATTCATGTCGGTCTATTGTGATCGAGGATCACATTTGGAAATCTGACATTCTGACTGTGCTGGGGCAGTGCAAAGACTTAAGCTTATCTAATCTGATTGGAATATTTATGGTCCAAAGTTCAGAAGAGAGACTCGGCGGCTTTGAAAAATTTCATGTGTGCACTCGTGTTTTTATGTTTTGGCTTGCACTGTATGTGGACTGGATGTCTATTCCCCTTGATGTGAGACTCTGGATAACCAAAGCAAATGTTGTGATCATGGATTTGTTTGTGTTTGAGGAATAAGTGACCATAGCAACATGTATTTTGCGACATTTTCTCTAAACAAATTGTGAATGACAGGCTTTTGATGAGGCCATCTCTGAGCTGGACACTTTGGGCGAGGAGTCCTACAAAGACAGCACCTTGATCATGCAGCTTCTCCGTGACAACTTGACATTGTGGACTTCTGACAACACGGTACCCCCCCCCCCCCCAAAAAGGCTGGGCATTCGTATTTTTTTTCTTCTGCAAAACTTTCCCAAAGAATTATTGCAAAAGAAAAACAATAGGCCTAGTCATGGAGATTAGGCTATTGTTTTTCTTTTTCAAAAATTTCCAAAAATTTTCCGAAGCTCATTGTTGGCTTGTTTAAACTTGGGGGGTTTGTGCCTAGTGGATGGGCTTGCTAACCCCTTGGACCGGGTTAAGGCTGGCATGCTTGTTTGGCAGAGCAAAGCATTAATAAAGGTTATCGCTCTTCTTCTTACATGCTATTATGTTGTAACAAACAGGACGAAGTTGGGGATGAGATCAAGGAAGCTGCAAAGGCTGAAGGTGGAGAGCAGTCATGATTCGATGAAGTTGGGCGAGTCTAAGTCGAGTTAGATGAATGTATTTAAAAACCTATCTGGGTATTTGTTCTCATCTACACCATCTTTTAGTCTTTAGCCGTACATTACTGCTTATGTTTGTTGTTGTTCGCCTACTGTGAATTGGGCACTCCATATTTACTAGTTATGGTTATAATTGTTTGTCTTCCACCTTCATGATTGAAGGCTCTTCTTGTAGTGTTCATCTGTGGGGCCTCCGTTGATCAATTGAAAGTGATGTCAGTTTGATAATATTTGAATGCATAATCATGTTGTCCATTCTTATTACTGTGCGTGAAATGTTGTTTGAACAGTTCAATAATTAGGCCCGGCGAACAAGGTCGGTCAGTTCAGGTTGAGATCGCATTGTAATTGTATTTGTATTTGGGTTTGGTTGTGGTGATAAATAGGGCAATTCAAAAACTATACATCAATTGGGGTCTTGACTTATCGTACAACATACGTAGTGGAGACTAAATTGATATTAAATCTTTGCTCCTCTATGCTTGCTGTAGTAGATAATCTATGGTGTCTTATGGTGCTAGGTTTTGTTTTAACATACTCAAACAAAATCATATCAGTAGAGTTAAAGTACTGTGTTGCAAGCCTTGTCATCACCACCGGTTGGAGCACACAATAGCCTTGCCTCTCTATCCACACACACACAAATTTATTAAAAAAACAAAAAAACTTGAGTAAGATAGAGTTAAAGTCTTATCTCTACTTATATTTTTTCGAGATGAGACTTAAAAAAGATCTGTAGAGATGAGACTTAAAAAAGATACAAGAGTAGAAAGAATTAGTAATTGAGCAATTAGAGACCTAGTTAAAGTAGCTCTCATCGAAGATAAGATGAGATAAACAAGGCTCATATGGTTTGGCCATGTGAAAAGAAGGAATGTAGACGCTCCAATGAGAAGATGTGAGAGGATTAACATCCTCGAAGATAAAAGAGGGCGGGAACGATCAAAGAAGAATTTGGACGAGGTAATTGGAGAGGACTTCAAAGTTGTAGGGTTGGTAGAGAACTTAGCTCAAGATAGGAGACTATGGCGGGATAGGGTTAGGATCTTAGATTGTAGAAAGTTAGCCTCGTAGTTGTCTCCCGATTGTAGTACGGTAGATTTGGCTGTAAGTGCTTTGTTCGGATGTCATGTTTGCATATATGTACTACAGCCATCTAGGAAAAGACATTGTTTGCATACCTCTTTTTATCGATGTATAGTATCTTCCCCTGTTATGTTGTGCTTATGTTTATATAGTTACTGCTTCTTGATTCGTTAGTACTTCATATTTCATTCTCTGCTGCTTATCCTTAGTTTCTCTCTATAAAATGTTTTTACAAAATCTTTCTTCTACAAAATGTTTTTACAAAATCTTGCTTTGTGGGTCTTTTGGAATCAGTCTCTCTATAGGCAGAGATGCCGGTAGAGGTAAGGTTGCCTACATCTGAATATCTCAAGTTCCTGCGAAAACAGAACCTACGCTGAGAGGTGTTGTTGTTGTTGTTTGTTTCCAAAGAACTGAGAGTAAAATTTGGAATTGCATTCAAGTTCTTAGTTTTTACATCCTACCCAACCACCACGAATCCAACCAACCCCATTCTCCCTTATGCATCCCCTGTCTCTTCTCCCAATCCCAAACCCCGCAAGCCATCACCACTGCTGCCACCTACAAACCGCCAGTAATGGGTATATACAAGTTTTTAGTTGGGTTCATTTTTTGACGTCAACCTCTCACTTTTTTATTTTTTGGTTGGGGTGGTTGGGGGGGGGGGCATATACAAGTTTTTAGTTGTGGCCTTGGATCTGTGTAATTCACCCATCTTTTAATGTCATAGATATATTTGCTGAGGTAGTTCTCTCAAAATGAGATCCTAATTCTGAAATGAGAAATTAATGAATTTATTGTTCTTTTTAGAAATTAATAGCACATTTGTTGACTCAGAAGTAGAGTTTAGCTTAAAGTTTATAAGTTCTTGTAACTTATTACAACTTACGGGTTTCTATTTTTTCTTACTATTTATAATTAGAACTCCTTATATTTTATAGTTGAAAAGAATAGGACCTTAGCCGATCTATCTAGTGGGATACTAAGGCCTTGTTCTATTTCGCGTTTTTTAGGATTTAGCTAAGAGTAGGGGCGAAGCCAGGAAATTTGGAGAGAGCGGTTGGAATTAATCCGACTTCTTTGAAACGGCGGAATGGAATTGATATTTACATCACAAGGTGATGGTGGTGGTGGTTGTGGTTGAGTAACATTGTTTCCACCTTCTTTATTCAGTAGTGAGTTTTCAGATTTCGAACTTGAAGGTAACGACGAGTATTCCTTACCTCTCTTTTTGAAATATCTATGCATTTTTT
>JACYFF010003369.1:87651434-87683089 GCA_017589665.1 Selenicereus undatus | reverse complement strand
ACGTTTCACCTCGGCGAAACAACAGTTGAGCAATTTCACCGATGAATATGCTTTGCTATCCTTGAAGGAGAGCATCACTGAAGACCCTGATGCCATCTTGACCCACAACTGGACAGCCAACGCACCAGTGTGTAATTGGGTTGGTGTTTCTTGTGGTGCTCGCCATCGGAGGGTCACAGCCTTGGATCTTCATGGCATGGGTCTGGTTGGAACAATTCCTCCAGAAATCGGCAATCTGTCGTTCCTTAGCTTCCTCGAAATCAGCGACAACAATTTCCATGGGAATTTGCCTTTTGAGTTGGGTAATCTTCACCGTCTAAAAGTAATGGACATGCGAGCAAACAATATCACTGGAGAGATCCCACCAAGTATTGGAATGCTACAAGAGCTGCAACATTTGGACCTTGGAACCAACAGTCTAACAGGTAACGACTTGAAGTTTATGATTTGTGAGACATTGAACACTTTAGAGAGTGAAACTACTTATACAAGTATTGGGCTTTCTTACTGTCAAGTATACACTTCACCTCTGTCTCTATGTGCCATGACCTCGTCATGATTGTCACAGTGGGTTTATTTGTGTGTGGTTTGTAACTATTTAAATGACACAGGGAGCATTCCTTCGGCCGTCTTCAACATTTCATCTCTTCGAACCATTAGTCTCAGAGATAACCGCTTGATCGGAAGTCTTCCGGATAATCTCTGCAACGGCATTGAATCTATTAAGGAGATCACTTTGGTCAACAATTATTTAACTGGCAATGTCCCCGGCAATTCAAGGAATTGCAAAAACCTTCAAATATTAGCCTTAGGGGATAACAATTTGACGGGAGACATTCCAAGAAGTATGGGAGAGTTGCCCGCGCTTGAAGAACTATATCTATACAATAACCAACTAAAAGGTATGACGGTTTGAACTTGACATGTAGCCATTAGTTATTTCGATTCTGGTGCATGCATGTTGCTCTTTATGAATCATGCATTCTAATTTCACATCTTAAAATAATTAATCATTAGTCTCTCCACATAGGAATTAGAGGTCAAGGGGTTTATTCTGGGTCTGTGTTGTTAGTAGTCAATTGGGGATTCTACATCTACGCCCTCGAACTATTACGCATTAATTTTTAACTTCGACCTATTTGTTTTAATTTTTACCCCATTCAACTTTCCACAAAATAACTTTTAATACCCAAATTATAAAAGTGCCATTCATCATAAATGTTTTTGAAGTAATAAATATTTAAGGGAGAAAATAAAAATTTTTTATTAAAATAAGTGCAAACAAAGAAAACGTAGGAAAACTAGGAAATAAATTTCAAATAAGATTTGACAGTTTTCTTAGGAAAAAATTATAAAAATAAACAGAAATTAATTCTAAATAAAGAAATTGTTATAACTTATTTGGACAAAGGAATGTGAACTATAACAACTAATAGACTTACAAAATTATTAAGAATAAAAAAAAATTCAGTTGAAAAAGCAAACAAATATTCCCTAAATGCATTATAAGATAATTATTAAAATTAATAAATGTGTTTCAAAATTATGAGTGAAAAAACAAAACATATAGGCCACACTACTTCCTCCATTATCCATTAGGTTTGTGCAGATCTAGAAAACTAAAATTTAAAAAAAATGAAATAGTTGGTTAGTTGAACCAGGAAAATATTTGGTTTTCGATTCGGCTAGTTAAAAAAAGGTCGGTCCACTATTAGTCAACCAACACTGAAAATTTACGTAATCTTTTTAAAAGATGGAAAACAAAACTATTTTTAAAAATTTATTTCTTTGTTTGTGCCACAACCTTCTAATTTATGATTGTTAGTTAGTACCTCAACCAAAAAATTAAAAAGCAAATTGAAAAATCCTTAGTACGATAATATAGTTGTGTTTGACTTGAGTATTTTTTAGAACTTTATTTTTTATGGTATTACTACTATTAGTAATTATAATGAATTTGATAAAATATATTTTTATTTCTATATATATATATATATATATATATATATATATATATATATATATATAGTAACGGACATTTGATCAGATTTTTTATTTTTTGCAAATATATTGCACTTTTTACAAATATAGTAATAAATTCGACAAGTATGATGCACCATGTTTGTGTTTATATGTGACAGGCAACGTCCCTTCAAGCTTATTCAATGTATCTTCGTTATGGTTGATCAGCCTCGGGAGTAATAGCCTAACGGGTGGGCTTCCAAGTGATATATGCGATAATCTTCCACAAATTGAAGCGATAGGGGCCTCTTACAATCAGCTAAGTGGGCCAATCCCATCCAACCTAAGCAGCTGTCAAAAGCTTCAAATATTGTCGTTATCATATAATGCTTTCAGTGGTCAAATTCCAGAGGGAATTGGAATGCTCCCTGTAATTCAAGAGCTATATCTAGGCGGAAATTATTTGACAGGTATGTCGTATATGTATATAGCTTAAGCGAGCGAGGACTATTCACCAAATTAAAAGGAAATTAAGAGCGACATAAGGCAGTTGCGACTGATTTATTAACATTGTGCAGGCACAATACCTCCTTCAATCTCCAACTTGACTTCTCTGGAGCGACTTGGTCTTGAAAAAGCTGGCTTATCAGGTATCGTACATGTATAATATGTATAAACCAAAAGGGGGCCATTGTTGTGAAATCATTGTTGTACTATTTAGTTATATCTGATTTCTCTTTTTTTAAAAATGATTGTTGTAGTATTTGATTTCTCTTTTTTTTTAAATTATTGTTGTAGTATTTAGTTACCTGATACTCAATTCACTCACTGACACAGGAAAATTGCCAAGAGATGTGAGTAGCATGTCTTTGTTGATGTATTTTATCGCTGAAGCAAACAACTTGGATGGAAATATATGGGAATCATTCTGTAATTTATCAAGGTTGGAGCATCTGACTTTGAGTTATAATTACCTCCATGGTTCTATCCCTCAGTGTCTTGGACATCTCCAAGCTCTAAAGTATTTGTCCCTCGGTAATAATTCTTTGACGGGTCCAATTCCGCAGTCGATATTTAATATCTCCATGTTGGAAAAGTTGCATCTTGGATTAAATAATCTTTCTGGCGAGCTTCCAGACAATTTGGGTGACTTGCTACCCAATATTAAACAGCTAATCCTCAATACCAATAAACTCACTGGAAGCATTCCAACTTCTATCTCAAATGCTACCAGCCTATCTCTTCTAAGCTTGGCGCTCAATCACCTTACAGGGTCTATACCAGCAACCTTAGGGAAACTGCATGAGTTGCAGGAGCTTCTCCTACACAGTAATCATTTGACTGTTAAACCAACAACAGCAGGGGTCAGTTTTTTAAGTTCTTTGACAAATTGCAAGAGATTGAGGATACTGTGGTTAGGATTTAATCCTCTTAAACTAGAACTTCCGAGTTCAATGGGAAATTTTTCGGCTTCTCTTGAAGAGCTTGACATGTATTCCTCCGAAATCCAAGGCAACATTCCTGATGCAATAGGAAATCTTACAAATCTAAGGTATTTGAACTTCCAGCACAACAATTTAAAGGGTCCCATTCCTGATGCACTAGGTAGGTTGCTTAAGATCCAAGAGCTGTATCTCGATGGCAACAAATTACAAGGATCGATTCCAATTGCTCTATGCCAGTTGCAGAGTATCGGTAACTTGGCTTTATCAGCAAATAGGCTAACTGGATTCATTCCTAGCTGTTTGGGAAATATGACTTCTCTAAGAGATGTAAGATTACACAACAATCAGTTGTCATCAAGCATACCAATGGAGCTATGTTATGCCAGAGATCTTGTTCATTTAGATATATCATCAAACAGCCTACACGGATCTCTTCCTGTTGCCATTGGGAACTTTGAACTTGCAGCATTTATCGATTTATCAGATAACAAGCTATCAGGAAGTATACCAAGCACGATCAGTGGCCTTCAAGAACTTAGTTACTTTTCTCTGTCTGGAAACATGTTACAGGGCTTTATCCCTCCTATGTTTAGTCAATTGAGAAGTCTTGAATCACTCGACTTGTCTCGAAATGAATTATCTGGTGGTATCCCGAATGACCTAGAAGGGCTCTCGTATTTGGAGTACTTCAATGTATCTTTCAACAAATTGGAGGGAGAAATTCCTAGAGGAGGGCCATTTGTGAAATTTTCAGCTGCATCTTTCATGGGGAATCCTGGCCTTTGCGGTCTGCCTAGACTACAAGTTCCACCATGTCCAAAGTTCTCTGACAAAAAACAAAAGCAAAGTTTGATTCTGAAAATCATCCTGCCTGTGTTGGCATCTGGCTTACTTCTGTTGATATTGACATTCTTCATGATGAGACGATATAAAAAGAAGAGTGGCATTCCCATTCAGGATGATTCTCACATGATAAAAAGTACAAGGAGAATTTCATACTTTGAGCTTTTGGCCGCAACCAACCAATTTGGTGAAAGTAACTTCATAGGGGCTGGAGCTTTTGGTTCGGTTTACAGAGGTTTGCTTTCAGATGGCATTGAAGTGGCTGTAAAGGTTTTTAACACAGAGGTACGAGAAGCTTTCCGAAGCTTTGATGCAGAGTGTGAAATTCTCAGGAATATCAGGCACAGAAACTTAGTCCAGATTATTACGAGTTGCTCAAACCTTGATTTTAAAGCGTTAGTGTTCAAATACATGACAAATGGTAGCCTCGATAAGTGGTTGCATGCAAGTGATCACCACTTGAGCTTTACTCAGCGATTGAGCATCATGATTGACGTTGCTTCAGCCATCGAGTATCTTCATCATGGCTATTCAACTCCAGTCGTACATCGTGATCTGAAGCCGAGCAATGTCCTATTAGATGATGACATGGTCGCCCATGTTACTGATTTTGGCCTGGCAAGGCTACTGGATCAAGGTCAATCGACAATATTGAGCAACAATTTGGCTACTATTGGATACATGGCCCCAGGTATTTAATAAATTAACCAAGAGCATCTCTTTTCCTACATCTCCAGTCTCATTGTGGTTTCTTGTTTGTTTGTTCAATATTTCGAAAAATTAATGTCTCGTTTCGTATATGAGTCTTAGATAACCAAGAGCTTATCGTTGTTCTTTGTTCTCATTCTTATTTGCCTTGACAGAATATGGATCAGGAGGCTTAGTCTCAACGAAAGCTGATGTTTACAGCTATGGAATATTGTTGATGGAAACATTCAGCGTGAAAAAGCCAACTGACTTGATGTTTGAGGCAGACATGAGCTTAAAGCATTGGATACATGATGAATGTGGGGGCGGCGGGTCACTGATCAACGTGATTGATCCTAAATTACTGAATGAAGATGGGGGTGATTGGTCCACATTCAAGGAGCAGTGCTTTAGTTGGGTGATGGAGCTGGCTTTAAGCTGCACGGAAGAAGTGCCTCACAATAGGAATAACATGATTGAAGTGGCAGCTAGGCTCAAGAACATCAGAAAACAATTCCTGGCAAGCATTAAGGTAACGATTGGTGAATTGTGACAAAACACAGTTGATGAATGCCTTGTATGTATGTTGCTCCATTAAGTGAGCATGTATCACCCTATAAAAGAATCTAAGCAAGTGTTGAAAAAAGGGGACTGAATTTTGCAATATCTTTATCATGCAGAGAGTTGGGGTTCGAAGGAGATGAAGAGGTGGGCATACAGGAAGGACATGCGGCCCTTAGAGCATCCACAACCAGTGGATTGCACTCCCTTCACGAAGTGTGCAATCCAATTTTATCGTTGCAACCAGCGTATTTCATGAAACGGCATGCATAAATCACATCTCCTTTATGGTCGTTGACCCCCCCCCCAAAAAACAAAATCTCAAGGATACTACATAGTAAAACATATATTTTCAAGTTTGAAATCATAAGTTTTGATATTGATTGAGTTAATTCTTTTTTATGTGTTAATTCCTTTTTACGTCATAAGTTTTATGTGATTAAGTTTGAAATCATAAAGTGAGTGTAAAAAATGGCTAAAATTTGGTTCAAAGGGAGAAAAGTGAAAAAAGAAAACATTAAGCAGAAATGAAAATAAATCAAAATAAAAATAAGCTATGATAATTTTAAGACCATTGCATATTATGAGCTTGAAGTGGTAGCTAGACTCAAGAAAATCATAAAATAGTCTCAAGAGACCAAATGTATGTAGTTGATGAATACACAACAACACCACCTCTCAATGTACGTCCCGCTTTCACAGAGTGTGGGGAGATCCAGCAGTAGAAAACCTTACCCCTATCGGTATTACTACCCGTAGAGAGGCTGTTTCCAGGAGACCTACAAAATGGAATCTGTAAAAATATTTTAAAGAGAAAACATTTTGCAAAATCATTTAATGGGGAAATTAGGGACCCATAGTAAGGGATGACTACGATAAATTAAAAAGGTAAGTTGCTGAAGCTATGTAACATAAGAACAGTAAATAAGAGGACAATAATATACCTTAACAACCAAAGGTAAGCAAACGGTGTCTCTTCCCCAGAGAAAGTACAACCTCCAAATAAACACGATCTACGAAAAAAATCACTATCAGCACGCTGCCCCTACAACCAAAAGCCAACTACGTACTGGGTCAACTCGTTGCGCTCTAAAATTCTAATCCTATCCCGCCACAGCTTTTTATCCCGAGCTAGGTCCTCCGTCAAATCGAAAACTTTCAAGTATTCTCTAATCACCTCGTCCAAACTCTATTACGTGATGAATGATTTGTATATTGGTTACTTTATAATGAAATCTAAGTTCTCTGGAAAGATAATTGAGTTTCACATTTTCTTTATTATTTCACAAGGCGAGATTTCAATTACATGAAAGGGGTTTTACATCTACTAAGTGATAAGAGAGTTAGGTTTTTGACCGCAAAAATTATTTTGAGCCTTTCCTGCATGGAATCTAATACTTCTATTTTTTTTAGCCCTTTTCTATTCCTTTATATGACATTTCAAATTTATTGAATGGGATGGCCGAAGACCCATAATCGAGATTTATTGGCTTTTGTGAATGACTTGAGAAAAGACCATCCCTATCATAAGCAAGTTGAACAAAGCTGCACACATCGCCTAAAGTGTAGTGTGGGTTATGATATGATGTGATTGTCATTTTGCCAAGTCTTTTGCCCCTTCTCCACTACAATCCTGAATCGAAAGTCATGTGGAATTCCACCCGATTGACCGAAGACTCGGTTAATCAATAATGAATTAATCAGAAATTCAATTCGTAAAAATTGTGGATTAAAAATGAATCGAAATTTTTGGTTAATTGGTTTTTGATTAACTGATTTTTTTGAGTAATTGATTTTTTCGGTTAACTAATTTTTTCGGTTCATCAAAAATATGAACCGCGAATTAATCGAAAAATTCGGTTTACCAATTTTTTTCGTTAGGTTACCAGTTAAAGATCAATATAAAATGTAAATTTTCAATTGTCACTGCCTTTTTATTTATATTAACTATTTAAGACACGAAATATAAAATACTACAATATTGTATATTTAATCTTATCTTTTTGTAATTCTAAAATCTACATCTGACTAATATATAATTAATTTTTAAAAAATTTAAGTTTCATTTTTAGTTAACTGAATTTTAAACAACCCAATCAAAACAGAAATTGAAAATTTTTACAATTCACAGTTAAATGAACAGAATTTTTTGAAAAATTCAAACTAATTAACCAATTTTTCGATTAAATTTGTTTATTTTTTGGTCATATTTTTTTTGGTCGCACCTTACTGGGTCTTTGCTCCTTTTTCAATGCAATTGTGAATCAAAAGTCATATGGAATGGATGGCGTGATTGGGGGGCTTGATGATTGCGTTCGTTTTTTGGTCCAAGTATTTCGCAGTCTTTGCCCCTTACTGAGGCTAATAGTGTGCAGTTGTTATATCATATAAATATACAGTTAGTTAGACAGATATAATTATACAATTGAATTTTAATTCATTAAAAATATTATATAACTCACTAAAATGTTCTATTGTTTACCCAATTTAACTTACTAAAAATAATTTATAGTACACTGAAATATTTTAGTGAGCTGAGACATAGTCTTAATTAGCTAATACATACTTTTAGTGAGCAGACAGACCGAAACTAATATGATCTTATGTACCCAAATTTCACTTAGTAAAAATATTATATAACTTATTAAAATGCACTATTTTACTTAAAAAAATATTATTGTGCATCTAAAACTCATTAAACTATATTATAGTTGTCTATATTTTTTTAGTGAGCTATGATATTTATTTAGTGAGTTGTTATATCATACAAATGGTTGTACAGAAGCAATTGTACAATCGAATTTTAGCTCACTAAAAAAGATGTATAGCGCACTAAAATATTTTAGTGAGTTGAGACACAATTTTAGTGAACTAATACATACTTTTAGTGAGTGGATAGATCAAAATCAATGCATCTTATGTACCCCAGGTTTTAACAACAACGACAACTCCTCCCAGTGTGGGTCCCGCTTTCGTAGGGTCAAGGGAGATCCAACTGTAAGCAACCTTACTTCTACCGATATTCCTATCCGTAGAGATGCTAATTCCAAGAGACCCATAAAAAAGGGTTTTGTGAAAATATTTTTATGGAAAAAAGATTTTGTGAAAACATGAAATGGAAAAACATTTTATTAAAGAAATATTCTATAGTAAGGGATGACTGGGATACATAAAAGATCAATTGGTGAAGCTATGAAATAAAAGGACAATAAATAGGAGGAAGGTAATATACCTAAACAACCAGCAGTAAGCAAACGAGAACCCTTCTCAGATGACAGTACAACCTGCAAACAAACACTACAAAAAAAAAAACCCCTACTAGCACTATGCCACAGCAATCAAAAAGTAACTACGGGGTCAACTCTCAGTGATCTAAGATCTTAATCTTATCCTGCCATAGCTTCCTATCCTGAACCAGGCCATCCATCAAACCGATAATTTTCAAGTCATCTCTAATCACCTCGTCCAAGCTCTTCTTTCGTCGTCCCCTCCCTCTCTTGTTTTTGGGGATGTTGATCATCTCACATCTCCTCACTGGAGCGTCCACACTCCTCCTTTTCATATGACCAAACCATCGGAGTCTTGTTTCTCTCATCTTATCTCCGATGGGAGCTACTTATCATCCACCCTATCATCCTCATCTCTGCTACCTCCAGGCTTTGAACTTGCATCTTTTTTAGAGGCCAACATTCTAATCCATACAGAACGGTCGGTCTAACTACCGTGCGATAGACCTTACCTTTCAATCCAATTAGTACCCTCTTATCACATAGCACATATGAGGCATACTTCCATTTTTGCCAGCCTTTTTTTATTCGATGGTTAATATCTCCGTCAATATCCTCATTCTGTTGAATGATAGAGCCTAGATACTTAAACTTATCGACCTTAAGTATCGACCCCCCATCCAGGGTAACTTCTCCCCCCCGCATCTACCCTTCAACTGAAACAACAATAGAGGTACTTCGTCTTCGATCCACTTACTCTAAAACCTCTAGATTTCAGAGTATGCCTCCACTGCTCCAACTTGTCATTAACTCCTTGTCTAGTCTCATCAATAAGAAAAATGTCATCGGCAAAAAGCATACACCAAGATAACTTATCTTAAATTCCTCTTGTAAGTTCATCCATAACTAGAGTGAAAGAAAAGGGGTTCAAGGCGGAATCCTGATGCAGGCTCATACCAATGAAGAAGTCATTAGTAACCCCTCCTGGCATCCTAACACTCGTCATACCTCCATTGTACATATCCTTAATGACTCGAATATACAAGGGTAACACTCATTTCTCCTCCAAGCATCTCTATAACACTTCACACGGAACTCTATCATATGCTTTTTCCATGTCAATGAACACCATGTGGAGATCCACCTTTCTATCTCTATACAAACCCATGAGTTTTCTAATGAGGTAAATCGCCTCTATGGTCGACCTGCCTGACATAAAACCAAATTGGTTATCTGAAATTGAAACATCATTCCGCAACCTTTTCTCAATCATCATTTCCCATAACTTCATAGTGTGACTGGGCAATTTTATACCCCTAAAATTATTACAATCCTGAATATCACATTTGTTATTGTACAAAGGGATTACTGTACTATACATCCATTCTTTTGGCATCTTAGCGGTCCTAAAAATAATATTGAAAAGCTCCGTTAGCCACTCTAGTCCTCTCTCACCCAAATACTTCCACACTTCCACTGGTATTTGATATGGGCCCTCTGTCTTCCCATTGGACATCTTCCTCAAGGCCTCTTTAATCTCAACCTTGCTGATATGTACCCCAGGTTTCACTTAGTAAAAGTACTGTATAACTTATTAAAATGTGCTATTGTACTAAAAAAATATTATTATGCATCTGAAACTCACTAAATTATATTCTAATTGTCTATATTTTTTTAGTGAGTTTGGTCGAGGTGAGGGTTGTATAATTTGTTAGTTGACTGATTTTGTCAAGATATAAACAAGGTCAGTTCGGGTTGAGATTGCATTGTGTTTGAGTTTGGTCGTGGTAAGGGTTGTATGGTTCGTCGGTTGACTGATTTTGTCGAGATACAACGGATTGTAGTTGAGGAAGATGTGGTTTAGCTTGGATTGAGTCGATTGCGGTCTCGCTTGGCTATTGGGGGAAAAAGATTGTTTTTATAAAGTGTATTGCAAGTGTCACTTTGTTTTGTCGAAGAGCCATTGGCCTAGTTGGTCATTGCTGCCTCCCCCACACTCCCCATCCGAGTTCGACTCAGGGGGATGCGAATGTTGTGATTTGTGCACAAACCTTTGTGGTTGGGGCTGGTTTCCTAGGCTGCTTGCCTAGGTTTTGGTATCTCTTACCCCTTGATCTGTTACAACCCACTGGATCCCTCTGTGATAGAAGCTCAGATGGTTAGGCCCGTTTACCATTTTAAAAAAAGAAGTGCCACTTTGTTTTACGTGCTTCATTTAAAAGAACAATTCTGATGTTTGTCCTAAAAGACTCTTAGGTCCAACATGATTGATATGGAGCCATGAAACTTAGTGGTACAAAGCTTTTAGAATTTGCGCATGTTCCTTTTAACATTTGTCCAGCCGCAATTGTTGTTAATTGCTCTCTATCGCTCATAATTGTTTCAACTGTTAATCACTAGTTTTAACTGTTCTTAACTACTCGCAATCGTTTCCAACTGCTTTTGTCTATTCTCAGCTGCTTCCAACTACACATGACTTTTCTCGTTATTTTACAAACGTTGATTCAACCGTCTCTCAAAAATTTTAATTGTTAATCATAATTGCTTTCAGCTACTCATAATATTTTGCAATTACTCTCAACTGTGAATTGCTCTTTGTAACTGTTGAAACAGGATATCCTCTTCCCCCTCGCTGTCAACGTGCTCTTGCTTGTTAGAGGCGACAATAATGAATGGTCAATGTAAACACCATTAAACTAACTTTTGGCTCCAATTATGTACAACGCCATTCTCTCAGGAAACAAAAAAAAAAAGAAGAAAACTTTCCTGTCCCTCCACAAAAGACAAAAGCAGAGGAGGGCAAAACGAAATAATAAGAATAAAGGAAAAAGAAAAGGACGGAAAAGGCCGGCAGCCAGGTTGGGGCAATCTCATCACATCTCGTCACCATCAGTTCACATTGCAGAATGCAGATTTACAAAGCAATTACGATGGGGAGATGCAAGCTCTGTTTCCTAAGCCTCTTCCCCAGATATCCCCCCCGGATTCCGCATTTACTACTACTCTGCTAGGTGAGAGAAAGGGAGAGAATGACAGATAAAAGCATGGAGTGAGCAGGAGGCAAAGAATTCACTGGTGAAAATTGGAGGTGGGGAAGAAGACAAGATAAACGCCCTGTGACTGTCAGACCATGCGTACTTGACTTCGCTGGATTTATCTAAATTATTTTATTTTTTAAACTGAACTGACTCTTATTAAACCGTACTAAAGTAAATTTATCAAATTTATAAATATCATATCTGCTACTGTACCATTTTTTTTACTAGAACAAAACGTACCAGATTTTATATACTGTTGTACTGAATTTTTACTGTTTTGAATTTCAAGCAATTTTCAAAAATAAAGTAAAAAATTTAAAATTTTAGCATACTGGATGGTATTTGACTAAAAATATTATTATCGCTCAGTATTTGATAGTACAAAGCGGTATTGACCGATATTTGATCAGTATAATACTGGCAAAATAGCTTGTTCCATTTCTTGATCGGCACCGTATGCTTTGGCCAATACTGGACGGTATGACACATTATTTATAACACTGAAATTTATTTTAAATGCATTATAAACTTAATTTTATTGACTTGAATTAAAATTAATTTAATTTAATTTTTACTGAATTAAAGTGAACTGAGTTAAACTAATTTTCTCTTGAATGAACTAATCTTGGAGAAAAAACATTATTTTGTGTATAGACTGTTTGCGCTAAATGTTTAGAATTAGTTTCTTTCACAGCGAAGTCTTGCATGCGTAACCACCATGGGAAAGGGTTAGGATTGGATTTGAGGAGTTTCCTTCACTTCGATCAAGACAGCTTCACAGCCTTCATCACCTGAGGGAGCCTTAAGGGCATCTCAGCTAGAGTTCAAGTGTTTGAAACTTCAATTTATCACATTAGTAAAAGTTTTAGAATTTAGATTCATTCACTTCTTTAAACCTTATAATTCTAATTTAGATCACGAAATAAAATATTTATTACATAAGCTCGCCATGAAATATATTTAATTACTATCATACTTTTAATTATGTATTTGTATTTTATGTTTGTAACTTATAAATATATTTTTTATTTTTTGAGAAGTAAAATATTTTTTCCTTGACCAGAAAAATGTATAAATTTTTTTAATTCCCGAAAAATTGATTGTGTGATTTTATTTGCTTGAACATGTAATACAGCACTTTGTTTTTCTGGTTTCACAAGCCAATCAAGGTAGTGATTTATATGCATATCTTACCAAACAAGAAATAAAATAATTAAAAACCCCTCAAAATAGCCGGTGGGTGTGATTCCGACGGTTCAATTTCGAAGCCCAAAAAAAGCCCATATGGATACTTGGCAACGGTTATATCCAGCACGACCAATTTTCGCTTTCCCCTTCCCACGCCTCCCAGTAAAACGCGTCACTTTCTTCAACAAAGTCCAACAAAATGTCGCGTTGTTATGCCATATGAAGAAAAAAAAAATTGCACCATGAGTCGGAACACATGTGTCAATGTGTAACACCCTGATCCGGGGCAAACGGTTGCCATGAACGGCTTAAAGGATCATTGACTAGCTCTACAGATCGCCACAAGTTTTTTTGACGTGCTTCATCCTTACTTATATGTTGGCTGAGAAACTTATCATGAGGTCACAAATTCTAAGATTTCTCTACAATAAGCACGTTTAATTGTAGAGTTTTTAAAAGCGAACTTCCCAAAAAGAAAAGTACACATTTGATAATATAAGTTGTCACTTTAATCCTTGTATGCTATACTCTCAGTACTCCACACTCCACACCCGCTGCACTCCTTCTGCGTGGCACGCGTGTCATACACAGAATGCGGTAGCTCTAAGAGCAAAAACAATGGTAAGCCTATTTTTGGCTCACCAGCTGAGTCTTACCACTGCCACATCAGCCATCTCTCCAACTTTTTGCCTCACAATCCTCACTCTCTTCAGTGAAAGTCTTACTATTTTGACTCACCAAATAAAACAATACCTATAAACTCTACATCTAACAATGAAATAATACATATAAATTCACTCCATGACTCACAACTTTATTTTTAGAATCAATTTTTTTTTTTAAAAGAGCAACCTCAAGAGAAAACTCGCTACCTCCAGTAAGGCATGAGGCATGAGCCTCTTGCTGCAAAACATTGCTCGCCTCATCACTCTCTCTCTCCTTCTCCTCTACCTCGTGAGTCTCTTGCTATATATGCTCTAGGCACTTCTTCATCGCATTTATACAAATAAAAACGGATCTACAAGGGCACATGCATACTACGGACGCCATGACTTGACGATAGTTTCGTACACGCACCCCTACTGCTGACCCCTACTTACAGAAGAGAATGCCAAATAGTACTAATTTTCTTCTCACAGCTTTCACTAGAGTTCTTTGTTTTTGGGCTCTTGAACACATACTCAAAATTAAATTGCAAGGAATAAAAAATTGGGTTGAAGAAAGTAGGGTCTACTCCTACTCTCCTAGGTTGGGGATTGTGTTTCAACTTGCAGCAATTCATATTTAACTGTCATCACTACCAAAGTTTTTGTGACCTGTTATTAAAAATCCAAATTTACATTGCCACCAAAAAAAAAAAAAAAAACTGCCATAAATACTACTATAGATCGAGTACAGAGTATAGACTAGAATAAAGCAGGTCGTTGCTAATGCTGATGCTCTGATGCTACCGCATAGACGCAGAGTAGCAGAGCGAAAGGAACAGGGGAAAAGAGTCGTTGGGATATATATAGCCTTAGGGCTGTCAAATAGGTCAGGTCGGGTCGGGTTCGTGTTCGGGTCGAAGTTAAACGGGTTGAAAATCCGCTGACCTGAACCTGACCTGTTTAATAAACGGGTTGAAAAATCCAACCTGAAACCGTTTAACATTTAAACGGGTCAACCTGATTTTGACCTGTTTAACCCGTTTAAGTTAAACGGGTCAGAATCAGGTACCATTTACCTGTTTAACCTATTTAACCCACTTAAGTTTCAAACTTTAAATGAACATGTGTGTGAGCCTGAGACTGCAGCTGGACACTTTGTAAACAATACATGATTACATGAATTCTTGGTATACCAACTACTGAACGAACCGGCTTCTGAGGAGATCAGTAAGTCCTAGAGATCAGTAGCAAGGCGATGGGGCGAGGGGAGTGGAGAGGATGTGGGGAGTTCGGATTAGTAGAGAGGATAAGAGAGGGGCGACTGAAGGCTGAAGCAACTCAAACAAGCTCTAACTCTGTGAGGAGGAGTGATATTGCGAATGAAGAACTGAAGAAGGCAAGAAGCCTTTTATATCTAGGGTTTTCACTTGATAGGGTGGGCTTTATGAGCTTAGGAACAAAAAAATGTGAAAAATATAAAATTTGAACTCCCCACCCCCTAGCCAAAAATCTGAAAATTAAAATTTTAATGGCCCCCAAAAATGTTCAAAAAAACTAAACATAATTATATACCGATAGACGGGTTAAACGAGTTACTGTAAATGGGTAAACGGGTTGACCTGTTTAACCTGTTTATTTAAACAGGTTAAATAGGTATTTTTTCGTGTCGAAAATTTCAACCTGAACCTAACCCGTTTAATTAAACGGGTTAATCGTGTCAACCCATTTAATTAAACGGGTTGAAAATCTTTACCCAAACCCGCCTAATTTCGTGTTCGGTTCGGATCGGTAATCGTGTCGGGTCAGCTTTTGACAGCCCTATATAGCCTGTAGGTGTTTCAGTCTTTGAGACATGACCCGATGATTCGATGCCAATATGCAGGAGCATGCGTGATTCAATCCTCATTTTCCGTGGTTAAATAAGCAAAGTATCTCTCAGCTTGATTGGAAATTGAGGTATGAATCAAGCTGGCCAAGACGAATTTTGTTCAGGACATACAGCATAAACATAAAATCATGTAGCCTTTATGCGATGGGCAACGTGATGAGTATCATCATGGTTAGTTCTTTTGTTTCTTATTTTTACTCTCAAAGCCTAACTTCAAATATTCAATTTACTTTAAAGGATTTTTATCAACCTTTATGCCATTTCCTCTTCATATAATAAAAATATATACTTTTTGGCATAAAGAAATACGTAAACCTTAATGTAGGTTGGATTCGAACCTAGGCATTTGAAGTCGTGAGTTTTAAATAATTTACGAATTGAATTGACTGACATCCACAAAAAAAAATATTTCAGTTTCATTGTTTTCGTTTGCAAGATTTGTATGTATATATCATAATCCCATGATATAAACATGAAATTTAAAAGGAAAATTGGCTTAGAATAATCCAAGGCACACCAAAATATGCAAATTAATATGATCTATGATATTTGCGTAATATACGCCCATTTTTCAACTGACTTGCGCATCGCTTATCAAAGCAAATATATGTAGAAATATTTTCATATACTCTCGCCACATGTTTCGACTTTTGGAATTATTATTTAACTCCTTCATCTTGAATATTATTTTCATGAAAACTCCTCTTTTCTACCTTTTTCTCTATGCATTTCTATAGGAAAAGCAGATATTATATGATAATAATTGGACTACCTTGGTATATGGTTAAACATGATGTTTGAAGGATTTGATACTATTATTTATATTATTATTAAAAGTACAATTTTATTTTTCAGGAACTTTCTGTTAATATATTTATTGTTAAGCGTGCTTATTGGGGCTCACTCATAAGACATGTGACTTCCTAGTAGGGGTGTTTATCGGTCCAAACCCGGACCAGACCGGACCGGACCGGGTTGGACCGAAGATCGAATAAGAGGAAAGTTACGGACCGTGGACCGGACCGAATAAGTCAAGGACCGGACCAGACCGGACCGAATTATAAAGCTAGCAAATTTTTACAATATGAACATCTTATATTTATTTCAATATGAACAATTTCTACATATTTTCACCATGAAAAACAAATCAATATTCTTGAATGTTTGAAAAATTATAAGTTGCAAAAGAAAATTAAAATTTAGTAAGTAAAAAATCGGTTTCTAAATTTTTTTATTCGGTCCTTGGTCCGGACCGGTGGACTGGACCGGACCGGACCGAAGACCGAATAAAAAAAATTTGTAGACCGTGGATCGGACCGAATTCATTCGGTTCGGTCCGGTCCGATCCGGTCTAGGCCGGTCTTCGGTCCGGTCCGGGTTTGGACCGAATAATGAACACCCCTACTTCCTAGAAATTATTCCTAGGTAGCATATGAGTGAACACATAGCACATATTAAGGCGGTTGTGGGGATTTGTGGAGTCAATCAATAATCATTGAAACCATTCTTACGAATTGTTTACGGCTTAGGAAGGAATTGGATGCATTATAGATGGTATCAAAGTTGACATGCGACCGCAAGTTGCTCCAATAGATAGGGAGCCCTGAGTAGTCGCTTACTAGGAAAAATATTTAGGATTGAATCGCCGATCGCGTGAACATGTAAGTCGATAAGTTTGTAAAACACAACGAGGGCAATGGGGGTGATTGCAATACCCTGGATGGCTAAAAGCGGGGTTTAAAAGATCTATACTTTTTTTTTTTAGAAAAGTAAGCATGAGTATTTAGGCAACCCTTCTCTCAATTGTGCTCCCTATTATCCTTATGGAGGATACGAAGAGGACCTCTATAAAGGACCTGATTCAACACCATTGTGAAGTTAAGTGAAAACTTTACTTTTGTCGGCAAGTCGGCTGCATAATTACCTTGTCTAATTAATAATACTCTTATTACACTTTTGAATATAAAAGTGGATATCTTGTATCAAAATTTGGATCTCATATGACACTTGAATCCTTCCTTCAACTGCTTAAATAAAAATCTTTTTATCGGCTTCGATATGGATTTCTTTGCACCCTACTTGTATTGTTGTCTTTATTCCATTTCTCATAGTTGTTGTTTCTGCTACCAAAACTGATGCTATTCCCATGTTGAATGTTGGTGCCTTTATGAATGTCCCTTCCTCGTTGCAAATTATGAACTCTACTGCTGCTCCGTAAAATGTTTTGGAGCATGAACAAAGTTGATTTTGATAAATCCTACTAATGGTTTTTTCCGTGCTACCCATTGATGCTTCTAATGGCTGGAGGTTGAGTGGTTTGGGTTTGGTGGTTAGAAAAATTTGTGTGTGTTTGTGTCTGATACACCATTCAGAACTGGCTTTTTTTTTGTTCTTAATCAAAGTGAGCCATGGATTGGTTGCTCCAAACTCTCCATCGGAGTGTGGTTACTTGATCCAATTTGGCTGCCTTTGAAGTGAAGACAACATTTGCAATATCCTCTTGTGTGGGTTAGCCAATAAAGTAGCGTTAATCTAATCGCGGGCACTTGCCAGCCCCCACATGCACTGAGTAATTGTACAATTAAAAAATAAATTATCTGTGTCCTCAGTGTTCATTTGACAAAGAGGGTGTAGTGGCTCAATACTCGCACCCCTCTTTATCAAGGTATGCCCTTTGGGGGTAGATTCATGGCACAGTTGTCCCAGAAACATTTTTTAACTTAGGCATAATTTCAAGGTTCAATATCCATTTATAGTCTGATGAGGGAGGATTGGTAAGATCCATTCCATGAGCTACCCAAGTGGCAGATTTTGTGGAGAAATTTTCATTTTTAGATAAACCCCAACAAATAGAATCGTAAATAGAGCTGAAGGAGATATACATAGGAAGGATCATTTGCAGATGGGTTGAATCTACTAGTGGATTAAACTTTGTAGTATCTCATTCTTCTTCTCTTGAGATGTAATTCGACACTCTTAGAAATGTGTATGAGAGAATAATCTGAAATACTAAGCAAATTTGCTAGACTATCATTAGCACACCTATTGTCAAGCCATAAATGTATGTTGTCGTCGTCCCTAACTTTCCGTCTAATGCCTTTTCTAATGGTGGCTGTTATTAAGGATACATTTCCAAATCCCAAACTCTGTCCTTTTTTACGGTACCGAGAAGCAATTTCCATCAATTGGCATTTCGCATGCATTTATTCTATCCAAAGGCTTTGATTACAAAATAATTTCAACATTAGCTTACTCAAAAATACACTATTCATTGTTTCCATCTTTCTTAACCCAAGTCCCCCTGCTTTTTGGGGCTGACAAAACTTATCCCAAGCCACCATAGGAACACCTTTGTTGTCATTGAATTTACCCCCCCAAAAAAATCTACTAACTTGTTTTTTTCGTTGGTAAAAAAGGAGTGATAAATAGGTAAAGTTCGTCAAGATTTGTAAAAGTGGGTAGAAGTATAATAGAAGTTGATGAAAATTGATAGAAGTTAGCTTGAGTTAAAAATTATTATAATTTTTTTTGTAAGAGTTGATAGAAGTTGATAAAGATGAATTCACTAACGAAAAGAACATGCCTTAATCCTGAAAAACACTGTGTTATGTGTGCTGACATTGATTCAATATTGATTTGAGTAAGAGCCACTCTACCTGCTTTAAAGATATGTCTTGACTTCCAAACGTGAAGTTTTTCAACTATTCGGTTGACTATTTTATAGAATGTTTATGTTTTTCGTCTTCCCTTAAATATAGGGTAGCTAAGGTATTTGCTAAGATTATCTTGATGCGTAATATTGAAGACAAATGATACCACTTGTCTATCGCGAGTGACATTTTTCAAAAAAAAAGTTGGAGATGCCTTATGAAATTGATGAGCTGACGGGAATTTTTACAGAACAAATAGAGAATATATCAAGTTGTTGGCATTATTCTAAATTAGTTTTGCACAAGATTAAACTATCGTCTACAAAAAATTAACATGCATGAAAGTTTTATTTGCTCTAGGGGACACATTGATGGCTTCCACATTTTCATAGGCATATTTGATACTTGTATCAATGTGAACTTCCCTTTTTTGGTAATTCACTTTATATAAAAATTCAACAGTTAAGCGTACTTATGATAGATCACCGCTGAATTATGTCATCTCTTTGAAATTTTTGCCGATATTATGTGAGTTAGACAAATCACCCTAGAAAAACTTGTGATGATTTATTAGACCAATCATTAATATTTGAAATTATTCTTCATAACTGTCTTGCCACTTGGTAGGGGGTCGGGTTGTTGCAATAACATTGAATTTAAAAGGATTACATAGTAATTACAAAAGTTGGGAAAGCATTTACCTACATTTCGAGAGGTATATAAAAATATGACTATATTTGTACATGTCATGCAAAAAAAAAACATGCAATATATGATGATCTAAACATGTGCACGGTTTATGACATTTCTTGTTTTGGTAATAAAATGCGAATGAATTGAAATTTGAAAGATCATTATGTATTACGCAAATATCATAGCTTGCATAATTAGCACATTTGGGTTTGTTCTTTTCGTTGGTAAATAGGGGGTGGATAAAAGGTTAAAGTGGGTTGAGGTTAGTTGAGATGGGTTGAAGTTATTATTTTTTTTTTTTTGAGATTGGTTGAAGTAGGTTGAAGCGGGTTAAAACGGGTTGAAGTTAGCACATTTTTTTTGTGGTGGGTTGAAATATGTTAAAATAATGAGAATGTAATTATGTGTAATAATTTATGAAGTTATTGTAATTTTTAGTGTATTTTTTTACTGAATGCTAATTTCACAATTTTGTAACTATTTTTCTGGAAGTTGGAGGTCGGCACAACTTGTCAATTATTTTTAACGATTTGGGTTACAAAATTTATTGATGGCAACTTTTTATATACGTGCCTTTTTTTTTATGGGTAAATTTGAAAATATCAACTTAAACCCACTTCAACCTACTTTCACTATCAACTAAAGTTCAATTTATGACATTAAAAAAACTCAACTTACTTCAACCCACCTCAACCTACCTCACCCTTTTACTCGCCTCAATTTACCGATGACAATAACAGGTCCGTATTCGAAAAATTCAAATGTAACAAAAGAAAATAGTATGATTGTAAGTGTTACAAAATATATCAGCAATATAGATTTGTTGTTAATTTTTAAACGTAGGAGTTGGTTGAAAATATAATATTAGCTTTTTTCTAATTTTATAGAATACGAAAAATTGGGTTGTGGAAAATAATAAAAATATGATGTACTTTGAAAAGCGTGTGACAGCAAAATATGATGATGCTAATTTGAAAATTAAAATGGAATCGTATCTAATCGATACTGCCTAATACATCATGATAATCAACAAAATGGAATCATATCTAGTCAATTCAAAAATATCAACCTCAATCCAGTTCAACATCCTTTCATTAGTTTAACCAAGTTTAATTTATCAGATTAACAAAATTCAACCCACTTCAACCTAATTCATCCTTTTACCCACCGCAACTTACTTATAAATTTTCACCATTTTCAAATCATACTACTTTGCAAAAATAATTAAATCTCACATGACACTTTACAAATGATTAAGTTTATGAAGGGGTGAGTTAAAGTTAGTTGAAGTGGGTTGAAGTAGGTTGAGGTTGGTTGAAGTGGGTTGAGGATAATATTTTTTTTTCAGGTGGGCTGAAGTGGCTTGAAGTTGGTTGAGGTTGGTAAATCTAAAAAGACTTACGAAAAGAACAGGGCCTTAGAGCCTGTTCTTTTTTGTGGGTAAATTGGAGTGAGTAAGGACCTGTTCTTTTCGTGGGTCAATTGTAATTTACCAACCTCAACCTATTTCAACCTACTTCAACCCACTTGAAAAAAAAAAAACCAATTTCAACATACCTCAATCTACTTCAACTCACACCCTTCATAATTTTAATAATTTGTAAAGTATCATGTGAGATTTAATAATTCTTGCACTAAAAAGTTCACTATACTACTTTTTTCTAAATTATCGTACTTTTGGAATTGTGTTTATTTTTATATTTTTGTAATTTTTAATTTTTAAATTTTTAATATTTAATTTTTTAATTTTTTTACTTTTTAATTTTATTTTTTATTTTTTAATTTTATTTTTTGTATTTTTGTATTTTTAAATTTTAAGTTTTTTTATTTTTTTATGTTTTATATTTTATTTTTTAATTATTTTTTTTGCTTTTGTATTTTTTTAATTTTTTATATTTATTTTTTAATTTTTTATCTTTTTAGTTTTATTCCAAACAAAAGCTACAAAATTTTTTTAATAAAAAAACTAAATAAGATAATAAAAAATAAGAAATAAGAAATAAGAAATAAATAAAAATAAAAAATAAAAAAAATAAAAAAATGAAAAAAAATAGAAAAAATAAAAAATAAAAAATGGAAAATGGAAAATATAAAACATAAAAAATAAAAAATACTAAATAAAAAAAAGAAATAAAAAATAAAATAACAAAATAACAAAATAAAAAAAAAGAATAAACAAAAATTCCACAAAATTTTGATAACTTCATAAATTATCACACATTAATTACATTCTCATTAGTTTAACCCATTTCAACCCACCACATAAAAAAATATACCAATTTCAACCCACATCAACCATTTTAAAAAAAAAAAAATACCAACTTCAACTTACTTCACCCTTTTACCCACTCAATTTACGCACGAAAAGAACAGGCCCTAAAAGTGGGTTGAGGTTGGTTGAAGTTGGTTGAGGTGGGTTGAAGTTGATATTTTTTTTGAGGTGAGTTAAAATGCGTTGAAATAGGTAAAAGTGGGTTGAAGTTGGTATATTTTTTTTTTAGTGAGTTAAAGTGAGTTAAAAAATGAGAATGTAATTATGAAGGGGTGGATTGAAGTTGGTTGAGGTAGGTTGAAATATGTTAAAGTGGATTGAGATTTTTATTTTTTTTCAGATGAATTGAAATGAATTGAGATTAAAAAATTTTAAAAAACCTACGAAAAGAATATGAACTTAAGTTATATTTTGTATCATATATAGCCAATTCAAAAATTAAATTCTCGATCCCACTATGCAGAGTAACAAGAGACAAAAGGAAAACATAAACATATTCAGGAAAAACCATGCGAGGCAGTAGAGAGGACAGGGGACTGAGGGGAGTACAACGCTCATACAGACAGAGAGATTTATGTGTGTTACAGAGAGAGAGAGAGAGAGAGAGAGAGAGAGAGGATAAGCAAATTCTTGATTTCTTGTAGAGGTCTAAGCTCTGAGGGTTTCATTGGGAGCCTAAATTCCCAAGTCAGACGGGCAATAATAAAAACCCTAAAATTCCTTGAAAAGCTACAAATGTATCATAGGTTCAAATTTAAGATTCTGATACTTTAGGCTGAAATACGTATAAATATCCATCATCTATTTATTTAAGCTCTATTCTTTTTATTGATAAAACTTAATTTATTAATTTCAATTTATTTTACAAATTTTAATAAAAAAATATTAATTTTAATAAAATTTAATATACTACTTTAACTAACTTTTTCTCATCATATAAAAAATATATTAATTTCAATCCATTCCTGTAATGCCTGACCCATCTCGATCGTAGGTCTTACAAATAAGAGTTTCAAGGATCGTTGACTAGCCCCACAAGTCTTTCCGGCGCATTTTGTCTTCTCGTTCACACGTTGCTTGAGAAATTTCCCAGGAAGTCACCCATCCCAAGATTGTTCTCTAGCCAGCACACTTAACTGTGGAGTTTTTAAGAGTGAACTTCCTGAAAAGAACGATGCAGCTTTGATAATATAAGTAGTCACTTCAATCCTTTTAAGCCACACTCGGGGTATTACAATTCTTTTCCATTTCGATAAAAAAATATCTACTCTGATTCGCTTCCACTCACTTTAATAAACTTTATTCATTTTTCAATCTATATTTTTCAATGAAAACAAAATACCCCTAATGATTGATGGTGTGTTTACTATCATCCATTATTATTAAGATCATAAGTTTAAATATGAATTTATTTATTTATTTTTTATTGCTCTAATTTATAAAATTAAATATTTTATTTTGTTTACTTAAACAATTTATTATATTAAGTTGAGTTTTTTTTTTAGCCAGTTGAGTAATTTCGTGACTACAATATAACAAAAGCATAGATGAAAAATTCAAAAAAAGAAACACTAATAGTCACTTCTCTCTCTGTTCTGCTTGATACGGTATCCTCTGCTCAGTCCCTCCCTCCTTTACTGCTTTTGATTTTCTGTACTCAATCGTCCCTCATTTGCTGCTTCTCTTCCTTTTCTCAATCATTACACACACTCTCTCTCTCATTCTCCTCGAAAACAAGAAGAGAGAGAATATCTGCATTTCATTGTTGGGTAATCTGCCCTGTTTATAGCTGCAACAAATGTTTTCTGAGAATTGAGAACGATTGTTGATAGAGAAAGACAGGAAAATGCATAGCTTTAAGGACTTATATCTCCAACCATCTTTTTTCCTAAGGTTTGTTCTTCTGGGTCTAGCGGAAAAAAAAGAGAAAACACCGAGTTTATGGTGGGTTTTTCTTGTTTTCTCTCTTCCCCTGTTTTTGAACGTTCTGTTTCTTGTGTTTTATAAAACAGGGGAGATGAAAACAGTGCTCGAAACAACTCGCGTTTCTCTGACATAGGAGAGCTTGAACACCCTGTTGTCTTCCACCAACAAGATGCTGTTGATTTAAGCCGAAGTAAACACCCTCTTCTTTCTCTCTCCTCTTTCTCTCTCTAAAAAATTGAACTTGCTCTAACCATTTTTGCTTTGTTTCTAGATGCCCTATGCGGTCTAAAATCAAGCGACATTCCCTTCCCTTCAAGCTTACATTTTGGCGCTCTAAACGCGGTATTTAACCCATTTTGAACCACACCCATGTTCTGTTTTCGCAAAACTTGAGCTTAATCGTTGTCAGTTTTGTAGAACAACTACTTGGGGACGCCAGCAACAACAGCAGCAACAAGGGTTGTTCAAACAGGGGAGTTTCCGGCGGAGAAGAGGGCGGCGACGGTGGTAGCAGCGGCGGTAGGGAACGGGAGTTTGGATAACTGGGGAGAGTCTGCCGCCATGGCCGACACCAGCCAACAGACTGATACCTCCACAGATGTTGATACTGATGATAGGAATCAGGTTTTTCTCTCTCTTCTTTCTATTGGTTGATGTTGGGGGGAAATTTTGTTTGGAGTTGGATTGTGGGCCAGTTTGGGGTTTGGTTTTTGTGTGTTGAGTTGATTGTTTTCCATCGAATTTTGAGGGTTATGTTTCACAAAGATTGAGTTTTTAATGTATGAGATATGATTCTTAATGTTAGGTGAATTGGTTTATGAGCTGGGGCATTAATTAAGCTTAAGTTGGGCTTAGTTTGTCATGTTTTAGTTCCTTGGGTTACTCAATGTGATTGTGGATTTCCATGTTAATGATACTCGTGAGTTTGTAATCTTGCCTTGTATTTAAGCATTCAGCTAGAGGTCGAAGTTGTGATAGATAACCCCCGGCGCTCCCTTAAAACAAAGGGAAAAAAAATCACTAGATGGAAAGGGAAATAAAGCTCCCCATTGGGGGGTAGCTTCATATTGGGTGTGGATTCAAATTTCACTGGTTTCTTAGAAAGATTCTTGTCCTACGGGTCAAATCCTCACCAACTAGGATGTTCGTGATACGTCTCTAGTGATTAGAGAGAGACTCACCTTACCTTCGTGGTTGAGTCCTGACCAACTAGGATATTCGTGGTCAGTCTCTAGTGATTAGAGAGAGACTCACCTTACCTTCCTGGTCGAGTCCTCACCAACGAGGATGTTGGCGATCAGTCTCTAATGAGCCAACCTGTGTACAAGGAATGACATGAAGATTTTCTTTCATTCTATGAGTTATTACCAGTAGTAGTGGAATGAGTGGGTTGGTTCAATCTGGCTTTGGGGCATGAAATGTAGCAAGCTTATCAGGGTTCAAATCCATGAGTTTATTGGTCAAGTCATGTAGGCCAATGAAGTTGGTCAAGCTTGGATGATCACTAGACTGATTTGACCTGGGGTTTAAGAAGTCGAATCACTGGTTTTAGATTGTCGCTCTTTTGAATTGGGGAAGTTTTTGTAGGGGATAAATTAAAGAAAAGCATGGGATGGCCTGGATAAGCCTCAGTCATATTGGTGAAATGTAGACTGTCAGATATAGTTCTAGACCAAGCTAAGCTCAACTTAGTTCAGCTCGCAATTTTTGTTAGTTGGAACAAAGTAGTCTGGCTTTAGTAGAACCATGCCATGGACCGCCTGTGGTTAGTACGTGTCAAAATAAATCAACAAGCTATTATTAGCCAGTAAGTGGGCAAACGAGGACTGGACAAGATTTACATTGCTGAAAGGCCCTCAACGTAGGGTTTTAGGCAGCGTCTTTAAATCCTTTAAGCTCTTCTAAGCCATGCTTTCGCTATCACATCTTAATGTCAAAAAGTTTTATGTTAACTGCTTCTACTGATGAGCTGAAGTACTAATTCGGTTAAACTTGGTAAATCATCTATGATTCAGTTTTGAACGGATAGGATTATTCTCTTTCCATGGTGGTTGAATCGTTGATGCTTGGCCTGAAGTCTTAACAACTCTTTTGATCAAATTTTATGGTGCATGCAGTACCTTGGGGTTCAGAATGGAGCAGTTGTGGTGGACTCGACTGATCAAACGAAGGGGAAGAGCGAGGATCAAAAGGTTTCATAGCTAGATATTAGTAAATTTTTTTGGCTCATATGTCCTTAGATTGATCGCTATAACTCCCCTGTGCTAACTTGGTTGCTTGACTTGCTTCTTTTCATCTATTTGGTTTCGGGACAGACTCTAAGGAGGTTAGCTCAAAACAGAGAAGCTGCTAGAAAGAGCCGTCTGAGAAAAAAGGTCGTCTCTCCTTACCTTCTACAACTTGCTCATCGATTTCTTTGGGGGCCAAAAAGTATTGTGGATGTACTTTTTTACTATCCTTGATGCTCTAGTGCATTTGTCTGTTGCATCATGTGATGTTCTCTTTGCAAATTTGAAAAACTTCTCAGCTTTGTTGTGTTTCTTGTTTGTCTATGGCTATCTAAGTCAATTGCAATGATTATGACCTGTTTCTATGCAGATATCCAAAATGCATCCCTGTTGAGTTATATATCGCTTTGCTTTTTACCTGCTTTAGTTTTGTAAGGAAATATGTGTATTTACTTTGGTTTCCTGGGCATGTCAGCTCCCTTGTGTCTCCAACTCACTAGTTTTTGGCCTGTTTTTGTGCAACGGGGGGGGGGGTAAAAGTGAGACGGTACTGAATTTTATACAGTGGAGTGTACTTTTTACTAGGATCTTGACTTATTGAGGAAAATAGTTCACCCTTTTCTATCCCTCATACAGCAAACATGGAATATGTTTCCTTGGAGAGTGGGGATATAGTGTTGCTCATTATTTTCTTGGGAAAGTATGATGAACTGAACATAAGAAAGTTGTATGGGAAGTTAATGTGATTCCAATTATTTGATTTGAACCTAGATGAAATGAGGAAATCTAACATTGAGCAATCCAGAACTAAATCGACCTATGTCTGAAACAAAACCTACTTTGAAGTTTAATAGTCCTGACAAACATTGTTTGCATTTTGTTAGCGGACTTGTTATTAGACCACCATATAACAGAACCAAGCATAAGTTTACTCATGACGAACCTGACTATTCTAACACGCGTATCACTTAGTTAGAAAGTAACCCGACCCAAACATCGTATTTGTCAGATGCCTTGCTGGAGGAAAAGAAAAGAAAAAGAAAAAAGCTGAACTTGACCCAAATTGTGTCTCTTTCATTGACTTTATTCCTAACAGGGTTCGAGTTCTCGTAGTCCGTATAACAGTAGTTGATTATTGTCGCATGTCAGAGAATTGGATCAACTCACTTTTTCACTGAAATGTTTGTTTCTTTGCGTTTCGTTTAGGCATATGTTCAACAACTAGAGAACAGTCGACTTAAGCTTGCCCAGTTAGAGCGAGAGTTAGAAAGAGCCCGCCAACAGGTGCAGTTCTTTGGCTTCATAATACCTGTTTTATGTGTGCATTTCCCTTGTTTTTTATCTGAGTTAGATATTTTGTAGTCCAGGGTTTTATTGCCACAGGACTCCCAAGTGAGCCAGGCCATTCATTGGGCACCAATGGTACTACTCTTCTTCGTCTCCTTTTCTTGTAATGCAATCAAATTTTGGCAACTTGGACATTCAGTTTGAGTGCTTGAGGGTTCAAACTTGGGTTTTAATCTTGTTTCGGATGGGTCATTTGGGTTCAAGCTTCTTGTTGGTTAGTGTAATAGGTTTGTTTGCAAAATATAAGATTCTTGTTGGTATATCAAGTATATTAATAAATTTAACTAAGGTATACCAAGCATATTTTGGAGCTTTATGTTCAAGGAAAAATCGGAAGGAAGAAAAATGACATGATTGGTAATGGTGCTGAAATCTCTCAGGGGTTGTAGCATTTGACGTGCACTATGCTCGGTGGCTTGACGATCATCAAAGGCTGATCAATGATACAAGATCTGCAATAAATTCCCACGTTGGAGATGATGAACTGCGAGTCCTGGTTGAAGGCATAATATCACATTACGATGAGTTGTTCAGGCTGAAAGGCATAGGAGCAAAGTCTGATATATTCCACATGCTCTCTGGCATGTGGAAAACTCCTGCTGAGAGGTGTTTCATGTGGCTAGGCGGATTTCGTTCATCGGAGTTGCTCAAAGTTTGTTACTAGAACTATTGATAAAATTGTGATTACAAAATGCCTTTTCCCAGGGAAAAAAGGGAAGAAAATACTATCCTACTAGAACTATTTGGTTATTTTGTTTGAAATACAGATAATGGCGAACCACCTGGAGCCTCTGACGGAGCAGCAACTGATGGGAATATGCAATTTGCAGCAATCCTCTCAGCAAGCCGAGGACGCCCTGTCACAAGGGATGGAAGCTCTGCAACAATCTCTTGTCGATACCCTCTCCTCAAACTGCCTTGGCGCTTCTTCCTCTGGTGTCGTTGCTGATTACATGGGCCAAATGGCTATTGCCATGGGCAAGCTTGCCACCCTTGAGAACTTTGTTCATCAGGTACATGTTTTGTCCAAAATAACTGCTATAACATTCAGACATTGGAAACGTGAGCCTTACTCGATGACCTGACTTGAATGACCGAAAGCTAGTCTCACCGAATCGCAACTTAACTACTTAAGTAACCTTTGTCTGTATGAACTCAATTTGCTTGAATAATATTGAGTGCTTTTGCCTGACAAGTTTACGGACAAATTGATGATAGTTCTAAGTATGATCTGAACCTGACCAGAACCATATGTCCGATCACAGATCACAGTGGTCTATCTATCAAGATCACATCCCACATTGTGCAAAACTTGATCAAGCAAAGCATAATTTTTATGCTCTTTTATGTTAGGCTGACCTGTTAAGACAGCAGACGTTGCAACAGCTGCACCGGATATTGACCACTCGCCAAGCAGCTAGAGCTCTACTTGTCATCCACGACTACACCACACGTCTTAGAGCGCTCAGCTCATTATGGTTAGCCCGCCCCAAAAGCTGAGACTCTTGTTCGACATGCCTAAAGCTCTGCCCTTAGTAGGGGTCTTTCTTGTGTGTGTTAGACTGTTGAGGTTAAGCTTCCGCTTGGACAGGTCTTTGCTTTGAGGCGTATCAAGTGGTATTTCCCATTAGTGATCCAACTGCTAACTATTGATTCGGATCGAATGGTGCTAATTTAGCTTTCTGCTGTGTCATAGCAAATATATGTGTATGTATAGACTCCCATCAGTCTCATGTTAACAAAAGTCTCGTGTTAACAAAAGCATTCTCTTCTAATCTAGGAGCACTGTGTAGTTGGTAATCGCGAGTTTCTGAACTGTGTTGGACAGTGATCTCTTAAAGGATGGAGATCAAGGGATATGAGCTCTTGGAACCAGTAATGGCGTTTTGCCCCTATAATTGTTGTGTATTCTGGTAGTTATAGTGAGAATTATTCTGCTTAGTTGATTGCAGTAATTTTACATAGAGTTCTAATTGATGTTTATCAAGTGTATGGTCTCACGGTTTTTATGGAGCAGATGTTCTAGTAATGTTCATGATACTTTCATAAAATTACTCATAAAACCAATTCCCTTTTCTATGGGAAAGAGTGTCATAATTTAGGAGTCTATGAGCATCCACGAGATCTAGCAATGTAGACTTGAGCAGTTGAGCTCAAAGCGATGTTCATCTGACGAAGGTTATGCCTCATAAATTGAACAGCCTGTTTGCGCGGCATAACCTTCATCACATGGCACCTTATCTTTTGTCATTATTTATAAACAAGGTTGAGAGAATTGATCCGGTAATTGAACTGGTTGGATGAGTGGGTCGATGGTTCAACCGATTAGACCGTTTGGATCGGGATTGAATCGGTTGATCCAGTTTACCGTCAAATCGGGTTAAACTGACACAACCCGGTGAATTCGGGAAATTTTTTCAAATATATTTGTTATATTTTTGTTTTAAATTTTACTACGTCGTTCTATAAAACATAATTATATGACATAAACATGAAATTGAATATTAAAGGTTTAAGTTTTCCACACAGTCGAATTATGGGTCAAAAAAAGTAACATGAGTTCTGAACCAAAAACAAAAAAAAAAAGGATTTCTGGCAAAAAAAAGAAGGGAAAATTTGGTCAAATCTGGTTGGACCGGGTTGACTGGGTCAATCGGGTTTGACTGATTTTTTTCGGTTTGACCTGCAAAACGGTTCTGCATAGTTTTCGAACTGGTTCCCGGTTGAACTGGTTAAACCGGCCGGTCCGGTCTGGTTCTCTCAACGTGGTTTACAAGGTGAAACATAGCACTGAAGTTAGACCTAGCAAAGTTGAGATGAGATCCGAAATTTTAATCGAACGATCCGGATTCATAACCGAACCAACACCTGAAATAAAATGAACTGATCTGGACCTGAACACCCGAAGCAAACCGATCCAAAATCGAACGAAACTCGAGCTATAGCATGACCCGAAATGACCCACACACGAAATGATTGATCCAATTCAAACTCGATCCGTAGTGACACTACTTGAGGTGAACCAAAAATGGACAATCCGAACTCAAACCGAACCGTACCCAATTTAAAACTTCTTACCCGATTCAATTTTATCCGAATAAGTAGTAACTTTTTTGAGGGGATTTTAGTCTTTTCTCTTTTAGGGGAAATTTCAAAATTTTCAAACTCAATTAGTTGAGTTTAGGAGGGAAAAGAAAAACAATTTAACAAGAAATTTTTACAAATGAAATCAATTAAAAACTTAAGAGGAAAGAATAAAATAGTTGATAGTTTTAAACTTTTAATTTGATAGATATATAGTAAAAATATAAGAGAAAAAATATTTTGTCACAATAGGAATTAAGAAAAGATAAGTATAATTAACAATTTATTAAACTTATTAGGATATAGCAATCTAATTTTACCATTTGATTCCCTTAATGATTTAATGCAATGTACGCTATGATTATACATTTATAATATCATTCTGTAACTATTCTAAAAAATGTCGCACTACTGATTTACAATTCTAAATCATCTTCATAAGATGTTTAATTCTGCAAAATCATATTTAAGAATGTATCGTTTCATATGATCTCATAATAATTCAACTCATTCGAATTTTGGACAATTAAATTCCGATTCTCGAGTTTCGATAACGAGCATTCACAATCACATAAATGTAATGCTAATTAACACATACAAACATACTCATATATTGTCGTTGTTTTTTAGTTTTGACTAATTGAGTAAATGCATATCAAGTTGTTAATCTCACAAAGATAAATATTTGAATTTTGATGTATGATTACTTAATGAGCTATCAAAGAATAATGATTCAATTACTAAAAATGTCGACTTGAACTGACTTGTTTCTATTTACCAACTTTAAATCTGACAAATGTGAAGTTATAAACCAACACATGGGTCTAAATAAAAATTTTGTTATTTTCTTTCTTTCTTTCTCATTTTTCTACATATATTTGGGAATTTGGGCTCACAAATAAGACCATTGATAAATAATTTGCGCTAGGTTGGTCCACTTATTTGTTATTACATGAACTCAATTGAGAT
>JACYFF010003369.1:87612518-87650018 GCA_017589665.1 Selenicereus undatus | reverse complement strand
CGAAATGAAATGATTTGATTGCCTTGTCCACAATGCAGGAGGTCAAAAATAGGCTACTTTTTCTGGGTTCACAAAGCAAGCTAATTGGTGCTCATGCATGTTGTGCGGTCTCCCTTGAACCAACGTTAGGTTTCCTGGTAGGTTACCTTGCATGTCTTCCTACAGTTTTGCATCAAATTGCTGTCTATCTCTATTCAACTTGCATGCCTTTTAATTGGTGGATTAAAAGACGACTTGAATTGTCATATGAGAATAAGTGTCAAATCATTTGAATCAATATGTATTTATAAATACACGTCTTAAAGGTTATAAATACACATTTTAGAGATACACAAAGTATTCAGTAGAAGATAACTAACAACCTGTCAAAGCTTATATATATCATACTTCTAGAGTATATAATCTCATAAGCAATATCAGCGCCACACAGTAAAAATTGTCTATATAACAAATTAACACATGTTGAGAAAATATGTACACTTGGCAGGCCAGAACACATACTCCCAGGTTCCCTTTTGCAGCCAAAATGTCAACAATATATGTCATGCTAGTGCTTGCTTGCGATTGATTATACTATACGCTGTTAGTTTATTATAAATACAGGCATGATTATCTTGCCTTGTTGAAATCTTCATTCATTAGACATAAACAAAGCTTGTTCACAACAAAGTCAACATCTAGGATCACACATTATCAAAAATACTACCATTAGAAGTTGACTTTCGGGTATGAAAAATAGCTGCTTTTTCATGAGTTAGAGAAAAGTATGTGATTAGCTCACCTAATTACAACTTATCCAATGAGCTATTTGAATTCTAGTGGCTAAGAAACAAGGACCTTAAAGGGGATGACTTGTCTTAAAGTCCCCTGATTCCAACCCACTCAAATTGCAAATCACTTACAAAGTTGTTATGGATTTACAGATCGAAGAACCATAAGCTGAATTTCCATCTTAAAGCCAATTGATATTGTATATGACATCTCTCTTGTATTGTTTGTCTACCTACAGTCTCTACTGCCCTAGCATGGGGCAACTAAATTCACATAGGGATACACACACACACACACACACACACACACACACACATATATATATATATATATGTGTGTGTGTGTGTGTGCGCGCGCGCGCGCATGTGTGTGGATTTTTAATGAACACAATAAGTTTGATATTTATTTGATGAACTAAATGCATTATGCATCATGATAAAGACAGTTCCTATGGGAATTACTTTGCCACTTTGGTGGGCTGGGTTTTAGGGGAAGAAATTAGTTTGGTCGTCTTGGTCACGTTTACCGCTCATCTAAATATTAAACGCGGTTATCTTTACCTGTACATATCAATGTAGCTTTTCTAAGTAGTAATAATGATAACAATAATCTAAAAAAAATGGTATTAGTCTAATTCATGTCACTCAGCATGCATCAATCATCCGACATATTATATCCCATAAAATCGCTGTCTCTCCTTTCCCTATTTCAAAATATTTTTGGTCCACAGAACAAGTTGCTTTTATATTTGGCCGCAACTCAGAAAACAAAACAATAACCTATTATTTTGACCAATCAATATAAATGTAAACATGTCTTTAATGCATTAATTAGATTCATTAGATAATGCAAGTTCAACTAACAAAAACATGATTGACACCCAGATTAATAGTCTATACAAATAACCATACCTAATTTTTCGAAATCTGGTAGCTGAGAAAGGTAAGTTTAGACTGTTTTTTCAGCTTTGGATTATATGGACTAAAATAAAATGTCACTCTAAAGTTTCTCTGCTCTGTTTATGTAGAATAGTAGGTAGTCTACTGTTTTAAAATTTAGGGTCAATCGAAACCAATCTCTTTATAATTTTGCAATTTAGGGGTAAAGTTGCTGCATCTGACCCCCTACACCTTGCCTGGTGGAGGGATTTTTGTGATATTGGATTTGGATAGATAACCATACCGAAATTGAAAAACCTAACTACCTATTAGTTTCTTCTTTCTATCTAATTATTGTAAAAAAACCAATAATTTAAAAATTTTCCATATGATTTTAGAGATCATCGACCACAATCAACAGTAGACATGCAGAGATGAAATTGATGAATTGGATTGGACAAAAACAAAATTTTGGAGAATGCAATGGATCCCAAGCAAAGGAGGAAGGGAAACTTAAAAAGAAATAGACTTTTTTTTTAATGACGAGAGATCAAAAGCAAGCATATATAAAGTCGGGAGTTGAAATGCACAAAGAAACACACCCGCCTTCACCCCCATAATAAGGGACCATCCTAGAACTCTCATCAACACTTTGTGGCAACTACCCAGGCTACACTTGGCACCCAAAGATAGGCTACTTGCTACCCTATTCTTCTATATATATATATTTCCCACTTTGACAAATACCTTCACTTCTCCTCTTCTCCTCAAAATCAAAAGAGACTCCTTGTTCTTTCAAAGTTTGCTCCATTTTGTTCTTCTCTAGGACATAAAATGGGTACTATGGCCTTTGACCAAAGCTTTGGCCTTCAAATCGGTGGGAAGTTCAACTTCGATGATCGAGGGCCAATAGTCGAGGAAATTGAAGGTCTAATCAAGGTCTATAAAAATGGATACGTAGAAAGACCTATGGTCGTACCTTGTGTTTCTCCTTCAGTGGATAAGGATCTTGATGTAGTTGCTAAGGACGTCTTTATCGATAGGCCAACAAATCTTTGGGCTCGTATTTATGTTCCCAAAGGTGAAGGAGATTATGAGCTACCTTTGCTAGTTTACTTCCATGGTGGCGGGTTTTGTGTTGGCTCAGCTGCATGGAAATGCTATCATGAATTCTTAGGAAGTTTGTCGTCTAGAGCACGATGTTTAATTGTGTCGATAAACTATCGATTGGCACCAGAAAACCCACTTCCATCGGCCTACGAAGATGGGGTCAAGGCTCTCAAATGGGTGAAGAAACAAGCAACTTGCCAATCTAGTCAATGGTGGACAAGACACTGCAACTTCTCTAGCATGGTCCTAGCCGGGGATAGTGCCGGTGCCAATTTGGCCTACCATGTGGCCTTGAAACTTAGTGACCCTCAAACTGTACAACTACCTCTTATGGGAATCATTTTGATCCAACCATTTATTGGAGGGGAAGAGAGGACCTACTCGGAAAAAACAATGGTGCAATCGCGTAGATCACCATTAAGTTTGCCCACATCTGATACGTATTGGAGACTCGCCTTGCCTCGGGGGGCGAACCGGGACCACCCATGGTGCAATCTCCCAGGGGAGGGCACAAGGAAATTGATGAATTTGAGGATATTAGTTTGTGTAGCAGAGAGGGACATACTAAGAGATAGGAATTTGGAGATGTGCTCAGTCTTGGCTAAGGTTGGCAATAAAGTGGAGCATCTGATCTCTCAAGGGGTGGGGCATGCATTTCAAGTCCTGGATAAGTCTGAGCACTCACAATCTCGAAGGGAAGAAATGATTTGTCATATTGTTGGCTTTATTAGTCAGTCTCTTAGTAGTTACTGATACCTGCGAATATAAGACCGCTTATATTCGGATCTCTTCAAGCTCTGTCAAGCGTGACTCACATTGAAAGTTGTTATTATTGTTGTTGTTGTTTGGCTCTATTAGCCAATAGGAACACGGAAAATTAGGGTCCAAAAATAGCTTGGTGGTATACATATAATGTATATCTTTCCAAAATTTATACCAATCAACTACATGATGTTGTTTAGCCGTGTAAATATAAGCATATACAAACAAATCAAATCAATTTATCAAGGAATTGTACCCCTGAAAAAATCAATTTATCAAGGAGTTGTATCCCCAAAAAAAGACAAGTAGCTTATTCGATCAAAGATTTTTGATGGAACTTCCAATAATTCACATCCTAAGAGACTTGCATGAGCGTAAAAGGGAATCAAATAAATTGATGATGTTCAAACCTTTTAAAATAAAGAGAGAGTTTTCCTCTTATTTTTAGCATTAATTATTAATTATCCCATATAAAAGATCTCAAAAAGATATCGTTAACAACAACAATAATATTAAATATTGTACTTTGGAAAAAACTTTAAAGCTTTTTTGGATGTGGATCACATACAAGTAGTCTAGTCTAGTAGTAGACTTGTTTTCAAATCTTTTTATAATTCAATTATACAAATTTATTAAATATTATTTTATATTTCAGTCATTTTTTAAAAGAACATTGAAGGTCACATAAGGGACCGAGAATAGGGCAATTATATAGTCAAGGTCGAAGTTGAGCACGATGGGAAACTAGCAATTGTGCGAAATAATTTCTATGAAAGCTGTACATACATGCATGCATGCTTTGCTTGGGGATGGGGAGATCATGGCACTGTCCAATGAACGATCAATTCATGGCCCCACTAATCGCAATTGCCCAAATTTTGTTATGTCACTTGATTAACAAATACAAATATTTAATCAAAAATAAATAAATACAAATATAAATCCACGCCCATCAATATGCTGTATTAAAATAATTTGCTACCTACAATTTTACGAAAAGAGAAAAGAAATATCAGAGATGATATCCTGTCATCCAAAAAGCGGACATCGCTTATAATCCTTGCTCTACAACCCGTTATAGAGTAGCAAAAGGACTTTATTATCAATTAATTAACGTATTTGTTTTTTAATTAATCATAATGATTACATTCTATATGCATTTATGTTCTGTTGCTTGGTAAGATATTCAACTTAAGTGCTCTATTTCCACATAATGAAAATTGGAAAAGGTGTTGAAGAAGAGAGGGATAAAAAAAAAAAGGGGGGGTGATTTAGACCCAACTTCATCATAGCATCGGCAGCCATAGTAGAGCTCACATTTAATCCCTCTCAAATGTAAGTTTGTCTAAATTATTTTTTCCTCAGTGCCGTCTCTCATATTTGGGAAGAGAAACCTAATTTGTGGGTTCAAATTTGGGCAAACCCAAAATAAGAGGGATCCATGCTTCTAGAAAATTACTTCAAGTTGTTATTCATTTTACGGTTCTAACTATTTATAGGCTCTATTTGACAAACAATTGTTAGCTGTTTGTATTAGCTGTTAGCTATTTGAGTTAGTTTTTGTATTAGCTGTTTGAATTAACTATTTGTTAAAAAATTGTTTGGTACAATTAACTGTTTCTGATAAAGTTGTGAGACAAAAAGCTAATTCTTCAAAAAGTTTTTCCAAAAAGCTCATGGAATTAGCTTTTTCAAATTAGCTTTTTGGATCCAAAAAGCTCTTCTGAAAAGTTCTTTCACCAAACACTCAGATTAACTTTTTCACTTGTTCAAACAGCTAATTTTGATCAAAAAAGTTCTTTTTGCCCAAAAAACTCTTCAAAAAGTTGTTTGCCAAACTCCCCCATAGCATGTCACATGGGTCATTGTGGGGTTGATATATAGTTCCAAAAACTTTCCTTATTGTGGGATTTGATGCCTTTTTAGTACCAAATAGAATTTGATTTTTTAAGTACTATGTTTAATGGTGTAAGAAATAGGAATAAAATAGGTTGGAGATTATTGTAAATGCTCTTATAATACGCAAGGCTTGGTTGTCCCCATAAATCTTTCTTGTAATAGCTTATTTAAATTTCACAACTTAGAGGAATATGAATTTACTTGCGAATCTTCAAACCATTCTCTCATATTTTTTTGTTGGGTTAGTTTTTTACTATGGTATCACCACATTTTAGGTTCAAGTAGAGCTGGAAACAGGTCGACTCGGGTTGATCTATTTAATAAACGGATAAATTTCGTGTCAACCTTACAAATAGTTTAAATCTATTTAAAATTGAAAAATAATATATTCTCAAGCAAAATGATCAAATCGTGTCGATTTTGGGTCGAAATCAGTTTAGTTTGTGCTAGGTTCGGGGTTTTTCTCAGTAACTTCAGGTCGGATTCGAATCGAGTTATCATATTGGATCAGACTTCCCTAGCTCTAGGTTCAAGCCATAATAATCAGGACATCGAATTATTACGTAAGATTAGATAACAACTCTTCTCAAATCCGTCCTTCATTTTCAAATTGTGTTTGCATTTAAAAAGTGCAAGAAAAGAAAAGAAAAGTTGTATTTGCATGAAGGAACCATGCATGTTAAGAGTAAAACCGAAACCTCGTTAATATTTCAACAGTCAACTCACCTTTTAGCCAAAAAGAAATGAAAAAAAGGAAAAGCAAATAGCAAGGGAATACTTCACAACTTCTTCACCGGATCAGCAAATGAGTTTTGAAGAGGGGGTAAAAGAATAGTTAGCAAATAGCCATGATAAATTCTAGTTAAAGGCCAAACCCTGTTTTCCATTAATAGCAAAATATTTATAGGGGGCGAAAAAGGCAGAGAAATGGTACAATTTATAGTAGGCCCATGCAAAATACGAATGCTCACAAACTCTCTACAGCTACTAAAGATGGGTCATCCTCGTACACACTACTAACAAGACCTAAGACATAAGATTACCCTGAAACATCACCACTGAAATTTATATGGACGCTATCATACGGCGTTACCATGCTTCCCTTCCACTCCTCATGCGGTATAGACACCGTACTGCCCTCAGCTAGACATCATAATGTTCTCGATGGATTGGAGGGCTTGGTTTGCAAAGAAACGAACATCAACATCAGGGTCCTCGTTAAGCTCGAGTAAACAGGTACGAATAGTTTTCTCTACCACCTGCATTAGAGTAAATACGGCCTTCTATAAGATAATGTTGATCAGGAAGAGGGTTGAGTGCAATGTTACTAGGGATTTGTCCGTTCCATCTCGAGCACCCATAGTTTAGGTCCGGTTAATTAGAGTCAGGTCACATTCAAGTGCACTGTTTAATTTGGTCTATATACCTGTGAAGAACATCAATGGGTCTGTTCAGATAGGGTTGGATCAATTTCGGTTCCAGTCAAAAACTAATTGCCCGATTTCAGGTTCAGATCCTCTAATGTTGTTTGGGCCAGGTAATCATGCACCGGGTCCATTCTAGCCTTCTAGGTACATCTGGCCATTTTAATTGGATCTAGGTAAAATGGTTTCTCGGAAAAGTGTGATTCGAAAATCCTAGAGCTCATGTCAGGGCAAGGTAACCAACCAACCTAGCAGAACACAAACTCGATGGTTGTTGGGCGAGTACAACACCCAAATATGTACCCCTTTTGGACACTCAGCCAAGTTCAAGTAAACATGAAATGATGGCAACTAAATAGGTGAAACTTCAGGTATGAATTTTACTTACTGAGTGATCAACAATGGGAACGAGGGACTGCAGCACTTTTGCCACATTGAACTTGATGTTGGGTACTCTGAAGAGAACATTAATTGTTCAAAAGGAATCCTCCAGCAAATATGGGCAAATGAAGCAACAGATAGGCAAGAAATATTGTCACCTGTCCTTGGATGCAGTAATGACCACCGGTAGCAATTTTGAACATGTAATTTCAGAGCCCAAGACAGGAGCAAGGAGAGAAATCGCATGCAAAATGGTCATCCGGTAAAGGTAATGTGGGTTGTTCATCATTCCTAAAACCTGTCACATGACGGTTTCAGCACATGAAATACATCTCACAAAAATGCGCTCACACTGAAAACTGACATGAGACTACCCAAGCTTCCTAGCACGGCACATCTAAAAAGCATACAGACTAGTGATGAAAGAACACACCGGTTGGTTGCTCTGACCAGATTACCAAATGCCAGGATAAAAAGACTAAGAAACAAAAAACAACACAGGGATCTCTTGATGCATAGACCAAGTGAGCTTCATAAGCCTGTATAATATGAAATAAAAGATATTTGCAGCCTCTTCGTTCTCCCTCCCCCCCCCCCCAGTATACTGGAATGGCAAACTCGACGCCTACACATGGTACGATGCTTAAACATTTCAAACCAGACTCAAGACCTCATATTTGTTGAAAGTCGCCGAATCCCAAACTTGGATGTGCGTCCTCATCAGATGCTTATAAACCACACCACGTAACACAGTAAAAGATCAATATCCTAAAAAATCTCTAAAGCACGGTGAAACGATCAACATAGGATGAGCATTGTTTGTGAGTTTCAAGGCAGATAAGGAACACCTGATCACACCCTTGCAAGGTCTGAGTATAAGTAGCACGCTACTTGTCCAAGCATTTAATTGCTTCACGAGGTCTACGGCCTGTTCGTTTCAGCATTTGCAAGGAGTGGTTAGCAGTTGGAAGCAGTTGTCATTAGCAGTGAGCAATTGGGAGGCAATTGGATTAGTGTTTGTAAAATAATGTGAGCAGTTGGAAGCGGATGAGAGCGGTTGGAAGTGGTTAGGAGCAGTCGAAAGTAGTTGGGACTAATGGTTAGCGGTTGGAAGCGGTTGAAAGCAGTTATGGTTGGGCAAATGCCGAAACGACCAGGCCCACCTGGACCTGCCAGTAATCAACAGGAGCAGCAGTAGACCCCACCCCAACGCGAACCAGATTTTTACCCGAAACAGCACCATCAATCCGAACATCAAATAACCTGACCAGACCTTTAGCTGACATAACCTGACCATGAATCACACCCGAAAAGACCCAGCGCAACCAAAGCAACCTGATTTTGCACCACTGGCTGTAGCAGTATTCAAATCAAAGCCAACCACTTGACTCAACACAAACTCAAACCAGTATTGATCTGATCCTAAAATCTCCGCAGTGTGATACAAATTAACATGAAATATGATGACCCTGCAGATCACCAGAACCCAAAATAGCCCAACCAATCCAATTCAACTTCATGGTCCCCACCATAATGAAACCAGTTTCGACGCAACCTGAATGAACTCGTTTTGATCAGTTGCAAGCTCTTCACCACAATACAGGTGATGACACAGCTGCAGATATATAATTTTGCCATTCCCTCACATCCATTAAAATCTTACCAATGACATGCTGACAAAGCTTGCAGCATTTTCTTACTGGGTGATGACGATGATACTGCTACATCCCAGAATGTGCAGGTGTTTACATTGGTATCATTACTTCTCATTTCCTTTGAAAACATCTAGCAAAGACCACATCAGATTAATAGCCCCCTAGATACAATCCCTGCTTTACTACCAGCCAAAAAATGTGTTGCAGAAGACAAAAATTAGATACAGCCGAATAGTAATCCAGGATCAGTTTTTTCCTTTTTCCTCTTTCCTTTTGGGGGGGGGGGCGGGCGACCGTTTCACACATCAAGTGCTTCTAAGCTATTAATATACGTTGACAAATATATATTTCGATTGCAATGCCTAAGCATAGAGGGTTGGTAGGCTTGCCAAAGCTAAAAGATCACTGGAAGTTGATAACACTTCTCTCCATGGAATTAAAATTAAACGGAGTCACAATAAAAACCAATGCAACAGATGGCGTGATTCAGGTAAAAGCTGGCTGTTTACGCGACAATCACAATCCACAAAGGATAGACTAGTGACAATTGAACCTACCTGAGGAACAATGTGCTGCATTGCCCAATCTGCACCAAATTCTTCAGCAAGCCGCTTTAAGTTATTAGCAGCAGCATCACGAATAGAGTATACCTACATCATAAACCTCATTTGTTTATCATCAGAAATATTTAAGGAGATGCTATCCTTACAAATCTTCATCAGCATCTATTCAAAGGACTGCACTTGACAACTGGGGGGGGGGGGGACCACCGTCGCTACCAACAACGAAACAGAGAGGGGTAGGGTGAAGATGGAAAGCAAATCATCTTGATAGATTCAAGTGCTCCAAGGAAAGATTGGAGGCAAATTAGACAGCATCAATTAGGACAAGGAACTGACCTTATCCTGCAACCACTGCATGCAGAGGCCACCAAGTTTATCGTCAAAAAATCCTACACCTAGCTGGCTCGCAAGTAGCGGTATGTACTCTATTATTGCAAGCCGAACTCTCCAATGCCTATCCTCAGCAAGCTCCACAATGGCAGGCAACAGGGATTGTGACAACAGATCAATCCCAATAACCTGCATGATGGCTTCAAGCATATGAATGGAGTTCAAAAATTAAATAAAATGTACAGTGACATTAGTGAATATAATAACACAGTGAAACGGCAAATGCTGCCTGCAACGAGATGATGCCAGGCTATAAATCACCCAAATGTCAAAACACATAAATCAGACATCACATATGATATGTCGGCCCTTGTTAAAGAGGAAAAAACACCCAAAAAAACATGAAAGAGAGAAAGAGAGAGGATTCTGCAGTTTATGACTCGACTTGTGAACAAGGAAGACCAAAGTGAATAATGGGTTCAATGATGACCTTGGGATCAAATATAACTTGGCACACTTAATGAGATTTAGCAGAGCATACAGCCTAGCTGTTCTAGGGGGAAAATCAACTAGTTGCAGTCATTCTAGGCACCCAGATCACATTGCATCTACCTTTGACATTCTAAGTTCAATTTAGTTGTAAAACCAGTACCCAAAAACCTAATCAATGAAAAAACAGTTGTATGATCAGGTGATTCACAGTGCCTTCTACTGGGCACCATAGACCCATATGATTACTTATTAGCACTTTAGATAAATCAGCCCTTTTTTTTTGTTGATAAGGAATCAAAGAGATATAAAAATGAGACACCAAGGGGGGTGACACCCATGTACAAAGGGGGCAAGTACAAAAATCATCATATGCTCAAGCTCTTATGCATAATTTTATCCACAAAATCTAAAAGAGACATCTTAGAACCACCATCTAGCACTTGACTCTGACTATACAACAATCCCAAAAAATAGAGCTTGAAATCCTTAAGGGAAGAAGATTTGCCTTCAAAAATCCGTCAGTTCCTCTCTTTCCAAGTGCACACCAAATAGCCAAAGGAACCCAACTTCCAAATCCCATGAACCAAACTCTTTTTCAATCTCCTTCTCCATGCTACCAAAACATCTTTAACATTAGAAGGTTGAACCCAACTAAACCCCATCAAGGAAAGGGCCAGAAACCAGATAGAATAGACCCATTGACAATGAAGAAAGAGGTGGTCAACTTATTCTTCCTCCTCAAGGTATATATAGTGCACCTACTAGCTAAATTGAAATTTCTCCTTTTTAGCATGACCTCCACGGGAACCTTGCCCTTAGAAACCGCCCAAGCAAGGAAACAAGCATTCGTAGGAGCTTTAGACTTCCAAATTGCCTTCACCGGAAAATTAGAACAACTAGACCCATGCAGCCACCTATTATAAAGACTCTTAATAGAGAAGGTCCCATTAGGATCAAGAGACCACATAATCTTATCACTACCCTCAGATTAAGCATGCACATCCGAATCTATAAATAGAGTTAACAAGCTGAGAATGCTTTCCTCTTCCCAATCATTCGGGCTTCTTGTGAAGGTAATGTCCCAATGATACTGATCCCCATTCCAAGATAAAACCTCTTGCACTGTAGCATTTCTCAAAGTAGCCATCTTGAAAAGATTTGGAAGTTGAACTTTAAGAGATTGTTTCCCGCACCACTTATCATGCCAAACAACACCCAAAGTGTAAGGGCTCCTCTTGCTCCACCAACCAAAACTATCTGTTCCATATTTGAATACAATCACTTTTTCCCACAAAGCGTCTTCCTCTGTAGCATACCTCCAAAGCCACTTGGTCATAAATCAGCACTTATGTAAGCAGACAACTAGCCAACATGAATGAGTAATCATATTAACAGTCTAAACTCCCCATCACCATCCAAATTACCTCAATCTGTCCCTATTCTAAAATATTCTGGCAAAAGCTATTATATGGCATCCATCCATGCCCCTCTACAACCTCAGATACATTACCCAACAAAGTACACAAAAACTTATACCAAACAAAGACAAAATCTTTCAAAAGCTTAAGATCAATATAACATACAATTTAAAACTTCTTTAATGAAAATTCATTACCAGATAGCCAATATCCTCAGGCCTCTTAACTTTCTCCACATGTCCCGCAATGGAAACACTACTGGGTACCAGATTGAATGAACCCAAATTGCATCAAGATTATTTTTGTGTATAGATATAGAAATATATTGTAACCACCATCTGGACAAAATTACTCTAATACTCTCTTATTCCAAAAGAAGCATGTTTGAACCAAGCCTAGACCACTTCATCCTATTTAGTTATTCAATTTCAAACAGCAATTGGCATCCTAGTTCATCATCACAATCATTTAGGTCCAATAATTCTACATATTGAATCCAGGTATGGAATCCTGGCTCTGCAATATCTCAGAAGTTACCTTTCCCCAATTTCCTCAATATGGAACTTTTTCATACAACCACAAGTCCCTTTACACAGCTATAAATAATATAACTATATAGGGGAACAACTAATTATAGGATAATATGTAAGGATGAGGACTAAAGAACAGGTATAAGACATAGATGGAACAGAAGTGTTTAGAAAAAATAATTACTTACCCAAAAAAAAAGTGTTTAGAAAAATATGCAAGGATCAGAAATGAGATGCACTAACCTGATTTACTTGATCAAGCTTGCTGATTATGTTAAGACGAACATCTGGGAACTCATCCTTTAGGAGGGACAGAAAAATAGGAAGAAGTTGCTCAATTGTAGCATCCTACATTTAGCACCAATAGATCAATTCAGAAAGTTACCATGGGACAAATTTTTGCTTTAGATTATAGTGGCTAAAGCAAAATATAATACACGACTGTCCCTAAATAAATTCAAATTTAAACATAAGTTCCATATAGAGCACGGTTTAATTAAATCTAAAAGCCTATGTCACTTGGGCCCTCCATTTCCCCTCAAATAAAAGAACATCACGCATTGACACTCCAACACAGGTATACTGTCTCATTCAGCAAACTCTGCACGAAGATGTAATCATTCATTTTAAACTTCTAACACACAAAATTTTTGGAAAAAGAGCAAGTCCAATAACACCTCTAGTCAGATTTAACATGGTCAGAAAGTACACTAGCAAAAAGCTTTAGCAGTCTGCACTTACAGATCATTACTGAAGTGAAAAGTATGGAGATGAAACTAGCCAGTCAGGTTTCTGTCACAAAATTTGTGACAACTATATAACACGTAGAGCCCCCCCCCCCTCCTTACCTTTCCCAAAATAGGAGCCATTCCCATGATGACAGATGCTAAAGCAGACCGAACGTGCTGGGATGAATCAGATGATAAGTCCTGCACAATCGCACCACAAGATATATAACAGCTGCTATATAGTTAAAAAGCTCATGAACATAAAAGGGTAAAGTCAAAACTTTCATGAACAAGCATACCTTTACGCATGGTAGAATATGCTGAACTGCCAGCTCCGGACTCAAAATCCGACAAAACTTAGTTACTTTACCAGCAGCTGCGATACGTACTTCAGCTTCATTATCTCTAAGCAATCGCACATAAGCAGGCACTAGATCCGCCCTACGACAAAATATATGAAACAAATGAAAGGATAAGTCAATTTCTTTTTCTATTGCATGATAACCGGAAGTTTTTGATCAAAGCTAAAGTAGCCAACTGCCAACACCTACGCAAACTGGGATGCAAAAAGCACACATAATGAGAAAAATGGGAAAATTAATATCCATAAAATTCTAAAAGTAATCAAACCACCAACAACCAAGGTCAAGCTGGCATCTAAGAAAATGATACCTTTGACATCTCTCATATGTTATATTTGAAACCATAATCCATGTGAAGGCCATCCACTTTGAGAAAAAAATTTGGACTTCCAAATAAAAGTAGCAGAAGTAGAGGGCAATAGACAAATGGGGAGACTATAGCAGGTGAGAATTTAAACTTTGTCAGGTGAACTCCCTAGAGGGTCAACATCACAAATCTTTCTATCAATACCAGAACAAACTGTCAGCAAGGTTCACCTATGCTCTTATCATGATGCATGATGTGTCTTCAGAAATCAAATTCAAAACGTATACAGGGCAACAGAAATCCTCTACTTACTTAGTGGGCTCGGGGCCGACAGCTTCACAAAGCTCATACAATTGATTGGCAACCATATATCGTACACGCCAAGACTTATCCTGCTCAAAAGACCACAAAACTATGTGATGCAGGATAAGGATAAAGGAGAATTAAAAAGATATGGGTATATCTTAATATTAGCGTATATAAAGTATTTTTATCTTTATAGATTATCTTTTAGGAATATTATCTTTTCATTTATTCTTTTAGCTAGCGAATAATGGCAATGTTTGGCAAGAGCTTTTTGGGTGCAAAAAGAGCTTTTTGGGGTATTAGTTGTTTGACTCTGGTCAAAAAGCTCTTTATGGTGTTTGGTTGATTAGCTTTTTAGATTAGCTTTTTATACCCAAAAAGCTCTTTTACAAAAAGCTCTTTGGGATAGCTTTTTCAAAGAGCTTTTTGATGCTTACTATTATAATGACCATACTAACCTTATAATTTGGACAAATTTACATTACATGTCATTCACAAATGATATTTCCGAATATTGGATGCTTATACTTTAAATTTTCAAACTTTTTTTTTGAGACAAGAGTTGTGGATGGTCATGATGTTGAAGATAATGCTTTTAATTTTAAAGCTTTCTTAATTTAACAAATAATTTATGTTAGTTAGTCTTATATGATATATAAATATTTTTTATATCACATAATTTCAATTGCTATTAAAAAAGAAAACATTTAACATTAAAAATATATTTTGATTATAAGTACTAAAATTAGGAAAAAGTATAAATGTAATTTTATATGTCATATAAGTCTTAATTCATAATTCATATCGAAAAGAAAAATAAATATCCAATGAAAAATTATTTTGTTAGAAAAATAATGAAATTGAGTAATGGGTAAAAGCGGAATTTTATCAAATAGCTTTGTTAAAAACAGCTAACTTCACCACACTTTTTTCACAAACAGCTAATGCAATCAGCTAAGTCAAACAGCTAATACAATCAGCTAACAGCTAACAGCTGATTGCCAAACAGGGTCAATATCTCTTAGATTAGGTCTCTATTTGTTTCCTTAATGTTTTAGGTTTCTTCTCTATTTAAACTTTTTTGTTATATATTAGGAGGCAAACTTGAATTGAATTAAACTATTGAGTATTTGAAAATTCTTGTGTGAATTTTCTCGGTGTGGGAATTTCTCTTAGAGCGTTCCACATCAATTATTCTCTTTTGTAGGAATCGCTCTTAGAGCGTCCTATATCAATTTGGTATCAGAGCCATTCGATCTAAACCGCTGCAATTCTCTTCCTTGCACCTCGAATAAGCCAGAACCAAAAAACAAAAAAAAGCCAACCCAGAAACCCTAAACCTTGCTGCCAGCAGTCGACGCCACCCTTCCCTGTGGCCACCACCACCACTGATCACCAACCCTCGGTCGACACCTCGAGTCGACCACCACCGCGCCACCGCCACCAGCCAATGCTCGTCGGATCCTTGATTCCCAGATTCAAAACCATAGCCGCAACAATCAACCTTCGATTGCCACCATTCCCGCCCACCACCATCATCGACCATCACCCCAAGGTCGCCACCTCCGGCCGACCACCACCAGCCCTCCACCACTGCTGGCCGTTCGCCCTAAGCCTAAATCCCCACTTCGCTAACCCTAGCCACGCACACCCCCTCTCTCGATTGAACCACCACGTCCGTCACCCACCGTCACCTGCCACCGCCCCTTGATTCCCCTTCCAAGGGCGACCACTTCCCAACCACCGCCGATGGCAACCGCTCGCCGGAACCCTAATTTCTAAAATATCGAAACCCTAATTTGCGAATTGCCCCAATTTTGTGAGCCCTAGCCCTCAAATTCGCCCTCAATCAATCACAGACCCCAAAATTTGCTTCATTCCTTGATTGCCCACTGAATTTCGCCCCAAACCCCTCAATAAATTTGGTTGAATCGCATCAAAATCAGTTCAATTGATTGTTCACCCACTTGCAAAACCTGAACCCTAATATGAAACCCTAGACCTCAAATTCACCCTTGATTGCTTGAAATCATCCAAAATTGATTTCATTTCTGCATTACCCACTGAATATCAACCACAAACCCCAATCAATTGAGGTAAATTCCATCAATTCTGGCTTCAATTGGTTGTCACAAAACCGCCAAAACCCTAAGCTACGAACCGCCATTGCAAATTGAAGGCTTCAGTACATTCGGTTAGTGGCAGAGAGGGCCAACACCCTCTTCATCCGTGCTGTCCCGCCACCGCCGCCCCTCCTCTTGCCGAAATTCATCCACCGTGGCTCAAGCTATTGTCTGTGGTTGCTGTTGTTAGAAGGCCCTTATCGCCGTTGTTGCAGCCATGGTTTGATGTGAAAAACATTATCGAGCCTTGTTTGTGATAATTCATGATAAAGCACTTCCTGTTACAACAAATGTTCTGTACCAAGTTTTCTCTTCTTACGGAGATGTAGAAAAGATTTTCAGATTTCAAACAAGGCGTGATTTTCATGCTCGAGTGAATTTCTACTCTTACGATGTTGTCCATGCTTTTTGCAAACTTCAAGGTCGCTAGATTTCTGACGGTTGTTGTGGTTGTTGTGAGTTAGATCTTTACTTTACCAGTGAATTCATTTGTGGTTGTAAGCCCTATATTCCTCAGTATATGTGGAATTATGAACTTCCTGGAGCTCCTTTGATTCCTTCGAAGCTTCTTATTAGAGATTGTAGGGTTTCATCTCTAAGATCGTCAAGGAAATAACAGACTTCTTATTTGCCTGAGACAGATCCAATCTATTATGGTGCATATGATAGGGGATTTATCATTGAGAACAAGAAAGAAGAGAATCTAGAAGATGAAAATATGAAAGCAGATGTCCAAGTCATACAGTATCGTCAACTTCCAGATATCGAGGCAGATAATGTTAACAACAGCATCCTCGATTCTATTAATTAAGAAGTGCAAGTTGGGGACTGTGAGTCATATGCAAATGAAGGCCACAATGAAGGAATGTTTATTCTAGATAGCAAAGTGGATGCTTTTACGGGGGCACCTAACGAGGAGGATGTCCAACCACTAATACAAGTGAATGAAGAGTCAACGATAATAGCAAACAACTCTTCCATTATCCCCCATGAACATTTAATGGACATTCAAAAATCTAACTGCATGCAAAGAAAATTCCAGATGGGCCACGCAGTCAATATACATGTTGATGCTGCATTATAATCTCTAATCATGCTTTCATGGACAATACTCTACATTCGATATCAAAACTTGACAGTGAGCATGTTGATTTGTTTATCCCTAATGAACTTCTAGTTGGCAAGAAGCTACATCCACTGATTGTATTGCTACTTTTCTTGGAGAAGTTGAAATTCGTACAGTTTTTCTATTTGTGGAGTGAAGTGAAGTTGTTTCTTTACTTGGATTCCTTCTTTCTACTTCTGTACAAAACTCGAGGACGAGTTTTTTCCCACTAGGGGAGAATGATGCAGGATAAGGATAAAGGAGAATTAAGAAGATATGGGTATATCTTAATATTAGCGTACATAGAGTATTTTAATCTTCATAGGTTCTCTTTTAGAAATATTATCTTTTCGTTTGTTCTTTTAGCTAGCGAATAATATCTCTTAGATTAGGTCTCTATTTGTTTCCTTAATGTTTTAGATTTCCTCTCTATTTAAACTCTTTTGTTATGTATTAGGAGGCAGACTTGAATTGAATTAAACTATTAAGTATTTGAGAATTTTTGTGTGAATTTTCTCGGTGTGGGAATTGCTCTTAGAGAGTCCTACATCAATTATTCTCTTTTGTAGGAATTGCTCTTAGAACGTCCTACAGCACTATGAGTTATCAAGGTAAACACAAGATTACCGGAAGCATTTAATGTTTTCATAGTGATCATGTGAGTTCAACATCTTGGATGTGCATGATAAAAATGAACCCCCTCCCCCAAAAAAAAACTGAAAAAGCCATAAAAACTAAAAGCAGCACTCATTGGGACATATAGAAACTTATTTGACAACAACAATAACATTCATATTGCTGAAGGACCAGAAAAAAGATAGGATATGAACAAAATAGGTTAAAGTAAATCCACCTGAGAGAAATTAACAATGACAGGAAGTATATGCGTAACACAGTCCTGTGGTTCCAGCAACTTCCCGAGAGCAGCGCAGCCCTCAACAGCTAATAAGCGAACAGAATCCTGATCTAGAGTATACATAAATTATAAAAAGTCACTAACAGAAACAAAGAAGACTCAAAAAACAGACGGGCCAAGGATACATAAAAGAAAGAGAACTCTCGGATGAGATGCACTTTAGTCAAATTAATTTTAATCCAATCCCACAATCTTCTATGACGTAACAATACATAACAGCCTATCACATAAAGCTCAGCTAAAGTCCCATCATGTAACTGCCTTTGTATATCCAATGGCCTAGACTTGTTTCCACACAAGATCATTTGCAGCTTTTGAGTTCAAACCCTTTCCTTCCTTCCTATTCTTTACAAGTCTACGAATCAGCTCCTACTGCTAAAATCACTTCATATTTCATCTCAGAATCAGAAACAAATGATTGCAAACCATAGAGAAAGTGATCTTGCAGGAATGGAACAGATAAATAAAGGAAAAACAAGGCTTATTAACATCAATTACCATCTTGTGTGAGATCCTCAAACATTGACATAACATCTGCCTTCAGATGCGCAGGTTCAACAGTTGCTGCAAACTTTCCTAGGTTAGTAGCAGCAGATCTTCTCACCATCGGCATGTCATCTTGGCATAACTGGTTGTATATTGACCTCAGCTCCGCCTTCAACGCGTCTGGTGCACTTGAGTAAGCAATGTGAAAAAGTCCACAAGCAGATACTCGGGCTGTAAACCATTCTCCTGCTGCGAGTCTCTACATGATGGAAACATTAAAACATGTGCGAACTGAAAACTTAAAACCCAAGAACAAATTGTTCACTAGAAGGAACTCAATCATGTAGTGTTTGAAGCATCATAGTAAACAGAACAAGCAAATGCATTACTCTTACAGGGCACATAATGATGCTAAAACGAATACAGCTGTAGCCAAAGTTTAGTTCCACTGCAAGTGCTAAAATGGGATAAACTCACTGACTTTGAATATCACATGGACGTACAAATATATAGAGCTGACAAAACATTATCAGCTCCAGAACAATAACAAAATACTGAAGCCTAATAATCAGGTCCTCTTCTTTAAGACTTCAAGGGTCCAAGTTCTTACATGTACAAGGTACACCATCCTAGCATGATTTTTCAGAAAGCATTTGTGACTAGCTTCTCAAATGTTATATCATTAAGTTGCAATAGGAAAGTTTAATTTCTCTACTGGACAGAAGTCAAGTTCTCCTCATTCTTCAGATAACCTTCGAATTTATGTTTCTTTGGCTGTTGAATTTTATTTCCACAGTCAAACATAATGATCAGTCAGATATTTAGGCAAAGCAAATAGTTGACAGCTTTACACTTGTATGCACAGCAATGTATAAGCACCATCAAGGCTCAAAAACAGCTTTTTCATAGTTCAGTACTTCAGTAAGTCCAAGGCAAAACAGAAATCAACTCTGAAATGCAGGAGAAAAATTGACATCTTAGATCAAGAAGGCTGTACAATTATAATTCCATGTCTTTCAACAACTGCACACACAAAGACTTTTAGACACCCCAAAGCCAAAAATGAGATAACCTGGAAAATTTTCAAATTGACCATCACCAACCATATCAGGAATACATACAGAACGTGCGGCAAGGAAACAAGCTCTGCTCTGAACTTCATGCAATGGGGTTCAATTAAGGGTTTAGTCTTGTGCCCCATAAAGTAAACCAGAAGTAATAAACCACCACAACAGCCAAATCAAACCAGACCCAAACCCAATGTCCCACTTAGGTAAGGTGCTGGCGTCACACGCTTATGCATACAAATGAATTGCAATGAGGCTATCTGTGTTAAACCCTAAATTAGAAAGGAACTGGCTGCCTACTGCACAAGAAATTAAGCATAAACAGTTCGGTGGGACATTTTGCTAAGAATCTTCTGTCAACGTTCAAGAAAATCACCCATTAATGCCTCTTCATCTATTTGAAAGTGGACACCCTGAGATCATAATACCCAAATAATGTTTTTTTGGCTACAGGGTGATCATTACATACTCGAAACATATCCAGCATAAAAAAAAGTATCATTCATCAAAATTATCAACCCCTTCTATGTCTCAGGGCACACATGACCAAATGCACCCTCATCAAATATCCCATCGGATCAATATCCACAAATTGGTAGGGTATCACAACCTCCATCAGACCCCTTCACAAATCCCTCTTTGGCTGCCCCTTTTCCCATACTTTATTTTTTGTAGTGCACCAGCAAATAGCACCAATATTTTGTGCATTGTGCCTTTTTATATCACACAACACTTTCGAATTTAATGTATAATTATTGGAGCTTCTGCACTACTGTCAATGGAAATTTGGAAACAAGAAGGGAATACAATTGAAGCTTGAGACAAAAGAACAGAGAAAGTACTGATGCTAACCTAGAAGGGGCATGATACCAGCTGCTAACATTTGCAGCCACATGCATTTAAGAACTTAAAAGGGATCTGAAATAGAAGGTCCATGTTGCCCATATTACTCAAGACGTGGCTCAATGACATGCACTGATTGGTTCTGAACATTTTATAGTGGTTTCAGCAAACAAAGGATTCAACGAATCTTGTACAAACTTTACAACCAATATGGTTCAGATAATAATCGACTTCATGTCCCCCTTATGTGGAACAGGCCCAAACACACCAACTTTGAAATTTTATGAGTTTGGATTTCAGCAGTTCACCTACTCCTCTGTAAACTGGTAGTACAGGATACCTCCTAGCAAGCATACAAAGTAAATATTGGAAGCCAGGAACTAAACCATATGTTAGAGCCTCAGACTTCTAGTTACATAAGACCATTGCTGCTGGAGTGGGAAAGACTTCTCTGTTTTTGTGCATTAAAAACAGCTTTTTAAACACAGAAGAAAGAAATAGGTTTACAGTCCTTGGTCATCCTATCTAATTTTCAGCAAAAATATCATCACTGAGATTCGGGTGTAATGTTGTCCCCCCCCCCCCCAAAAAGCAGCAGGGAGAGGCCCATCTAGGCAGCCCTCCCAAGGCATTGGACTGGTTCATTTTTGTTTGGTGAACTGGCGCAAATAGTACACTTTTCTCTAATATAACATTAAGTAACCACTAGAGCCAATGGAAATAGCATAAAATTTCACATTTCTTACAATGCATATATATTAAGCAGAGTCCTGTCTTTCTTCATGTCATGACTCATGATTAGGAGTATGTAAATTGTGAGGTAAACTGCTAGACCCAGATGCTGCATAATAATTATTTCACATGACAGTGAAAAGGTGGATTTCCAAACCAGAGACAGAAGCACATCCAGGTGAAAATGATGATTGTAGGAGCATTCCTGCTCTTGCTACTTTGACTCTAGCACTATGTTCCTACAGAACTCTGTTATAAAACAATTAGCACTTGCGATGATAAATCTTTTCACTTCATAATGTTAGCTCGAGCACAGGATTTTTAGATTTTTAAGCAAAGGATGCCGAATACAAACTCACCTTTACTAGAGGGATGAAATAATCAACCAAATCATTCTCCCTCATCTGAGATCCAATTCTACACAATGACTCGACTGCTTTATCCCTCACACATGTCTCCTCAACAGTGCAAAGGGTTTCCAGGGGAGTAAGCAAGACGTGAGCATGTTCGACCCCTCCAATGTATGGAATAAAAACACCCAATTCCTCTGCCATAGCAAGAAGAACCTCATCATCATCATCATTGTTCTCGCTCAAAAATGGGATTAATTCTTTTCTGGTTCTCTCCTCTCCAAGAGCACGGGCAATTGTAGACAACCTACGAATGGAATTGAGCCGTAGCTGTATATCATCATTTTTCAGCTCATCGATCAGCAAAGCAATTGGATACAACGGCTCATCAATCATAGACATTGTATCTCAAAGGTCTTCCAACACTGCACCATTAGAGATATCATGTCACAGCAGTCAGATGCCATGACATTTCAGAAAAAGTTTCATTTCTCCTAGAACACATAATTGTGCAAAATTAATACAGAAGAGATGAACAAGAAAATTAATACCCGTTCCCTAAAAATGAATCTCATGGCATTCAAATCTACTGGGGCCAATTAGGAAGGGTAGGTTCTCACCCTTTGTACCCCCTCTTTCCTCCCAAGCCCCAGCACAGTAGGGCATCCTCATGAAAAACGGAAGCCCTAATTAGGTCATCTTGCCCTTACCAAAAACAGCAAATAATAAATAATTTTGACAACCACATCACTGACACTCTACAGAATCAATATAATAGAAATGAGTAAAACTAAAAATCTTCAATAATTATATCTCATAGCTAAAAACAACAGCATTACAATCAAAATTGGTCAAACCGAAGCCACTGGATCTGGAGAAAACTAGAATTGAACTCATCGCCTCAGAAGAATCCAAATTCAAGTAAACTGCGAAAAATATAGGGGGAAAGCTACCTTTAAACCGAAAATAGAGCAATCCAAGAATCTGACCAACAAGAACCTCAAATCTTAAGCTGAATTGAAGCCCTAGCCTCGAATTCGAGATCAAAGATGGCGGAAAATGGAAATCGAACAAATAGGGCAATGAAAATTTCAAATTAATACGGATTCCAGAGGAACAAGGATAAGGAGAGAGAATAGAGAGGACAGAGAAGGTCTAACCGCTTCGAGAAGGCTTGCCGCCGGCTAAGCCTGTGAATCCAAGGCGCGATCTTTTTACGTCCTCCCACCCACCCAGCTTCAGATCGAGGGAGAGTCGAAACCCCAGAAGAACAAATTGAAAATTACAAGGAAAAATTTTCTGTCTCTTACAAAAAAAAAACAAAAAAAGAAAGATTTCTAATATGTATTTTCTCTTTTGAAGAAAAGTCACAAATGGCTCTTTTTTTATTTTAACCAAAGGTATTCATTTTCAATCGCAATAATTAATACCTTCGTCCCGCGATTAAGTGTATAGGGTTGGCTAAGAATTGCTTTTCATTCCCAAAGGTTAAGGATTGAACCCTTGACCAATTGATTAAGGAACGAAGTGAGTTACCACTACGCCATAACCCCTTGATTAAATGGCTCTAAGATACCTTTGTTTTCCGTCAAGATAAGAGTTGGGTAAAAATATCAAAGAAAGGGAAAATCAATCATTTTCCTTTTTCTTTGTGGGGTTGTTTGGTAATAAATTTGGAGTAATATTTAATAATTTAATCGAGTTAAGTGACTTTTTTTTAGAAGTCAAAATGGTCATATTAGTGTTTGAATTAGCATTTAAAGCAGTAGCATCTAACGTTTCAAGTTCCATACCAAAAAAATAAAAAATAAAAAAAAGTTTCAAATAGCTAAAAGCAATGAATTATGAACCTATTTTTCTCAATCGGCAAGCGTTTATTTCAATAGATATGTTAGTTAAATTGTTATATACTTCTCAAATTATCAATTTTGTCAAGTGGGGTTTAACTCATCTAGTCGGGGTTAATTGAGGTGTTTGGAAATTAGGGGGCATTTAGGTTAGAGATGTTCAAAGAAAAATAAACATTTAAAATAAGGAAAAATTCTACAATAGTCTTAAAACTATCTTAAAAAATAGTCCTACAGAACCACATTATTTTTTTTTTCATTACTAGTCTGGACCTGTGTTTTGCACGGTGCATGCTATAGTAGAGAGTTTGAAAATATATATACACACACACATATACACACGTGCGCATGCGCGCGCGCACACACACACAAGTGAGAAAAATATTAATTAAATTGCCTACAATTCACTCCTTGGGGTGCGGCCCTTCCCCGGACTCTGCGTGAACGCGGGATGCTTGTGCACCGGGCTGCCCTTTCTTTTTTTAAATTGCACCACATCTAATAATAATTGAAGAATCAAAATCATATACACATACACGCACGCAAGTAGATAAAATTAATAGTTTAAAAGTTAGTTAAAAAATACCTTAATTTATTAGAAAAGAATTAATAATATGAGAGTGTATCTATGGTATTGATGAATATGTATTCCTTATTATATTTTAATTCCTACAAATTACAAAAATATAAAAAGAAAAATGAGTGCAAGAAAAATATAAACATCCTAGTAAGAAGATGAAATAGGAGACAATACCTTACGGTTTTAACGCCTAAAATCATCACAAACATGATCAATGTATAATTTATGCATACAAACAACCCCTAATTATACCAAACATAACATTCTACTCAAAAATAAGTAACTTAAAGAACACACATCATATATCCACAAAACTTTGTAGAAAAATATAGAATATTATGAGAAATTCATCATAAAACTTTCATAATTTTCCCTCAAGCCAATCATCCACAAAAATTGAAACAGTACCTGAAGATATACATTAGAACATGAGATATTTCAATCAAAAATACATAAATCGTAATATATACATAAATCATAAGATACGCATAAATCATAAGATACACATCAAAAATTCATGAAAATTTTCAAAAAGTAGCCAAGTATCATAGATAGTATAAGGTAAAATTTTCACAATTTTTCTCCAAACAACTAACTCATAAAAATTGAAACAACAGATAAAATCATGCACTAAATCATGGCAATTCCAATAAAAAGTTCATAACTCACAAATTAAACATCCAAATCATATAAAAATTTATTGAAAAATTTTCAAATAACATGCAGATTCTATAGTAAAATTTTCATAATTTGTTCCAATCAAATAACTCACTATAATCAAAACAGTTGGCAAATTGTGCACTAACCAACAAAACTGTTTTATTCTAAAATTCATAGCTCATAAAATACACCTATAAAATTCACTAAAGATTTTCAAAAAATTGTAAATCATAGTAGTAAACCCACAATAAAATTTTCGAAAGTTTTCTCCACTCTAAGTCTTCACATAAATTTGGACAATAGCAAGCTGTCTATAAAATTCGAAAATATTTAAGCTTAAGGAAATAATAATGTAGATAAGTTTTTTCCTAATTATTTGGATATATTATAGTAATAATATTTTTTGAGATTCCGGGATCAATATTCTTTATAAAGCACTTGCCTAAAACCATTCATACTCTTTTAAAAGCAAAACAAATCAATATACTTTAAGAAGCAAAAAAAAAAAAATTACAAAACTAACAACCCACTATGCAAATGCTAGAGGGTCCAGACTGTGCAATCTTTGGAAGACCTAAACCCTATCAAATTAGAAAATTTGTTACCCGAGTTTTGTCACATAAAAAAATAAAACTATTAATATTCTTTAAAAAGCTAAAAAAAAAATTTTGGAAGGTCTATTTTATGAATAACATAAAATCTAGAAAACTAACAAAAAATTAACAAAGTTGCCTTTTTGACAAAAAACCACTCAGCAAAGTAATTGTAATTTAGGAAATTTTGAAATTTATTTAAATAAGCAAAATTGAAGCAACGGTTGAGATCAAGAGAGATATTGCATCCAATGGTCTAAAAACTCTAATTTATGAGAATTTAGGAAAAATCCACATCATCACAACATTACTATTGTATAATAGTATAGACAATTTCCGAAACTCTCACCAATCTTACATTCAAAAAAAAAAAAAACCCCATCGCTTGGGGCAAGTGATTAGCAAATCTTGCAGAACTTGGAGATCAATTTGGGGGGAAGGAAAATTGAACAAAATAGTATCATGTTTAAGATTATAGTTACAGGTATAATATTATCAACCCTCAAATACTCAAAAATCAAAATGTTACAAACAAGAACTCAAAGGGGGCGTTTGGTAACAACAGCTTTTTGAGAAAAAATAGCTGTTTGAGAGGATTTTGACTGTTTTGACCAAGTCAAACAGTTAAAGGGTGTTTGGGAAAGAGCTGTTTGCAATAGCTGTTGGGCTCCAAAAAGCTCTTTTTGAAAAAGCTATTCCCATTAGCCTTTTGAGAAGAGCTTTTTGTAGAAATGACATAATTATCCATAAGTTTGAAAAAATTACATGCATCTCATTAAAAACTAATTCATAAATAAGGGCACAAATGAAATTTTACCAACATATTTTTTAGAAACAGCTAATTTTTACCAAATACTTTTTCTAAAAACAGCTAATTCAAACAGCTAACAGCTAACAGCTAATACAAACAGCTAACAGCTAACAACTGTCAGCTGTTTACCAAACAGGGCCAAAGAAAATCAATCAGTCCCAACACAAGTTGGTTTAATTGATTTGACACTTGTTCCCCTTAAATAAGATTTCGAATTCAAGTCTTATGAATAAAGAAAATTTGTGGTGAAAAAGCTCTACCCATTCTAAGCCAATAATAACTCGACTCCAGTTATATGAAAGATTTAAGACCAAAAATAAAAGAAAAAAGAAAATCAATCAGTGGAGACCAGCATTGTCGTCTACAAATCCCATTCCTTTTTTTTTTTTGGGTTTGAAGTTCAGATTCCATTCTTTGTTTTTACAAATCGAATAGAACACTTAATAAATACACAATAACAAAAATTCCAGTATAAATCCTGCCAAAGCAGAGTTAAGATATACAGAGTTTTACTATGATAAGCAAAACGTCGAATAGACGCCTTCAGAAAAAGAAAAAAAATAATATTTCAGGAGTATCTTGTGACAATTTGAACCAATTATTTCTGCCCTTATGTTTCCTGTTTATTGGTTCGCCTGCAACATAACTTAGCAAATCTCAGTTCCTAAACTGAAAGCACCTGATCCACTTGTTCCAAAACCCAGTGGTCTCCTTTTCGACTTGGGGTTCTGTTGTTGGCTCCTTGAAGCATGCCTTCTCACTAAGTTCCTCAAAGGCATCCACCAAGTACCCAAGCCTTGCAACAAACTCGACCAGAAGTGAAGCAAAAGTTGCCAACGAAAGAGAACTCGCGCTCTCATATGTTCTTGCTTCCTTTTCGTTGATGGTCAGGTCTGGAAGAAGTGAAAGGCGGGAAGGCCACTGAGTCCGGGAACCAATGCTCTCGGTGGAAAACATCCCTTGCATTGAAGGTCCAACACCGAACATAGAAGTCCGCGAACTGGGGATCCCAAGGTTTGATTGCATTTGATCAGTGTCGATATTTAGGACTGCTTCACTGAGAGAGTCGAACACTAGCTGATGACTACTTCCACGACAATCCTTCATCTGGGCAACACGCTCAGGATCTTCAAATTCCTTGGGTCGCTTGCTTTCTTCCCAATGCTCAAAAAAGACCAAAAGATAAGACTTCCGATCTATCTTCATTTGCAGCTCCTCAGCTGCAATATGCACCTCTTCAAGTATATCTCCAGGGTCCAGTTTCTCCATCTTCTCGACTTTGGTTCCAAGCTCACGCAGCAGTTTAGCTCCAGCATTACTAACCCTGCGTAGTTCATCAGCAAAAACTTGCCTCTTCTCTGCCGGTGCCTGCATGTATTAATAAACCAATTCGTCTTTAGTAACTGATTATGAGGAATTGGAGGATAAACTGTAAAAGCTGCAGCAAATTGCAAGTTTGGAAAGAAGATATAGCAAAGCAAACATGTGCTCGATTACCCAACCCAAATGACTGAGGGTCATCCTCAATCCTATAATTGAAACAGGGCTCATGTAATTCCAATCAAAACACAAATTGGCGTGACTAAAACCGAACACAATCAAAATGTCTTGCTAAGTGACTTGGTGCAAGACAAGCTTATTGAACCAACCAGCAAGAAACTGAAGTTGATCCGAACAGAACCACCTGTTTGCCAGGTGAATCTCCAAACAGTATAAGCTGCAATACATTCCAGTACGGACATGCCTGACGTTCAAGCCAGATCCACGCTCAAATGCATCCTGAACTGCGCTAGCACACCCAGCACTAGGATCAGCTCAGATGAAAGCAGACTGATGTAAGGTTTTTCCATCTCTTTTTTGTGGGTGTTCGTGCAGGGTGTTGGGGTGGGATTGGTGGAGATAATCATAACTGGAAATAGGGGAAAAAGGCCTACTCGGTTCTAGTTATGGGGATACATGATCCTAACCAGTCCAACAAACCAAGCTAGGTTCATTTTTTGTAGGCTGAGCTAGATCACAACAAAAAAAATAAACCCATGAAGCCATGAACCCTGCATCACCAATTTCTCAAACATCATTTGTTAAATGGCATGAAATTCAAGCAGTCATCAAACATCAAAAAACATATATATGACCATAATTATATTTATGGCATTCAAAAGAGCCCGGAGTGATTTGAGGCCTTGAACAGAGAACCTGATTCTTAAAAATAAATCAGTGTTGCACCGATATTTGACCTCACTTTATCCCTTATTTGACATGCTTTTCTCATGATTTTCATGTTGAATCTTAAGGAGAAAGGGTCAAATTTACCTCTTTCGGTGCATAATGTACTTACTTGGTTGGTTTGCTTGTTTTGTAGGAGTTTTACCAAAGAGACGAAAAACTCACCAGCTTTAATAAGGAATGAAGCATTTGGGTTGCATTTCGAGGTGGAATAGAGGTCCGACGAGCCCTGGGAGCAAAAGGAAGCAGAAAAGAACAGTGCACGGCCAACCTGCAGGAGGGCACGACCGTGCACTGGTGGCTGAAGCCACGCACAGCCAGCACGCCCAGGCGCACAGCCGGCCGTGCGTTTGGGCACGGCCGTGCTTCGGGCCCAACTTCCGCGATAAAAGCCAGTTTTGCGGGGGTCGCTAGGGGGGTTCGCTTAGGGCTTCTCTCTGGCGATTTCTGGAGCAGTTTAGGTTAGGTTTTAGTAAATAAAACCTCAATAGGAGGATTAGCTTAGGATTGAAAATTGTAATCTTGAATTCAACCTTTGGATTTCAAGTTCCTTCTATCAATTCAAGACTAAGTTTTCTCTCTCTTTCTCTATTTTTTTCATACGTTGTTCTTGTTTATGTTTTGTTAGTTTAATTCTTGTATTTGTTTTGTTTAGTTCAATTTTTAGTTTTCGTTGTTAATTCATGTTTGTTTAGTTGTTTAAATTTGATTTATTTCATTATCTTTGTTTTCTTGTTCAAGTTTATGTTTTTGTTAACAGTTTAGGTTTTCATGTGTTTGTGATGTTAAGTTGGTAGATTGTGTTGGCTTGGATTGTGATTAGCCTCTTGATGACTAATTAGTCTTGTATTTGGCCTAACCATACCCGATCTATATCTAAGACTTAGAATTTTCTCTCATGTCCGCCAAGTGTTCGATGAAATGCTTGAAAGAGCTTTCATCCATATTTTTGAGCGATTGACTTATGTTGAGAGGTGAGGTCAATTAGCTAGTGTGGGAGAGGAAATAACCGAGTTCGAGATTTGAAAATAGTATCCGAATCGAGTTTGGTCCGGGGGTTGCTAATTTTGTGGCCTAATCGGGCTAACCCCATGAAAATAGGTGGTTAGGCTAATTAGACTAGCTCATGACCCTTGAGAGAGGGCTTAGGTGGTCTTCGATGGTGCAACCGACCATCTCTAGTTCGTGATGTAGTTTGGGTAGGTTAGGACTTGTCTTGATTAGTTGGCTCGTCCATTGGTGAAACCACAACTCCAAGTCGCTTTTTCTATATTTGTTAGCGTAGTTTAGTTTACCCTCTTTTACTTTAATTTTGCCTAACTCGCGAAGCTTTAGTTAACCCTGGTAGTTGGAAACACAACTCTTTGCGGACGACACCCCAAGTACTCAACGATACAACTTGCATTCGGGGTTTATAAATATTAAAACTCTATTTTTTTCCCTAACAATCAGCCAAATGAATGAAAAAGTGTATGGAGAAATGACAGTTCTAAGGTTGAAACCCGGACAATTATAAGGAAGTATCAATGTTTATCTCATTAGATAGGGTTCATAAACTTCGAAAAGAGCCACTTTTCAAGAATCAAAACACATTGTGGACAATGGGACAAAGCAGCAAGCAAACAGATCCTGATGACAGAAAATTGACATCATTATGTGTCCCTCTTCTGAACTTTTAAGTCAGTTCTATCACATTCTTCATCTTTTTGTATCCTGTGAATTTGAATCAGCACTTTTCCAATAAAAGAGGGGAGTAGGTCGTGGAAGGGAGAAAGAAGCATAGGGGCCACATTAAGATCTGCAAGTGGAGTTATGAAGTTGAGGCAAAAGAGAATAGGTGGCTCACTTGAGCAGTGGCGTAGCCACCGTGGTGTCAATGGTGTCACCTGACACCCCTCCCTCCCAAAAAAAGTAATATATGTTACAAAATTAAAAAATTTAGAAGTTAAGTATTTGTAACAATAGCGTCGAAAGTATACACGAAGTTGCCCTTGGCTCAGCGGTCCAGGGGCCCACGTTTTTATATTCTTTGTCTCATGTCGCGAGTTCAAATTCTCTTGCCTCCCTTTTGCCGTTCTATTTTTTTCAAATTTTTTTCTTAACTTCTGCCTCCCAAATACTGGGGTAACCGCCGGTTCCTCCCCCCTTCGTATTTGACTGTTTGCATATTCACAGTACCGACTTCCCCAATTGCTACCCAAAACACCAACCCCCCACCCACTGACCCACTCAGTCAATCACCCACACACTCTCTCTTCAAAACACTAACCGCCCCCCGGTCACGGGTCACCGGTGACCGTCCCCACGTCGAGTCGCCTCCCGACGGCCAGTAGCACACGGCCCACTAGCGGCGTCAACTCTCTTTGCAAATTTGTGAGTTCTTCTTTTAGTAATACTAGTTTAAATGTTTAATTGACTTGAATTGTTACTTAATTCTTCGATTTGTAGATTAATAAGTTTGTATTGATTGATTTATGAATTTTTTTGTCAATTTCAATTCCAAATTTGTTTAATTTATAGGTTTAATTTCACTTCTAGGTTAAATCTCAATTTGTAGATTAATTTGTTGTATTGTTTAATTTGTGAGTTCATTTGCCATTTTCAATTCAAAATTTAGAAGTTAAGTTTATGACTATTGTTGAATTTTTTGTTTTGATAGAAAATGTTGAATTTCATATTGTGTGCTATTAATTCCGACACCCCTCTCTAAATTGTCTGGCTTTGCCACTGTTTAAGTGAGTGCTTGGCAGTTGGTATTGACAACATGTGTGGGGGTACACTTCAAGCACCCCTTTCAACAATGATCCTCATTTCTCAATGTGGGTGTACTAAGTTGTAGTTTAGACCACTGAAGGGGCGGTCTAGTGGGAGATGATCTACCTTCTAAACAAAGAGGTGTAGATTCAAATACCACTAGAGACATGGCAAAATTCCCCTTGCCCTTGTTTCCCCTTCTCTCTCTCATGCCTTTCCTAACCTAAGGTATTTTCATGAGATACAGGCCCCTCGGTGGGCTTGCTAACCAATGTTTTAAACCCAAAAAAAAAAAAAAAAAAAAACCACCACCACCACCAGCACTAAGTTCCAGTTTATAAAAACAATGAAAAAGAGGCAGATGCATGTTTACCTGTATTTCAGAAAGAATGCAGCCGTGCATTGCCATGACCATAAATGCACAATGCCTCAATGCACCACCAACTTTAACATAATTTTCCCAAGGGTAATTGAATGATCGGTAAGGCCCATGAGGAGGCTCCCATTTTGCTAATTCCATCTGAAACAGCACATATTCTTCCAATAAGTCAATTGTCTTTAAGTAATTTGGAGGCAAATTTGACTGGGAAAGCTACATAGGAGAAATACCAGAGATTCCTCATTGCTTGAAGACTGGACACATGTTCTATAGCCACCGTATAGGGGATCATCATAAGCTCGGTATGTAAGAATCGTTGACGGAATTTTGTCATATGCTACACACTGTAAGTACCCATTTACACAACCTTCAAAACGCCAAAAAAAAAGTACTCTCAATGATCAATTAAAAAAAGAAAGAAACAGAGTCCAGAAATCAACTGAAGTCTCAACCAACCTTCCAATGAAGCAGCGACACCCTTGAAATTTTTCACAATTCCCTTGTGAAGGTCCTCACCAGCCCAAATAGGAAGAACACATGTATTCACAATTGAAGCAGTGGTAGCACCCATTGCAACAAGCAACAACCGAAAAAATGCAGTTCGGAAGAATTTCGATGCTTTATTTCCAGTAACCATCACTATGCTCCATGTCATCAGGAACACCCGGTGCCCATATTCATATGGCTTCATCGCTGGATATAATTTGACATAACTTGCACAACTTCCTGAATAAAAAAAGAGAAAACATCCAATTGAAACTTTATATTCATTTCAAAGCTAGATCTTGTAAGGCCTGGGTGATGGAACCAGATTGATACTTTGAAATGGCAATACATCATGCCAGTCGCCACCCATAATTTCTTCTTTGTTTTTTCCTTTTTCAAATAAAAAACAAGCTCTTTCTAAGAGTTTAGAAACTGTAACAAAGCCTGAGAAGTCAGCTAACCTGCTAAGAACATGCCAAAAACAATGAGTGGTTGTCTGAATGCTCCAACGTGAATTGCAATTTCTGAGAGTCCAAATGCCAAACTTCCGGAAGTTATTGTTCCCAAAGCACGATTGAAGCCTTTAAGTAGACATGCACCTATTCAATAACATGAAAGGGACTACAGTCATGTACAGATGCTGACCTCCCTAGCACATAGTGATAAAAGAGCAAATAAAGTCCCCCTTTCCATTCGTAACAGCAACAAGACAAGTAGTAAAAAACTAATAGCAGTAGTCTATAACTGTAGTTTCTGTATACATCAATGACATCACAGGTATAAGATTAGGATTGAAGCCATTGCTTAGGCATGCTCCCCTTCAACAAGAAGAAAGGGAATACTCATATACAGATCATGATCTCTCTTGCAATATGAGACCAATAATGTAGCTCTTGTAAAACATTTCACATTAGCTGCAAATTATCCAGTGGAACCATAAATCATATATCACATATATATGGCTACAAAATGTGAGGTCCTTCTCAACAATACTGCCAGTACCTTCCTGAATTCAGAAACAGAACAACCATCGTCACAGCAAACTAAGTCAAGTTTCAACCATTCTATTAGACCAAACTGAGTTGGCGTCATCAAGCAAACAACATATTAGTGCTGAGGTCCATATGAATGTAATTGCCAAATTGGATCACAAAGAGTAAATGCTATATAGCAGAACAACACAACCACAAGCCACCTAGAGGACTAGCAACACATTAACCTTGCATTCAAACCGGCTTCTGAAACCCATATTAGCTGGCTTCTGAAACCCATACCCTTTGGGGGGGGGGGGGTTCAAGTGAAGCATATAAACATTCTTTTATTATGAGCACCCAACAAACGGCTTCTCTTATGGCCACGGAAATCTTGACCTGCTCAAACCCCATTCCATCAGGTTCTAAGGAAAGCTTCCAATCATTAGTTATTCAGTGACACAAAGTCCAACACAAACTGATTTTGAACCAGTTAAAATAACTGACACCCACATTCATATCTACACCCACTAGGTACATAACATATCATTACATAGGCAGTATTTCCCAGTAGAAAAGTATGAAACGGCAGTAAAGGGGATCTGTTAAGAACAATACCTACGCTGTATTCAAAACAGACGACCACAGTTATACAACCCCACAGTGAATACTGACTGATATCCTGGAAAGGCTCTTTGAGGTACTGCAACAAAGAAACAAGAGCTAAAGCAGACCCCATCTTCAATGCAAAGATGACTTTTCTAGGGTCAGATCGACCCATCTCATAAAACTTAACCGCAGTATCCTTAAAAGCATTTGCGAAACCCGAAAACCAATCAACAATTCGGCGATAACATCTACGTTTAGATCCAAGACAGCAGCAGTTGACCCCTTCATTGCCATCAACCTCATTCTCTGACCCTGCAAAACCTAATTCTGAGTACCCTTTTCTGGACAGCAATCTTTCTTTGCTCTTCTCAATGAAACTATGCCTCAAAGATCCGAATTTTGCAGCCATTTACAAGAAAAGCAGCAAAGAGAGACAGATATGTGAATTGGTTACTTGGATCATTCAAAGGAGAACATGTTTATTGCCTACTTTAGATCAACTGTGAAGCTAAAATACCCATTGAAGGGTGGTAATGATAGAGTTAAGACAGATGAAGAAACAAAATAAAACTAACTGGATACTGAACATAAACTTGCTAAATTCAAACAAACCCACCCCCAAAAAAAGTGGTTATAGCTTCGATTATTCTTGCAATTGAATATGATTGATCACGAATTAGGCTGTGGTGGGGTTGGAGAAAGAGTGGGAGAGAGAGCGACTTGAGGGATGAACATTATCATCCAAAAACCAGATAATGGGTTGCCTTTGTTTCTTTTCGAGTTTGATGATAATGTGATGATATTGACAGAGGCACAGGGCATGAGCATGACGAGGTTGGACACAGGAGAGAGAAAATCCGGGATTTACTAGTTTTTGGGAGGGAGAAGGGCTAGTGTTTGACCAACCAGGAAAAGAGAGGGGGGGGGGGGACCAGTGGAGGGTTAGAGCAAAGACAACGGTTAGTCAAATTTTTGACTCACTGGTGGAGATCTATCATTGTTATATCAACTCTTTCTCTAATTTTTTGTCTTCTAAGCCTTTTCTTTTTTAATAGTTGGCTCATTACTTTAACTCACCAAATAAAATAATACCGTGGACCCACACACTAACACTTAACTACTACTTTAAAATTCAAAAACAAAACAAAAAAACCAATAAAAATTAAAAAAAGCCAAAAAAACAGAAAAGAGGAAGGGGGAAGGCTCGCCCCCTGTAGCCTCCCCGCGAGCCAGAGGTCGTGAGCCGACCAGTGCACGCCGGCAGGTGGCCCGGTGGCTCGCCCCCCCTCCATTTCCTTCCCGCGGGGCGACCAGTGCATTTGCTCTTAACAATTTTTTCATGTTTCTGATTAAAAAAAAAGGTTTTCATTTTTCATTTTTTGTTTTTTTTAAAGATAAATAACAAAGGTTAAATAATTCTTGTAATAAATGTTTTACTTGGGCTATTTTTGGAGAATAATATATCAAAGTGTTGCATACAGTGACACATTTCAACTGAAATTGATGAATAAAGTGATCACTGATCAGAACGAGTTATCTTAGATATATTGTTTTTAATTTATATTTGTTAAACTCAACTGAATTTCATAACACTTAAGGAAATGAACACATTTGTAATGAGCCAAACTGAGCTTATTCTTAAAAAAAATTAACTGAACATGACCTAATCCATCACTCGATTTGTTTTCCTAAATATGCTCGTAGTTTTGATGTAAGTTAAAAAACTTCATTGGCTTTGGTTAAATATTGAACTTTTTGAGGGGATAAAACTCATTATTGAGGAGCGCAGTAAAATATAATAGGAGCTCTTGCTTCTTTTTTTTTATTTTTTTTATTTTGGTGCAGGCTTGCTTCATCTTGGTCTTTTTCAATTTATATGAAAATTTGTAGAGAAGTTTCAAATTTTAAATTAAATTATGCAATATTTAGTAGAATTCTAGAATTAATAAATTTAAAACTAGTAAATTTGAAGAGGACTTTTACTAAATTCATCAATGAGCCTAAAAGTTTGTACAAAAGCGCTAGCTTTACAGATTTTGACTGAAAACTTAAAGGCTATTGAATCACTTTAGAGGGGAGTTAAAGGGTGATGATCAAAGTTGCAAATTAATTGAAAAAGAATTGCGGAAAAGTAAATGTGGACAAGATACAAGCGATTGTTAACGAGATTGAGCCTCAAAAGGCTTAGTTCCCACTTAGAGTTTCCTAACATTAGGATTAACCCAATTTTATTAGCAGAGATAGTTATAATTCTAAAGTACATCTTACTCTAAGCTCCAAGTCACTAGTTAACACCTTCAACTAAGCTTGGTAGAGTTGACCCTTCAACTCTATAATTCCACTCAATTATAACATTGAACAATACAAGTAAATTGAATGAATAACAAATCAAGACTCTACGTAAGCTAATGAGTATTATCATTTGCGCTCGTTCTTGTGTCTCTTTCAGCTTCAAATTCCTCTCATTTTATACCCAAGAGATGTTAGAGAGGTTGAAGGAATAATTGGTAAGTGATCGTTGCATCAATCAAGGAAAGTCAATATTCCATATCGTTTCAAGGCCTTGAACCCAGTCCTTCAAGCCCTTAAAAGTCACAGTTCTGCTCAATGTTTTCTTTGATCTCTAACAGCTAATTTTCTTATTTTTTGTTGAAGATCCTAGTTGAGAGAATCATCTAGAAGTTGGTTTCTTTTGTAGCACAATATTTCACAATAAAATATCAAAAGATAATATCATATTTTAAGCAAATCTTAACATTTGATAACTATAGCATCACAATCCCATATTATTAGCAATTCCAAGATAACCAAGATAATAAGCATATAAGTTGTCAAGATTTCAAAGCAATCTAGATGATTTAATCAAATTAAAATTTGTCGTTCATTCAAAATTCAAATTAAGGGTTTTAAGGGAATTATCATTGACAAAAGCTTTGAACTTTTAACAAAGCTTAGAAGTTTGCGTGCTCCACATGAAAATTGCAGGAATAAATGAATAAGGCCTGTGAAAATCGAAATCCTAAAGGAAAAATAAGTCTTATCGACCTCATTCATATCTAAACTGAATTCTAGGAGAAGGTTTGGATTTTCCTTTTTTTGGCATGTTTAGACTCTCTCAAGTACTAAAGATCATTTTATATCTAACCAAAAAGATAAATGCATTATGTATATATTACAATTTGTAGGAACAATTATAGTTTGCAGTGGTGGATTAGAATTTGATGAGAAATGTTTAACTAGTCCAAAGAAGATTGCTAAGTGTTTTATGGTATCTATCATTTGAGCAGATTAAATGAAAATATAAGAAAAAAATGAAAGATTTTTATTATTTTTTCCGTAATTTATAAAATTCAAGTTCAACTTCATTCACATCATATTTATATTTCGTTTACATCAATACATTAAACTCTTTTTTGGGATGGATCAATATATCAAACTTTACGCATCCTTTACATTTAAATATAATAAGTCAAATTTAGTTCTCCATGTGAGAGTTCACATTCAATGATCTCATGCTAAATCTTAGAAGTTTTTTGTATTTTTTCACTTGTTGGAAGCCAGTGATACCTAATCTCTCAATATAAACCCCTGTCTCAATGATCGAGCGATTTTTCTGTAAACAATGTTAAGTTCAAGCGTATCTATCTGAAAGAAAAATATCTAAATACATAACAACTATAATGAGAAATGATAAAACAAATTCAGATGAAGCCCTAATTGATATTTTCCCTCATCTTTGTCGAGTGGGTAAAGGCTAAAAAGTGTTTTCGGCTTCAATTATGCGTTGGAGGGCCTGTTATCAAAGTTGAGCTTGGGAGGTCATCACTGGCAAATTGGCATTGGGTGATAGGGTAAGGTTGGTCCATTGATTGCACTCACAGCTCGGGCCATTTAGGGTCTCTTTTCAACACTTTGCGTTGTCTTAATTTCAGCCTCTCATATAACCTTGGAATTTAGGAAACTGACCAAGATTTCAAGACTTATCCTCATTTTGTCTTGTTAGGATGGTGAAATTTGATTTGATGTAGCTTGTCATTGACAAAGCT
>JACYFF010003369.1:87539760-87582518 GCA_017589665.1 Selenicereus undatus | reverse complement strand
TAATAATAATAATAATAATAATAATAATAATAATAATAATAATAATAGTGGTAGTAGCAGCAACAACAACAATAATGTTGAACCCTTGGGATGAGAACTTGAAACCCCCCAATAATGAGAGGGTTCAAGTTCCAGGGGTTTATGGATGAACTTGATTCCCCCAGGTATCAAGTTCCTTTTTCCAAATTTATCACCAAACATTAAGGAATAGAACTTGAACCCTGAGGATTCAAGTCCCCAACCCTTTTTTGCTCACCAAACACCCCCAAAGGTGTCTACTGAAACAATAGTTCTTCCAATATTAAAATAACATGTATGCTCAGTTCTTTTTTCTTACTTAACATGGCCTGATAAACAACTTTTGAATATGTTTGTCTTCTTGTTTCACTGGGTTCCCAAGCCTCTCTGTGAACAAGCTAGTGTAACACTTGCTTTTCTAACACTAGGATAGAAAAACTTCTACCAAACAAGGCAATTATAATCGAAAACTCAAATCGCCTCAAATCAACAAAAATCAATGGAAAGGCTCTTTACAAGTCACCAACAATGACGCCATTGGCATTCAATGTAGATGTTTAACTTATCTAGCATTTTGGAAAGTTGTGTAGAAGAGACTCTTTCAACATACATGCAACTCCATACCCTGTAAATCTCTTGTCAAAATTTGAAGATATGAGTTACAAGGATAGTCCCTCATTGGTGACAAAAAGCAGGATAATTTTCCTAAACAGTTTGAAAGGAAGCAGACTATGATGGCACTAAACAAATCCATCCTGCCTCAATTAGCATTAAACATTAAGCAATATTTATGTTATGGAACACTGTAACATCACATGTCAGTCAGTCATTCTACGGCAACATTAAGTCTGATCTTTGTAGGATGATGTTCAATCAGATCTTTGTAGGATGATGTTCTATAGATCTTCCAATAAGGTATCAAAAGTTTCATCCTCATTACACGTTCTATCTTTACCTCTGATTACTAACTTACAAAGATGGTTGGTCACATTTCTCTTTTGAAAGCAAACCCCTCAAAAAACATTACCTAGACACGCATAAGAGAATTTAATAGGAACTTACCATTTGTAAGGAACATCTGCAGGCCCCATAGCACATCTAAAGATCCCTTGTATCTGTCTCTCTTAGAATCGGTATATAGCAGAGGCGCAAACATGAGGGTCCAACTGACAACAAAGTTAAAAAGTCCTTCAGACATCTGATGAAAGCCAAAGAACAGGGCAATGTTAGATCAAGCATCATCCCAAGGATCCACTACAGTCAGAAATTTTGGTCACACTACTTACAGGATGAAGAGCTGGGGCCTCCATGACATGTATGCCAACTACTCTGTCAGAAATACACAAAACGCATTAAAGCTGGAATCCTGAAACCATTATTTAAAAAAAAGAGTCCTGAGGCGTGAAAACGAAGCAAAGGACAGCAGAATACAGCGCTTTGAGGCGTGAAAACAAAGCAAAGGACAGCAGAATACAGCGCTCGAACAGAGGTCAGAAACCACATATTTATTCCAAAATGAAAAGAACTTTGTATGCAATGCAGACAGACAATGCCACAAAAGTATACTGAAGCCGAAAGGTACATGTCAATCGATCAGACTTGGCCATTTTCCAACACCTGATGATGAATTTTGACCTCAAACTTTTGTTGACAAGCGTACATGCCTAGGGGACTTTGAAATGCCAATCAAGTGTGCGGCATGGGAATTTGAGGTGAAATGCAGACCTTGACCAACAAGGTATGTAAAAAAACATCATTTGACATGCAATAAAAGACCTCAAAATATCACATGTTATGGTGTCAAGCGAGACAATGGCTCACATAGGTAAGCATTCAAAACAAGGTTCTCAGTTAAAACCCCAGAAACTTTATTAGCTAGCTCACTTTCAACCTACGAACTGTCAAAGTATTTGATAATGAGCATTCTCGAGTGAAGACCATTAAATATCTACATCTATCAGTTAGACAACTTAATATGAATCACGGACAGCCCCGTGCCCCCAGAGAGGGGGGGGTCCCTCTTTTCCTTGCAGTTGCTTTTGTCATCATGTAATGTACAGAAACACCCAGACCCCGCGAAAGCGGGACCCACTCTGGGAGGTGTTGTTATTGTTGTTGTCATCATGTACAGAAACACATTTATACGTATGAAATCTCTTGACATTTCTATGAAGGAAGAGCATTTCGACAGATCTAAGCTGGTTGGGTAAGAAACAAACTAATCATGTGCAGTTTTAACTTGTACAATTTCCAAATATAAAAAATTCCAGACACAGAAAAAAAAAAAATTCCAGACAGAAGTGCATATTAACATGTAAAAGCAGTTATTGTAAGTTTACTTTGTCCCAAAAGTTCAAAAAATAATTAAAAAAGAGAGGCAAGAGCAGTAAAAGCTCCCAATAGGTAATAGTCATTCCCTTTTGCCAACAATCTACATCGTTAACCAAAAAACAAATACGGTGCATGCTTGAGATTTCTCATTCACAAAGCATATGCAATCTGTCTTGCTCCAATTCTGCCCAGTATGGGGAACCTCCCAACAACAGAAACAAAAAAAAAGGGCATTTTAAGTTTGTTTATATCCTTGATAGCTAATATGGTTTTAAAAAAAAGGTCACTGATAGGAAGTCATACCTATTACTATCAATAAAAACTGACAACAGGGCCTACACTGCTTTTCTTATACTCTAATATTCAAACTCCTATAGAGAACTTATCCTTTCCGGGTGTTTTTTTTTAATAATTATTTAAAGGATTGGACCTTGGAAATATTATGCAGGAAGATTAGCCACAAATCAATCTGAATTTTGAAGAAACCTTTGTAGTTTTTGCTTTGGACCAAGAATGGCAGAGATTGCTCTGGGAGCTTCATAACAACTACTCCCAGTCCAGGCAAATATCTTATTGTTGCTAGTACAAATGCTCAACATAATTTTAAACTACACCAAAGTAAACTTACCCGCATTTGCAAATGGCAAGATGAAGAAGAAATTCAGAGAAAGACCCACGAGAGAATTGATTGTCTCGGAACTGATAGCCCACACAGCATCTCCCTGTTACATATACATGTAAACCTTTAGTTAGCTACATGATAGCATTTCCTAACATGTGCTAGATATTGTCAGCCTATTCGGTTCGGCTCAAGAACATTAGGCAGATACAACAAACTTCCAATTAAACTATAAGAATAACATTTCTCTTCTAGTCAAAGCCATAGTTGAAATGTATAATCCTTTCAACAGGGGAGTTGGATGCGGAAGACTACAAGGCAGGCAGGAGCTTCAGATACATTCAATAAAATTAGTCACAGCATTCAGCAACACCCCATGGGCCCAAAACAAAAATTGGGGCCCCCCCCCCCGCGGGTCAGAGACAACAAATAATGACTCAATCTCCTTGCTTGGACTATAATACCAGTTACATCTCAATGACGAACAGCAGTGCAACTCTAGATTAACATGTAATATTTTCTTCTGAAATAAGAACTACATGGCCTTTGAAAATCCGGAAATAACATCAAAAGCATACAAAAAGCCTTGGCCTCCTGTCTAAAAAGAATTAATGGAGATACAATCAAAGCAAGCTGTTCCTAAGCATTGTTTTGTGCTTGGGCTTCTTCTACAATCTTAAACTTGTAACCTTTAACATCCAATGGATTTGGTGGCAGCTGCTGGGGTGTTGTCTACATTAATTCAGTGAAAAGTAGGGCTGTAAAAGTCTAACCCCACCCGACCTCGACCTGAATTTACTGAGAGAAACACGAACCCGACCCGACTGAACCGATTTCAACCCGAAGTTGACACGATTTGACCAGTTAGTGTGAAAACTAGTTATTTTTCAGTTTTGAGCAAATCTAAGCTATTTTCAAGGCCGATACGAAATTGACCCGTTTATTAAATAGGTCGAACCGATCCGACCCGACCCGTTTTACAACTCTAGTGAAAAGTAGAGTTTCAAGCAACTAGCTAAAAGATTTTTGATGAATTGACATCAGAATTACCTGACAAACCATATTGTCAGGAACCTCAGTAACCTCCCACAATAATTTTCCTACCCAAACACTGTACTATGAATAAAATAAACTTCAAATTCATATTGGCATACAAAAACTCAGCAGTCTTATACCAGAAGTGTTATCCAGCTTCACTCATAACTCATAAGATAATCGCAACAAAACTATGGCACCAGATAATGCCACTATCTCAATTAGAACTCAATAAACTTTAAAATTGAATACAACCTAACAATTGCAATTGCAACAAGAACAAAAATCAGGGAACTAACCGGGGCATAAGGAAGCAAAAATAGCCACAAAATGTAGACACCCTCCATAACCCACAACCCTATCTGGGTTAATCTCCTCCGAACATCATCATTCCCTTCCTCAACTCGCTGAGGGCTCCTATTCGAGGGGCTCCGACTTGCACTGCGGATCGTTCGTTCACGTCGAATGACCCGAAAATCAGGGGAATTTTGGAGGAGCAGGAAATGGCGGCGGTTAGATGAAGGTAACGGTCGAATTGGGGAGGGCTTTGGGTGGAGATGACGATATCCGTTACAGAGCAGGGTCGCAGATGGGGACGCCCTCGCTGGAAGAGACGCCGTCGCCGCCATTTTCGACGCGCCCGAGTTCGTCTGAATTTGGCAGCGGTGAAATTTGTATGAAACGCATGGCCGATTAGATAAGTGCTTCATTTGATCATTTCAGTGTGCTCAGTAGCACTACGTGGCGCCAACTTGACCAATGAGGCAATGAGGCCATGACCACCAACCTTGCCCATCGACTCCCCCAGGTAATCAATGGCTTAGGGCTTATTCGTTATAAAGATATTAGATGAGCATGAAGTATATTGGAGTATATTAGAATAGAATATAATAAGTTTAAGTAAATTTAACTAGTAGTAAATAAATTTGAATAAATTTAAGTAGATTTGATTAGCAATTAGTATATTAGAGTAATTGAAAAGTAGATTTGTAAGTGAGTTAGAGTATGATGGAGTAATTTTGATCAACAATTGGCAGACTTGAGTAGGTTAGAGTAGATTATAGCAGATCGAAATAAGTTATAACATATTTGACTAACAGTTAGCAGCTTTGACATATTGGAACAGATATCAGATTTAATATACTCATAACAAACAAACTCTTAATGCCAGCAGAGAATGTCCAATATGATTTCCATGTAAATCGGTTATAATTTTTTTAATTAATGATAAATTATCTAACTCATTGGACCCTTACGCAAGGTATTCTAACATGACTTGTATAGAGAGGAACAAGGAATAGGTTAAGAGTATCACCAATCAATGATCCATTCTTTCGGTCATCAAGAGAAGCCCTATTCTTTACACGCATTCCATAATTCAACTTTTTCTCTCTCCTTCCCCTTACTTCTATATCCCATATATCGCTAAATAGAATATGTTTCATTGATCCACTTCGCCATTTCACAACATGCGTATTTGAAACAGGAAAAATGGAAAAACAGTTGGACCTTTGCCTTGATCCAGCATGGCAGGCAGCAGAAAGAGCGGATCATGGGTTGCATGCACAAAGGGTGGATCGTGAACCAGGTCAATGGATTGTGTTCCACTAGTTAGGGATGCTCCAAGTCCACAATACTCGTGCCTGGGTTTGATTGTGCCACGATAAACCTCAATAATTAGGAGTAATATGGACAATCAGATTTAATCATGTGTCTTAAATGTTAAAAAAAAGACAATTATAATCAATTAGGCTACAAGCTTTTGCTGCATAAATCAATTACAAATGTAAGATTTCAGTTGCTTCTTATTTTGTTATCAACATTTTTGTTTGTGTTCTCATTTTATTGTCAAGTGGCTATATATTTGTAGAGAAGCTAGCTATAGTATAAAAGCAAATGGCAATTAGTTAGCAAGGTGTAATAGAAGTAGTTATCAGGTTGTTATGGAATTGCTAGCTCATCATAGATATTTCATTGTCTATCTTACTTGTATATATACATCATAGATGTATCATGTATGTCATCATTGAGTGATATATGCAAAAATGCATAATTTTCTCTCTCCAAACTCTCCCGTTCCTTCCTCTTAATTCCAGTTTACAATATTCAATCGAAAAAAATTAATGTGCATTGTCTCAATTAATGTCTAAAGACATCAATGATATGTTTGGTAGTTGGTACTTATAGGGCCTGCAATATTCATTGTTGCTAATTAGGGTATAATTTTTCATTAGTAAATAAAACTTCGGAAAATGCAGGATTAAGATAGATAGGTAAGAGTCAAGAAAGGACTGGGGGAAAATGTGATTTTATGGGAATCATTGGAAAATAATGAGAAGAATTGGGAAAAGTTGGAAAGGATTGGGAAGAGTTGAAAAATTTTATTTTCAAGGAGTGGGAATGCATGGAAAAAAAATGTATAGATCAGGAGGATAAAAAAGGATTGGTAAAGACTATGAATGGCTGAAATGGATTGAGATTTTTAAACAAGGATTCAGACAAATGGTAAGAACTGGAAAGAATTTGAGAAGACTAGCCAAATTATTATTTGCCAATGGGAAAAAAAAAATACTCTTAATGGTAGCAATCTTCTATTTTATCAGTGAATTCATAATACATTAAAAAGTCCAATCAAAAGGCGTATATTAGTTTTTTTTTTTTGGTCTGTAAACTCTAATTTATCAATCTTTCTTTTCCTTATAACCTTATACTACGTATTAGATGTTCCTGTAAAAAAGAAAACCTTATACTAGACATTTAAAGACTACATTCATATAATAATAATCGATGTCATATTTTATTCAAATTCACAATTTGAACACAACTTTATATTATCTTTCATAACTCCTTTAAATAAAACACAATTTAAACCAATAACTCGACTTTAACAATAGAGGGGAAAGATCAAAAACAAAAGAAATAACAACACAAGCCAATATATAATCATCTTTGCCTGATTGCCTCCCATGCAAGCATACAACACAAGCCAGATACGAGCGAAACGACGCCGTCAAGAAACTAGAGACTAGAATCCTCTCCTTTCCTATTCCTCGCCATTTTCCCGCGTCTCTGCTCAGCAACTTCGGAGCTCATCTCTCCTCCAGTCCTCCTCCTCCTTCAACGCTAATGGCTCCGAAATCTGACAGTGCCGAAGGTCTCTCTCTCTCTCTCTTCATCCACTGTGAAATTCTCGCTGCTCATTTCACTTGCTATGGCGACTGGTATGAGTTCACTGACCTAATTTTCTAATTTTCCTGTATTTTTTTGTGGCGGTTGAATTTGGTACAGGTATAGTGCTCAACTTCGTCAACGAGGTAATGCGATACTCAATTCATCGATTATTAGACCCTTCAGTGTAAGAAATTAGCTCAGTCAAGATCATTTCTGTGCCTAAATCTATCAGTTTATGCTTTGATTTGAGTTTACTTTAATCCCTATTTCTGCAATCTAAAATTGATGCTTGAAATGAATTATTGAACTCGATCGTTAGAAGCATAATTTGGTAATAGTCACTCTGTTGAATAGAATAGCATGTCTATGATTATGTGAGTGGGTATGTTGATCCAGACCCCAATGTTTTTGGAGAGTCCATTTCTATTGTAAGGTGCTTTGTTGCCTGCTTTTCGTTGCTATGGCAACTGGTTTGTTGTTTCTAAGCTGTGTACTTGTTTTGTTTTCTGTTCAGCAAAACAGGCCACTAAATGCCCAGAATGTTGCCGATGCATTGCAAAAGTACAATCTGAAAAAGACTGCAGTCCAGAAAGCACTGGATTCCCTTGCTGATAGTGGGCGAATTGCGTTCAAAGAGTATGGCAAGCAGAAAATTTACATTGCTCGGCAGGACCAATTTGAAATCCCAAACAGTGAAGAGCTTAATCATATGAAAGAAGAGAATGCTAAGTTACAGGAACACATAAATGAACAGAAGAGAGCAATTAGCGAGCTTGAGGGAGGTATGCTCACATAGGTGCAAAATATTGCTGTCTTTGGTATTATTTTTCAACCAACTCATGGGCAAGATAATGAAGGGATATATGCTTATGAATGCATTGCCTGTCCTGTTGATTTTGATGTCTTAATCCCATTCCAGGAATCAGAACGCTGCAATCGAATTTGACGTTAGAAGACATCCGAGCCAAACAGGAGAAACTAAAGACAGAGGTATGTCAAATGACGATAATGAACTTTATTTTTAATTGATAACACGTGATATCAGTGATGATTATGGCCTTGAATGATACGATAAATTTCCTGTCTATTGTGAAGTAGGTTGAAGAGATGGAGAGTAAGTTGACTAAATTGCGAGGAGGTGTTACCCTAGTAAAACCAGAGGAGCGGAAGGCTATTGAAGATCTCTACGTGCAAGCAATTAGTCACTGGAGAAAACGTAAAAGGATGTTCAGGGACATTTGGGATGCCATAACTGAAAACTTACCCAAAGACCTCAAAGAATTCAAGGTGCTTCCCCTCATTCTTCTCTTCATTATCCTTTCTGCAAGCCTTGTAAATTTTGTTTTAAACCATCTCACAATTTCATTCTTTTTTCAGGAGGAACTTGGCCTGGAATATGACGAAGACGCTGGTGTGAATTTGCAATCATTCTGTGATCTAATGCCACAAAATAGAAAGCGCGCCAGAGGTCAGTGACCTCTACACTAGATTTCAAGGTTACTCTGAAGGTTAGCCTAGATATGCTTGTAGGTTCTATAAGGTTTATGTATAACCTTGGAAGTCAGCCAAGAGATGCTCGTAGGTTCTATAACGTGTGGGTATATATTTGTGCATCTGACTATTTACTACCTCAACAAGCACGCAGTCTCCAGATCCACTCTGAGTGTCATTATGAAATATGAGAAAATTTGTCTTCTTGTTGGAAGAGCGCCTGCAGATAGGTGCTTATTATTTGCAGATTATTTCAGCAATGAAATCTTACTAGTCCTATTATTGTTTTACCTAACTCAGGAATTCTTGTGGAGTTGGTTAATCGTCTTAATCAAGCACAGTCTCTACATTGCTAGCTTAAGTTACATCAGTCACCTACCGAAGAAAACCACATACTGGCTATGCCCAGTATTTTTGCCTTGCATATTGGGAACACTATATTTAGTATATTACCATCCATTCTCTGCTAGAGCTAGATAGATGGTTAATTGGCCATGGTTAAGGGTGCGCCGTCAGAGATTGTCAAATCCAAGCTTCCTGTGATAGTAACGGATTAATCAAAACCTTTCTTGATATTCCCAAAGTTATAGGCTGCTTTATGTATCATTTCACATAGCACTCATAAGATCACTGTTCTTAATGTACATCCCTCAAACCAAGAACCTTGGAAAACATAGAGATACTTTAAACTCGTTACGTAGGCATACTTCAACTACTGCTCACCAGATCTAGTGAACACATTGATCCCAGCATTATCTTCTTGTCCTCACAGAAATCGGCTTCTCTAAGTTCAGCCTCGGTGGACTCTTCACTGTCAATCCTCCAGAAGATCGTGAATCGTAATATGTTCTTGAACCATCGTGAAAACTTGAATGCATCTGTTTCTCAGAAAAATAAGGCCGTGTGGGTCGTCTTTCTCCCCATGGATTTTCGTCACCAATCAAATTGAGCTTCTCACTCTTAGCCTCATCGTCACTCTCATCAAATATGACCTCCTGCGGCAACTTTTCATCCTTTCCTGATATCCTTGATGATGCTATCGAAGAATTCTTTCTTGGGCTTACTTGCTTGGTGCACTTGATCTCAGGGGATCCAGCTCCCTCGTTGGGCTCCTCATCCTCTGTGTCAAGGCCATATGTGTCGAGGGGCTTAACCTTGTCATGCCCTAGAAAGTTGTCTTCAGTTTCCCCTAAATATTCACCCTTCTCAAGCCCAGGTTTCATATCCTTTTTAGAGTTGAAGACTTGTTTTCTTTGGTTATTTTGATCATCTGGTGCTCGGGGGCTAGATTTAGAGAGCTCTACAGCTGCTCTTGCTGCAGCTGCTGCATATGCTGCTGATATGAAAGCTTCTTGAGCAGCATCAGCGGCATCTTTATACTGTTTTCTCCTATTCACCGAACTAGTGAGTCCCTCAACCTGGTCTAGTCCTTCATGCTGGTTTGAACTGAATGACCTGTTCTGTACATGCTGGTTTCCCATTCCTCCAATCAGCTTTTCCTGCATCAGCAAAGTTAAACATGTCAAGTTCAGCGATTGTAGCTTTAGCAGATCAAATGAAACCAACACCCTGGAAACTGTCAAACTTAGGGAGTTTAGATGCAAACAGTTAATTATCTAATGCTTACAAGCTAGAGACCCATCTGTTGAAACATTTTAGTATTTTTCTTTAGCCCCATATAACCAAAAAGCTAAATTTTTCCCCAACAATGGCTTTCCAATTGTTCAAAAATCGACACAATGGTCGTAAAATAACAAGCATTTTAAATCGAATGGCTAATCCATCACAGCCATGTCTAACTCTCACTTTCTGAAAGATAAGTCCGCCCCCCCCCCCCCACCCTCCCTTCCCCCTGGGTTACAAACCAGCAAGCTCTTTACCTCAGATGCAATGGTAGGAGCCTCTTCTTCCTTGAGCTTCAGAGCGATACCATTCTCATTCGCAATCTCTTTGAGCACCTTCATTCGTGCTTCCAAGCTCGGTTGCCTAGTAGACATCTTCTGGATCATCTGCCCAAACACAGCCATCAGCAAAAATAGTCAAGTAATCCATTGGTAAAGCTAATATTCAAAATTGATGCGAACAAACCAGTCGCCTATGACCTTGGGGTTGACACCACAATTGTTTCGGAGCTCAACAGCACGAGATGTGAACTCTTTGCCATAACGAGACGTAAACAGTGCTCGCATCTGTTGCAGCTCAGGGAACTCTCCACACCTCGAAGCAGCAAAGATTAGACTCGATATAGCCTCTTTTAGCTCTTCCGGACATTCTCTGGTTTTCACAAGAGGAATAAACACAACAAATAAGTTGCCATTTTCTACCTTTTCTTTTCCTTTTTTTTAAAAGTAGGCAGCAAAGATTGTCTGGTTTGTTCACCTGTTGTCATGTTCGATGAGCTCGACCCTCTCAGTGAGGAGCAGGCAGTAACCCTCGATCATTGCGAACGCATCCAGCATGTTTTGCTCCTTGATCACTTGCTCTACCTGCCCAACAAAAAACCCCACCATGTTATCTAATTAAAAAAACTTAGCAAAAGCAAAGAACAAAGGGATGGTCCATGGATGGTTAAGTTACTTCTGACTATTTCATACCCTGAGGAGAGCACGGTCTTGGTGACCAAGGTTGAGGAGCTGAACCACGTCAGAGCGAGCCAAAGAGAATCGGGTTTGCTTCTGGTTCTTGAGGACGGCGAGTCGAGCAAGGGCGAGGTTGACGAGTGCCTTCAATTTGGAGGTCTTGAAGCTCCTCCCTAGCAATGCATCCAGCTTCTTCCCCATGCCTCCCTGATCCTTTTTTTCTTTTTTCTTTTTTCCACCTCCTGAGCTTTCCCTCTTACCCTGGAAGAGAGAGAGAGCGGTGGTGTTGGAGCTGTTTTGGCAAAGTGGACAAGGAGAGCCGAGTAGGATATGGCTACCTGGCACTTCTTATGGGCTGGCGACCGGAGAGAGAGAGAGAGAGAGAGGTGGGAATTGTCAAACGTGCGTGTTTGAGGAGGTTTTCATGCCTTAGGCTTGAAGAATATGCCACAAGGCCCACAACAAAACCAAATTGAAATTCTTCTTTTTTTTTGTTGTTCTTTTTTGGGGTTTGTTTTTCCTGACTGGGTATTGCGGCGGGAGTTGGCGGCCATGTTAGACCAACCCGGTTCAATGCCAAGTGATGCTAGTCTAGTGGGTCTTCACAAGTCTAAGGGGAGGGGTAAATCTCAGTACAAGTTCCAATTAAATTCTGCACAAATTCTTATTTAACAAAAATTTATGCATTTCTCAAATACTGAACTGACGTTATTTAACTGGACCATGAACTAAGATGTTAGATGCGTTGCAAGCTTATTGGCCCTATCGTAAAGATATCCTAACAAGTAAAATTTGTGGGGAGAAGATATATGCATGTGAAAAAGCTTTTATGTCTAACAAGTATTTTTCTCCTAAAATTTTAACACACACCTTAAAAAATAAGCTAACTCGTAATCCTCATTAAGAATTCTTATGACTATCTTTTACTCATAATGAGTTATTAGAATGATAAATTTTACCCTTTTAGTAAATGAATGATAGATTTCACCCTTTTAATAAATAATTTTGTTCAATTTAAGTTCTATTAGCCACAGAATAACAACATCTATATAAATTAAGTCAGATGGGATATTTTTAGTTCAAATTTATATTAAGTTTTTGGCTATTCCAATAAATTTATTTTACAAATACTCGCTAAATTGACAAGAAAGGTTAGGTTGAATAATTTCTAAATCAAGTTAGTCATATTCAAAATTTCGAATAGAGTACAACTGGAATTTGTTCATTTGTTAGCGAGATTAATCAATTTTGTTGGGCTACTTGACCATGCCGTTGAGGCAAGAGAGAGAGAAAAGTGGGTTGAAGAATACAGAGGAGGGCCCATCAGCAAGGAGGAGCCAGGAAAGAGAAATGGGGAAATGCGAATTTGAAGGGCTCTTTTGGTTAGTCCACGTGTAGTATTGTCTAAATTCTCATTAAACGCGGTTGTTTCATTTTCCTGATAATGGGAATTGGGGTCGAAGGTGAGGCCACTGACAGGGACTCCCAAAGAATGGCTATTGGCAGTGGTGGGATTACTACGATGGGAATGGTTAACTGTGATTTGCGAACGAGTAAAAGCTCCTTTGCCAACTGTATTCTCTTGAAGCACCCTTCTGCTTCTATTTTCAAGGGGGGGTCCCTGCTTTTAGTTGGGAAAAATAGATTGCTAATGAGATGAGACTAATACTGTGTATGTGAGTATGTGACTCTGTCAAGGTACACTCTGAGGTAGGGACAAAAAAGTAGAGTTCTCATATGAAAATTGTCATTGAATTTCTTTTAAAAAAAAATACAACGGTGTCATTAATTTATATTATAACTCTAATAATATCATTACAATGGCATTTTTGAAGTTACAATTAATGACAATTTCTCTCTAAAATGCACTCATAGTGACATATTTGGAGTTGTAACATAAACTAATAGCACTTTAGGATTAAAAAATTCAATGATAAAATTGAATTTTTCGAAAAGTTCAACGGCTATTTATGTTAATAACTCGAAAATAATAAATGATAAATGAACGTGCACAAATTCTTCTATTAGATAAAAGAACCATTAAACAAAATATACTAATCACTAATATAACATCATTAAATATTAAGAGCTATAACGAAACCTACCACTTGTAAACCTAAGAGCCTTTGAAACGGCAGCCTCGTGGGGCAAATTAGAGGAGAGGGAAAAAGGTGAGGCACGGGGTAGATCTCCAATGGTTGGCTTGTAGCAGAAGCCTCGCGAAGAGGCTTGTGGATGAGAGCTGCCTCACGAGTAGAGGTGGGTTGTTTTTTGATTTTTTTAATATTTTTTTGGTTAGTTTTTCTTTTTTTTTTGTTCTAAAAATAAAGTTGTGTGTTATAGGGTGGATCCATGAGTATTATTTTATTTAGTGAGTCTTTTCACTGGAGAGAGTGAAGATTGTGAGACAAAAAATTAGAGAGATGGTTGATGTGACAATGGTAGGCCTCCACCGGTGAGTCAAAAAATTGGCTCAGCAGTGGATTTGCTCTAACACTATCCATACAAGCCAAATGTACTCTGGGTCCCTTTTTCTTTAATTCGTTCTTTCGTTTTCTCTTCAATCAAAAGCCCTAGGATATTTCTGGGGGGGGCGGCCCCCCCCCAATCATGAAGTGGATGGACATCCTTATCGCCTTTACTTTCTCTAATTAAAATCACAGACTAGCAAATGATATATGAGTCTGCAACACCAGCCAATCTCAATTCTGTCTTAGCAGAGTTTACAAAAGTTTGAATGTAAACAACTTATTTCCTTACAAATTGATTATTAAATTATATTGCACATTTTAATCTTAAAATCCTCTAACAGGCATTTAAAATCCAAGTAAAAAAGATATTGGTTTAGATATATTTAAGCAAATCCTAAATTAATTTAAATCGATTCCATTTACTTGTTCAACGATCCCTGAAGAACTCCATGAACGTCTTGACACTTGGTAATCTCATCTTGCCCGATTAGGCATAAATGAAAGAGCCTAACATGTGACAAAATTTGGCTTGTCATGGTGCCAAATAACAAAATGGAATGACCAAGCTATAAAGATAATTTTAATTCTCCGTATTTTTTGGCATTAGACCCCTCATTTTACTAAAATCAAACTACTGCTAGCCCAATAAAGGGTATAACAATCCCATCACATAAATTTCTCCATTAATTAAAATTGAACCTAAGACCTTACTTTAGGAAAAAAAGTGTTAAATCACTTTAACCCTATGTTGGTACCTAACATGATATTTGAATGGGTTTAAATTCTTTGGCAGCCGATATCATCATTTGCTAAAGGACACATACATTTTCTATCATAGAAAATATTACTCTCTATAAAGACAAATGCCAAATACACGTTAGTTTTTTGTTCGATAATTAAATGTCACTCTCTGTGAACATAAATGTCAAATATACTTTGGTTTTTTTCTCGATAATTAAATTTTGCATCTTAGAAAAGGATATTATGAAACCCCATAGCTTCAGAACTCCAAACAAAAGCTAACTAGCTAACATTTAAGAGCATTCCCAGCAAAAGTGCATTCCTTCACTTCTCCAACCTATAAAACTCTAATATGGATCCACAATAAAATATTTATCATAAATCCACCGCATTATATAATTTATCATAAACGCATGCGACTGCTCAGGGACTAGGCCTACAATGGCCCTAGGCCAAGCCAGTTGAACCAACCCCATAAAGGAGCACATTGGGTAAACACCAAAAACCCAAAAGAACAGTTGCCACCGGGTAAAAAGCTTGATGACGAAAGAGCCTCTTTCTGTCTTATTATTATACGTAGAGCCTCGTGACTTATATTTTATGCTTCGTTAAAGCATTCCATGTAAGACACACACAGGAGACTCATCTAGACACACCAGAAATTAACCCCAGGAGGGGCAAGCATTTAAAAAAAAAAAAGAAGAAACACCCTTCCAGAAACAAAAGGTGATTGCTTGTTGAAATTCATGTACAAACTTCTACACACCAAACGTAACATATAATTTTAAACCAGTGACACCCACCCCAAAACTCCGCCCATTTGTGAAGTTCACGTACAAAATTTACAAGGACTAGCACGAGCTTGTCGCTTAAGCAGCATTGTCAACAAAATAAGAAGAGCAAAAGATTCAAACCCTAACGTTAACTACCATCAATCGAGGAATTTGGCAGACCGCTTTCTTTTCTTGCATTTCCCCATTACAATGGAATAATAATGATAATAGTAATACGAGAAAAGCAACTCTCAAGCAAGTGATTGTACCAAGAGTCTTACTAGTGAACAATGTAACCTTTATAATAGAAATCTCCTTTAACCTTCTTCAGGAGTTGCAGTACTCATAGTCATATGAATGACATCAAATCCCTAAATTCAGTCAGATGCCATATCAAATTACCAATGTCAAGTTATTCAAATGAATAAGTGTAAGCCATTGCGTAAATCAGCAGTTGGTATCACGTAATCTAGCACACTAACACACGCACCGGCACCATTTCACTCAATTTGGAGGTCTTGAAGCTCCCCCCTAGCAATGCATCCAGCTTCTTCCCCATGCCTCTCTGACCCTTCTGTTTTTTTGTTTTTTCTTTTTTGTCCTTTCTTTTCTTTTTTCCACCTCCTGAGCTTTCCCTCTTACCCTGGAAGAGAGAGAGAGAGAGAGAGAGAGAGAGAGAGCGGTTGTGTTGGAGCTGTTTTGCAAAGCGGACAAGCAGAGCCGAGGAAGATATGGCTACCTGGCACTTCTTATGTGCAGGCGACTGGCGAGAGAGAGAGAGAGAGGTGGGAATTGTCAAACGTGCGTGTTTGAGGAGGTTTTCATGTCTTAGGCTTGAAGAATATGCCACAACAAAACCAAATTGAAATTCTTCCCCTTTTTTTTTTGGTTGTTCTTTTTTGGGGTTTGTTTTTCCTGATTTGGTATTGCGGTGGGCGTTGGCGGTCACGTTAGACCAGCCCGGCTCAATGCCAAGTGATACTAGTCTAGTGGGTCTTCACAAGTCTAAGGGGAGGGGGGTAAATCTGAGTACAAGTTCCGATTAAATTCTGCATAAATTCTCATTTAAGAATAATTTATGTATTTCTCAAATTATTAAACTTAAGTTATTTAACTGGAACATTAAGGGCATGTTCTATTTCGCGTTTTAGATAGATAGATAGATACAAGGAGATGTAAAGAGAAGTAAGAAGCTGTAAGGAGGTGTAAGGAGCTGCAAGGAGATGTAACGAGCTGCAAGGAGCCGTAAGGAGATGTAAGAAACTGTAAAAAGATGTAAGAAGCTGTAAGAAAATGTAAGGAGCTGTAAGAAGATGTAAGAAGCTGTAAGGAGCTGTAAGAAGCTGTAAGGATAGATATAAGGAATTGTTGAATTGTAAAAGAGTTGGATAGTATAATTTGTTTTAGATGAAAAATAATAATATTAAAATAATATACTTAAGAAGTTGTATTTTGTATTTTTATTTTTTATTTCATTTTTTTTTATTTTTTACTTTTTTTATTTCTTGTATTTTTTGTAATTTTGTAATTTTTGTTGTTTTATTGTTTTATTTTTTATTTCTTTATTTTCATTTTTTTTAAATGTTTTATTTTTATTTTTATTTTTATTTTTTTGTTATTTTTTAATTTTCTATTTTATAATTTTGTAATTTTTAATTTTTAATTTTATTTCTTATTTTTTATTTTTTTTATTTTTAATTCATTAGTTTTTAATTTTTATTTTTTTAATTTTATTTTTTATTTTTTATTTTTTTAATAAAAACTTTAAAATAGAAAATAAAACTAAAAAATAAAAAATAAAACTAAAAATTTTTAAAATTTTAAAATTAAAAATTAAAAATTAAAAAATATAAAAATAAAAAATAAAAAACTAAAAACAAAAAATTAAAAATTAAAAAAAATGGAAAATTAAAAATTAAAAATAAAAGAATAAACAAAAAAAAATAAAAATTACAAAATTACAAAATAAAAGTTTAAAAATTTAAAAAATTTAAAAATTTAAAAATTTAAAAATTTAAAAATGAAAAATAAAAAATGAAAAATAAAAAAAAATAAAAAATAAAAAACTAAAAACTAAAAACTAAAAACTAAAAACTAAAAACTAAAAAATAAAGAACAAAAAAATTTAAAATTTAAAATTAACAATTAAAAATAAAAAAATAAAAAAATACAAAATACAAAATAAATACAAAATAAATAAAATGAAGATGCAAAGAGATGTAAGAAATAAAGAACAAAAAAATTTAAAATTTAAAATTAACAATTAAAAATAAAAAAATAAAAAAAATACAAAATACAAAATAAGTACAAAATAAATAAAATGAAGATGCAAGGAGATGTAAGAAGATGTAAGGAGATGTAAGAAGCTGTAAAGAGATGTAAGCTCTTAACTAAATCCTAAAAAACGCAAAATAGAACAGGGTCTAACTAAGATGTTAGATGGGTTACAGACCTATCATAAAAATATCCTAACAAGTGAAATTTGTGGGGAGCAGATATATGCATGTGAAAAATCTTTCACGTCTAATTAGTAGTTTTCGTCTAAAATTCTGACTCACGCCTTAGAAATAAGCTAATTTGTAGTCGTCAACCAACAAATTGTTGAGTTCGAATTATGATGACTATCTTCTACTCATAATGAGTTACTAGAATGATAGATTTCACCATTTTAATAAATAATTTTGTTCAACTTAGGTTCAATTAATCACAGAATGACACATCCATAAAAAAATAAGTTAGTTGGGATATTTTTAGTTCAAATTCATATTAAGTTATTGGTTAATCTCATAAGTTTATTTTACAAATACTCGTTAAATTGACAAGCAAGGTTAGGTTGAATAATTTCTAAATCAAGTTAGTCATATTCAAAATTTCGAATAGAGTATAATTCCAATTTTTTTCATATGTTATCGAGATTAATTAATTTTTTTTGACTCGGTTGACCTTGCCATTGAGAAAAGAGAGAGACAAAAGAGGGTTGAAGAATACAAAGGAGGGCCCCCCATAAGCAAGGAGGAGCCGGGAAAGACAAATTGGGAAATGCGAAATGCTGATCAAACGCGGTTGTTTCATTTTCCTGATAATGGGAATTGGGGTCGAAGGTCAGGCCACTGATAGGGACTCCCAAAGAATGACCATTGGCAGCAGTGGGGATTAGTCCGATGGGAATGGTTAACTGTGATTTGTGAACGAGTAAAAGCTTGTTTGCCAACTGGATTCTCTAGAAGCACCTTTTTGCTTCTATTTTTAAGGGGGTTCCCTGATTTTAATTGGGAAAAATAGATTGCTAATGACATATGACTAGGTATGTGACTCTGTCTAGTATAAAAATTGTCATTAAATTTTTCAAAAAATTCAATTTTGTCATTGAAGGTTTTTTTTTTTTTTAAAAAAAAAACTCCAACAATGTTATTAATTTATAATATAACTTCAGTAATGTTACTATAGTGTATTTTTGAAGTTACAATTAATGGAAATTTCTCTCCAAAATACACCCTTAGTGACATATTTGGACTTCTAACATAAAACAACAGTACTTTTGCATTAAACAATTCGATGATAAAATTGAATTTTTCAAAAAGTTCAACTGCATTTTATGTTAATAACTTGAAAATAATAAATAATAAATAAACTTATACAAACTCACCTATTAGATAAAAGAACCCTTAAACAAAATATACTAATCACTAAATATTACATCATTAAATATTAAGAACTATAATGAAACCTACCGCTTGTAAACCTAACATTCTCCATACAAAGCCACATGTACTCTGGGTCCCTTTTTCTTTAATTCATTCTTTCTTTTTCTCTTCAATCAAAACCCCTAGGAAAACCCCCCCCCCCCCCCCAAAAAAAAAAAAAAAACAACAAATAGTCTGTATATTCAATAAAGTTTGGGTCTTGCCTCCGTTGTGCGTTAAGGTGGTGTCCTAATCATCAGGTGGATGAACATCCTTATCGCATTTACTTTCCCTACTTAAAATCACAAACCGTCTTTGTCGCTGCCGCCCCCCCCGCCCTCCAAAAAAAAAAACACGCCACAGATGGTGGAAATTTAAATATGGTTTTGGTGATTGTAATTTTTCCACCTTGACAAATGATGTATGAGTCGCATACATCACATTAATCTACAACAGCACCCAATCTCAATTAAATTTTGGAATTCCATCCTATCACATCAGCCAAAATTTCATTTTTTGGAACTTATATTTCTTCACTTCTCCAACTTATAAAACTCTAATATGAATTCCCAATAAAATATTTATCATGAACCCAGCGCATTACATACAATCTTTTCTTTAACCATCTAAATGATATTTAAAAAAAAAAGAAAACCAAAAAAGTAACTAGAGGACAAAAAACTACAACACGTGTGGAAATGATTTAACGTTCCTCACTCCGGGGCAATTTTTGTTAGGGCTATCAAACAGCTCGGGTCGGGTCGACCCATTTAATAAACGAGTCAATTTTGTATCAGCCTTGAACATAGCTTAGATCTGCTCAAAACTAAAAAATAACAAATTTTCATACTAAACGGTCAAATCGTATCGACTTCGGGTCGAAATAGGTTCGGTTTGGTTCGGGTCAGATTCGTGTTTCTCTCAGTAAATTCAGGTCGGGTTCAGGTTAGGTTATCGGGGTCATGACGCATAGGGGTCTCCGTGGGTGGAATACAAGCCACCTGCTAGGGATGCTCTGAGAACATCAAATATCATTTCTTACCCTCCAACACGACTAGGTAAACCTTGTAGCTCAATGGCATCAAGAATTCAAAGTATGAGAGTGACAATTTTCTCGCCGGGAAAATCAACCCATGAGACTACTCAGGGACTAGGCCCACATTGGCCCTAGTCCAGTTATTGTGTACCCCTTCCCCCACTCGCCAAAGCCAGTTGAACCAACCCCATGGAAGGAGCCCATTGGGTGAACACAAAATAAATCGAAAAGAAAAGTTGCCACCGGCTAAAAAAGCTTGATGACGAAAGAGCCTCTTTCTGTCCTATTATTATACATAAAGCCACGTGACTTAGGACATTCCCAGCCAATTACCCACAAGGCACCCCCCACATGCGGGACGCCCGCCCTCTGCAGCCCGTGCCACACGGGTAGGGGCACGCATGCCTCCTCAGTCAGCTGAGCCTCCCTGCATGCTGCTCCTTGACTTATTTATTTTTTTTGTTGAGGTAATAAATAATTTTTATATAATTCAAAAAATATATTGTATTATGAAGTGAATCCATGGTAACTTTTTTTATTTGATTATTCAAATTAGAGTTTCATGGGTTGGAGAAGTAATGGAATTCAAATTTCAAAAATCTAAAACTTTTGCTGACATGACATATCAAAGTTCTCAAAACTAAAACTCTGACTAAGAATGCCTTTATATTTAATGCTTCATTGAACCATTCCATGTAAGATACGCTTATACACAGGAGACTCATTTAGACATAGCAGAAATTAACCCCAGGAGGGGCAAGCATTTTGCCCAAAAAACACCCCTCCAGAAACAAAGGGTGATTGGTTGTTGAAATTCATGTACAAACTTCTCCACACCAAGCGTAACATAGATTTTTAAACCAGTGACACCCACCCCAAAACTCCTCGCATTTGTTAAGTTTGAGTACAAAATTTACAAGGACTAGCACGAGCTTGTCGTTTAAGCAGCATTGTGAACAAAATACGAAGAGCAAAAGATTCAAACCCTAACTACCATCAATCGAGGAATTCAGCAGACCGCTTTCTTTTCTTGCATTTCCCTATTACAATGGAATAATAATGATAATAGTAATACGAGAAAAGCAACTCTCAAGCAAGTGATTGCACCAAGAGTCTTACTAGTGAAGAAACTTGCTCTCGACAACGTAAACTTTATAATAGAAATCTCCTTTGGACCCGACGGGCATATTATATCACATAACCTTCTTCAGGAGTCGCAGTACTCATATGAATGACATCAAATCCGTAAATTCAGTGCGATGCCATATCAAAATACCAATGTCAAGTTATTCAAATGAATAAGTGTAAGCCATTGCGTAAATCAGCAGTTGGTATAACGTAATCTAGCACACCAACACACGCACCGGCACCTCAGATATGCTTTAAGATAAATAGAAATAGCACCAGAACATATTTTAGAAACCTTCACCACCATAATGCCTTCATTTCAAACTATCAAGTAAAAACCTAAAAATAAAAGCCCAACAAGCTTATCCTGCCTTTGCTCTTCATGGTCTGCACCGTATACTTTTCAGGGTTAGCTTATACAATTAAAGTGGCCAATAACTGAAGCAAATTGCATCATATGAAATTACCACATTCCCCAGCCGTGCCAAAACTGAACCTGTAAATTCAAAGACGCATACCAGGTCCATGCCGAACTAAACCCTGCTACTAGCCTATTACACATGTTTACTAGCATTACATGGGTATATTATTCCAAAGTATTAGCCTCCTTTTAAGTAGAACTTTCAACGCCAGAAATTCATCATGAACAAGACTGGATGAAAATCAGCACCCCAGCACAAATACGTAGAGCGGCACATCCATTACCAAGGCAAACCGTTGACCCTTCAGGCAAATTTTCGAGTGGTGCGGCATGCTTAATAACCCTCATATTACCAGGAAGAATCAGCAACACCCTCCCTTTTTTCTCCCATAGGCATAAGAAGGGTGCTTTATGATAGACCATACCAAAAAGTAAGCATAACCTCGTATGGGAAAGACTCAAATGCCAATAGAAGGGTCACAATGATGAGCATCAGCATGTAAGCAACAGTGAGTCAGGATACAAATCCATGGATGGATACAGCAGTTGGAGCCCGAAACATGAAGATGAAATATTTTGCATCCAATTTTTTATTCCTGATGTTTTTTTTTGTTTTTTTGGATAGGGTTCCTGATGTTAATATATATCTTCTTCTTTTCCTTATTTAAAAAGAACAAATACAAAAGAGGACATAAGAAAACAATCAACGCTGGGCAATAGACAAAAGGACAACCACCAGCAGACTAACAAATGGTCTCATGAAGTTATTAACATCAAAGCCAGCAAACACCTAAAACTTCAGAGATCCCGTCTAACCAATTGAACATCACTTAAACTTACTAATAAGCCTGCCTGCATGTATCAAGTTTCTCAACAAATTTCTTTCATAAGGACTTCTCTGTATCAGAATTCAACTCCTCCGCCTAAGACTGAGAAAAATGAAACTTCTTTTATTCACAATTAAACAGCATGAAATACACAACTTCGTGATTTTTGAAACCCCCCCCCCCAAAAAAAGGGGGGGGGGGGGAATCCAAGACACATGACACCTCCAGAATAGGGAACCCAAAAAATATTAAATCTTTTTTTAAAAAAAAAATGTTTGGCTCTAGTGTCTCTCGTCAGGCCCATTTCCTCATGCAAAGTTACAGCATGCCCAAAGCATTGACAATACGCATACAAACATTTTCTCCCCTGCTTCTCAAATCTCAACTCCATTCAATGTGGTCAGAAAGCCATACCATCGAATTTGAGGTTGGCATCCATAAGAAATCTCACAATAAAAGATCAGGACCGTCCTCGACTCACTGCCAGATATATCACTTGAAAACCAAATGGTGGAAGCAATTTAATGTTTTCTAGGCCTGTAAGGGAATAAACTTGCATTCTATTTCATTTTATTCTGCTGTCTTCACTAGCAAGGCATTTAATATCAGATCTAAGTAACCATGATTGATAATTCACTCATTACTTCTATCTTTGAAAGAGTATGTTTCAGGAAAAAATTTGCTAACTTAGTTGCCGATTTGCAAGACTTAATCAGAGGACATGAGGCGTACTTGAACAAGCCCAAGCAGTAAGTACTCGAGCAAAATCTGGTCCCCCACCCCCATCCCGGGGCTCTTTTTTTTCTCTCTCTTTTCCCGTGTTTACTTTCCTTGTGATGGATAATGTTACTAGTATGCGCCAGATTTTGCAATTAGTTAAAACAAAGAGAGGAAGACCGAAGAAGGGGCATAAAACCTAGAGACATAGACCAAGGACACACATCAAACAGCCCCGCGAAAAAAATACTTTGATACAAACAGGTTTTAAGTGGTACAACTGATGATAGGGTGCACAAAGCATGGGAGTGAAAAGATCTAAAGGTATGCAATGGTACCTTCTAGCATGTGTGGAGGTTGTTCCCAAAAGATCCCAAAAGAAAAACTGGAAATTAGTTTAAAGTGCCAAAAGAATATAAAAACAGGTCAAAAATGTGCAGAGGTGCATTGAATTAACATTGAAAGGGCACTGAAGACATGGATTAGTGTCAGAAAAAGGCCAATCCAGATAAAACTAGGATGAAATAGATAATGAAAGACGTATTCATGTACAGACGATGCAATCACAGATATAGGGGCAAAAAACTCGCAGTGTTAATATGAAATATACAAGCATTAGACAAAAGCAAGACTAGTAAACCTAATATTTTGTCCAAGGCGGCCAGTTTAGACCTTCTTAGGAATTGGCTGTATTATCTGCAATCAGCCATAAGCATGTCGAGGTGTTGGTCGTCCAACATGAGTGAGGTGTCCAGCTGGCTAGATTTTCTAACACTTTCTATTACTTATAGCCTAAACTAGACATACAAATGTCCATAAGAACATACGCACATCAAAACATGAGGCATCCAACACAAGTACTTGAGGCATGAAGATCCTAGGTTAGGGGCCATTTGGTTCAACAGAACCTAATGGAACAGAACTAGGAATGAAACAAGGGGGTAAAGGGATGATTTTTAATTCTTGATTCCATTTGTTTGGTTCAATTTAGGGCACATGAGAACTAAAGAAATGGGTTTAAATAAACCAAAGGGGATAAGAGGTGATGGAGGTACACTAAAATCCATACCTTCTGCGGTAATCATACTATCCGATCTGTGACTCTGCCCTGGGTTCAGAATGGACCAACCAACATAAGGAATGAGAATGCATGATTCCATTCCTGTACCTGAGCTCAAAACCCTAAAACAAACAAGTTAACAGATAAAAATATGAGGAAATTGACGAGGATCCATAGCTATTGAAGTAGATGGCCATTAAAACATTGTTTATCATTGAAGAGAACACAGAACTTGTTCTCCGCCAAAAAAAGAACAAAGAAGCTAATAGAAAAATGTATCAATCACGTGACAGCAACAACACTATGTGTAGAGCATATAAGTCATTCACTAAAGATTTTTTACTAATTTTTAGAACTTTGCTGCCTCTAGAAATATTTGCTTTTTTCTGTTTCTTGCTTCTTTTCTTCTGAATATGCATGCCACACACTTCATGGTTGTCCCTTTAGCACAATGGGGCTGACCCTACCAATTAGGAACCAATCATAGAGGTTACTTACCTTGCGGTACAGGGGTGATGAAGCATAGAGGTTACTCACCCAGATGTACTGGGGCCAGGGGGTGTTCATCGTCAAAGGAACAAGCATGAGGCATACCTTCCTTTTTTTTTTTTTAGGAGAACAGGGCAGGTGGCGGAGGTGGTAATCATGTAACTGTAGGCATTCACGCATAAAGGCAGAGGCAAGTTTTCAGTACAGAAGTAATTTTATGGCTTATTAGGATTAGGGATTTAAAACGCAGATTCGGGCACGTTTGCGGTTACAGTTACGATAACACGGGAGCGTTGGGATGCGTTGATCGCGGAACGGATCGCGTTCGTCGCAGCGTGAGAAGGCTCACATAGTTGTTTTTTTCGTTTGTATTTGTATTTTAATACAACAATTCGCTAAGTAAAGCTATCTTTAGCATACTTCTCATTTAATCATATTACAATGGGCTAATTTTCACAATAGTTAAACTAAATAATATATGAAAGATTTAACGCAAATTGTAAGGTCACAAATTAACTAACCAATTTAGAGTATTAATAACATAACTAACATAAAAATATGATAACAATAACATATTTAAAAATATGATAACCGACATATTTAACTGCTTAACAATTTAGGGAATTAATAACATCATTCACAGTATTTATTTATAATTAAAGTGCTGTAAAGATTAAGGTATGATAACAATTTATCAATTTAGAGTATTAATAACTAAGCTTCCTCCAAAATTTGACAACCCACCGCTTCTCTCTTTTTGGCAAAAACAAAATATTTTCAATTTAAAAAAAATTAAGTAAAAATCGTCCAACACTCGAGAATATTCGAGTGAAACCAAGCCCACTTGAAAACCTAATTTGTTTAACTGGCAGTTGGCACACCTTTGTCTCCCACCTCCTTCATCTACCCCAGTTCGCTGCGCACTCCTTCTCCTCCCCCACATCTTCATCCACTCCCCCAATCTAGCGCTCTCACCCACTTTCCTTCTCTGCCAAAACGCCCCAGCCCCAGCTCTATGCATCAGTAACGAGTCCCGGCTTCCTCCATGGCCATCAGAGCACCGCCAAGTGCCACCCATCACCGCGGCCTCTCTCCCTCAAGATTGGGCCACCGCCAATCGCCACTCACACGCGCTGCTTAGGGTTAATGAGTTATGTGTTTCTACCAAAAGCAGTTGAGTAAAACAGTTGAATCTGTATTTCTTTTAAAATTTTATCGCGAGACATTCGTCCGGGTCGCGTTAAATCCCAGTCGTCGCGGCCGCTCCACGGTGAAACGAAGTTCACTCCGATTTTTCGGTCTTTTTCGGTTCGTTAAAGTGTAATTCCAAGTCAACACGGCCATTCCGGGACAGAACAGCCGAGTTCTAAATTTAGGATCGATTATGCAACTACAACTTCAATGAGAGCAGAAGACAATGAAAACAGAAATAGCATCCATCTTGTTTCAACACCCAGAAAGCCACCATCTACGAATATGGCCATTGATGGATGCGACAAAGATTAAAAAAATAAAAAAATAATAGATTTGGACATGGAGTAACTCCATTTCATCGATCTGATCAGCCATCACCCTCAATTGAAGACAAGCATAAAACAATTAGAAGAAGTACCCACACAAATGTATTCAAATTTTTAAGAACACCACAAAACGTGTAATTCATTCGCCTTCTAACAATTTGTAATAATATGGGACTTGGTTGACGCTCCACCAAAGCAGTATTAAACAGAAACAGGGTAAGATTAGCAGACACATTTCATCATCTCATCCACGCCATACCCCATCAGTATGACTGGACTTAGGGTATGTTGCACAAACACTAATAGAAAGATTCCAGTTTTACAAACACACCTTTCTATTTAATCTAGAGAATGTCCTGGGTTCCTTTCTTTAATGTTGCCTTCAAATTTCTTTTTGGTCCTTGTCTCATTACCGATAATTCACCATTTTCTGACATCAAAAGGCATACCCCAAAAAGGGAGAGCAAGGAAAGCCAATTGAACATGAGATTCGAATGAGCTTTAGAACTTCTGATCTGAACCAAACAACCCAAACAATGTTTTAACCAGCTACACCACAAGCCCTGTAGGGAAAGTCTATGAATTTGCTAGTCGGCTTGTGAAGATAGCAAACCAACCATCCCCACAACATGGCAGCAACAGCAAGTTTATGAAGCAACCTTCCATTCATCCCTCTCTTACACTCATGTGCAGGTGGTGTGCATGCATGCATGCTAGCTGTGTTATTCGAGACTTGTTATTTTTTCTCTGACTCCAAAACCTCAATTTAAAGCATGAAAGCATAGGATCATTTATAAAATAAAATAAAAAAATTTAAATATAAGCCAAGTGCATGTCCTCAAATCCCAAGGGTGTCCACCCAGACAAGGAGCGGGGGGCAGCTACATAGGTAAAGATCTTTTCCATGGCTAAAAAAATCTCACCAGAAAGAACAAAGCAGAGGCTTCAATCTACTGACATGCTTATACTCTAACTGAATCAACCAGGAGATAAAATGACCTACAGCAAAATAAAGCAGTGGAAACTGAGTAGCTATTCCTAGCTTCCAGTTAGCAATAAAGAAAATAGGAGAGACCAGGCCAAGGTTGGATTGACGAAACTCAGACAGTCTGAACTCAAAATGATGGCCAGGAAACTAAAATCTACAAGAAGCCAACCCCGAAAATCACAATGAGGAATCCAGATTCAGAACGATGTTCTGGTATAAGATCACCGACTGGCATGGAAGCGGAAGATGCTACAAGAACAGGGAAAAACAACAGGAGAGTAGGAGATCGGTCATAATGACAGAAAAACAATACTTGCAGAGTTCAGAGGATGATAGCCCCTACTTAAATAATGGGCTGCTCATAGAAGCAGCTTATATTTCACATTAATAACATAATACGCATCACTAAGCCTCATTGAAAAAAAGGTTCAGAAAAACATTCTAAGAAGTCTTTACAACACCCCCCCCCCAAAGGGAACCACTGTTGAAGCAAGCTATAGCCTGTGGGACCTGGAATGTGGTGTAGAAGCTTTGCCAACAAGCATTAAACCATCAACCAGTTGAAACACTGCCCCCACCATCACCACAGCAACCCTAAGTCCCACTTCCCAATCTCACACCCCATCCTCAGCTCTCCGCAACCAACAAAACCACAAGATCCATCATCATGGAAATGTCTTAGAATCAACTAAAATCAGAACTGAACCAAGTAAAAGCATGGTGAAAACACACGAGTAAGGTAGTCAAAATGCCCCCCTCCCCCCGGGCGAGTCTAATTTTTGCAAGATTTGAAGAGGATTTGGGAAGATCCAAATGTAGACCAAAGATAAAAATTCTGAAACACATTTGAAATAAATATTTAGATAAACTAAATATCAAACAAACAGTTTAAAAACCAGGTGCGACTCAATAATATTAAAAATCCTACAAAGCCAAAAGGACGGCATTATTACCTAGTATACAAGTCAAATAATATCAAACTTCACTAAGTAGCTAAAATCTTATATGTAACAACTATCTATTCAAGATCTACTACACTAATTCTAAACTTCCAAAAACTTATGTCCCTAACAATGCCTTCCGTAAGTTAAGTATCTCATATTCTGTCTAATCACCTCATTCAAATTCTCCGTTGGCCTTCCTCTATCCTACTTACAGACCGAAGGGCAATGCTTTCACACCTTTGCAAATGCAAGTGTATCCTTTCTCTTGATATGACCAACCATCTAAGCCTTACTTCCCTCGTCTTATGCTCTTCAGCTCTCACACCTTTGCAAGTGCAACTGTATCCTTTCTCTTGATATGACCAACCATCTAAGCCTTACTTCCCTGGTCTTATGCTCTTTAGGTGTCACTCATACTTTCCCTCTAAAAAATTTATTACTGATCTCATCCAGTCTTATATAACTACACATCAACCTAATTCTGCTCATCTCTCCTATAACCTAGGACTTTTTAATCAACCAACACCAAGCTGTACAACAATGCTAGTCTAACTACCAAAAGTCAACCTTTCCCTTTTAGCTCTACTAGAATCTTCTTATAACACAACACTCTTAAACGTATACCTCCATTTTTGTCATCCTAGCCTCATATCGCAAAGCCAATGTCCTCATCGATCTCTTCATTGCCTTGTATGATCAAATCCAAGTATTTAAACTTCTTAATCTTCGGTATCATCATATCACCAATGGTGACTTCCTCCCGTGCCTCTTCATTCCTTTCACTTGACTTACATTCCAAGTACCCAATCTAAAACCTTTGGACTCCAAAATACATCTTTACTTTTCTAACATATTGTTAGGTTCCTTTGAGTGTCTCTCTATTAAGACAATATAGGCAGCAAATAACATTCACCACGGTATTTCATCCTACATGTCATTTGCGAACTCATCCAAGATGATTGTAAAAGGGCTTAAAGCCAATCCTTGATATAACCTAATATCAACAAGGAAGTCCTTTGGGTCTCTTCCTAGCATCCTAATCCTTAGTCTCCACTCTCTCATACATATCTTTAATAACCCTAACATAATGAAAAGGTAAATAATTCTTTCTTCAACAATTCCAATGCACTTCTCAAAGCACCCTATCACAAGCCTTCTCAATATAAATGAACACCATATGCAAATCCTTTTTTATATCCCTCTAAAATTCCATAAGTCTTCTCCTAAGATTTACTGCTTCTGTAGTTGATCTTCTTGCAATGAAACCGAACTGCTTCACAAAAATTAAAGTCTCACTCCTCAACCTCTTCCCCATCATCCATTCCACCACTTTCATCGTATAGCTAAGTAACTTGATAAGTAACTCGATAGCTCTATTATTGTTGTAGCTTTGAACATCAATTTTGTTTTCGTATAATGGGATAATCATATTAATTTTCCACTCTTGCCGATTTTGCATTCTTAAGAATGACATCGAATAACATAGTTAGCCAGATAATTTATTCTTCACGCAAGCATTTTCACATTTCATCACGCATACTATAAGGACCAACTACTTTTTACGTCTTTATTTTTTGAAAAGCTTCTACAATTTCGTTTTTGCTAATGCCATGATATGCCGTAAAGTTTTAATGCCTCTCATATTGCTCTAGCTCGCAACAGTTAAGATTCCAATTATCTTCACCATTAATAGTTTGCAAAAGTAGCTATGTCATCTCTTTTTTATTTTAGCTTCCTACACTGTAACCTTACTATTCCCATCCTTGGTACACCCTACATCTCCAAGGTCCCTTATTTTACTTTCCCTTGCTCTCACAAGCTTAGTCTCTAGTCTTTGGTATAACTTTTCCCATGCTTTGATTGTTACTAACATAACGTCTTGTTTTGCTTCCTTTTTTGCTATCTTCTACATAACTTTATTAGCCCCCTTTTCCTCATCAAATGTGCTATCCCCTATCATGGTATAGGCCTCTTGTTTTCTCTTAACCTCGTCATTTAGCTGCCAAGTTCCCTTTTTACTACCATGCCTTCGTCATTCCCTCTTGTATCTACATACCATTCTTTTTCCTACGATCTGCTTGAGCAACTCATCCACATTATCACAAGTTAGGCTCCACCAAATAACTTTAGGATTGTCAACACCACTCCTCTTCCTTTTGGATGACTTGCTTTCTATATACATAACTAATAAGATGTAGAATGACACCAAACATCCACTCGGTAGTACTATACAATCTTTACACATTATTCTCTAAGTCAAAGTAGAAACTAGTCAATCTATGTCTTTGCAGTACCACTCTTAAACATCATCTTCTTTTTAAAATGCAAGTTCACAACCGTTAAATCAAAGCAACCGCAAAATCTGAAGTTGCAATACTTCCCTCGATTCTCTCTCCATACCCAAAATTGTCTCTCCATACCCCAAACTGCCATGTGCCAAATTTTGCCCTTCGTCTCTTGCTCTTATACGACCATTAAAGTCTCCTCGTAAGAAAAGCCTTACTTTGCAGCATTGTCTAAATAACGTTATCCAAATCCAGCCGGAATGCCTTTAAATTTCATCTAAGCCTACCAGGGAAGAAGCATGAACACACTGATCATGAGACACACATCTGACCCTAATACTAACTTAATTGATTAAATACAATTGCTCTGCGGTTACCTCAACAACACCAACAATTACCTCTCCGTCAACCACAATGCAACCCCATTTCTAACTCACCTAAATACCATAACTTGTATCTATCAATTTCTAATGCCTTGCACCTACCCGCTTGGTCTCTTGAATACAAAAGACACTAATCCTATCTTCATGCAAAATGTCCAAAACATGAACCAAATTTAAAAAGGCTGGAAAAGTAGCGAAGTGACATGATAATTTCAAGTGATATTAGTAACACATTATTTCCTGAGGTAAACTAGGAATGGAATTGGGATATGCATGGAAGAGAGAGTCAACATTTGCAGTCTGACAGTCTCTCTACATTTAGGAATTAATTTCACTGCAATCGACTTGCATTTAGAAACATACCACATCATTTTGAATACTGTTCTTCCCGGAAAAATATGTGCAAGGCTCTTTTCAATAAAGTTTTGACGCTCATCAACACATTATGTAACCTCATAATTTCGCTTACTTATATAAAAAATTTGTCCAATCTTCAGTCCATCTATTCTCATTCTATGCCATTGGCAGATACTGAACAACTTCCCTCCAACTGCTATAACTTGTGAAACGGGAATCCCTCAATTAACTTTTACCCTCTACAGTTCAAAAAGAGATGCACAGCAAAGCAAAACTCAAATAACCTGAGTGACTGGCCATCATTTCTGTCCCATCAATCAAAACTAACAATAGACATTGTAATGAATCAATATCCCATTTTTTTTTCGTGCGGTCAATATCCCGTTTGTTAACATTATTCAAGAAGTGATTATGGAGATTTATGAACAAGAAGGTCAATATTTGGAGTAGGGCATGTAGCCTCAAATATTGTGACACTAGCTTCAAGTGAATTCCCTCTATAGTACTTAAAAATTCATATGGGCATTTCCTTTGGAGATACATCTACACAGGATAGCGAGGGTTTTTCCCCCCATTTTTCTTTTGAGGTCAGTAATGGTACTTTAATCCTTATTTGGCATGATCTTGGGTGTAAGGCTGCTCATTTCAGCAGACCGTTTCAGGTTTCACCATTTCCTAAGTGGATAGAGATGCCTCTATTGCTGATTTTTGATCAGGAAAAAGTAGGATAGTCCCACAACCGATGGACCAACTCCCAAGACATCCTCAATCCCATAAACCATAGTCTTAAGTTACTCAGAGATGCCTCTATTGCTGATTAAGTGCCATTAGTGTTTGGTCACTGCTTTTTTGCACAATCCCTTCCTAATGGCTAGAGGTTTGCCGAAAAACCCCGTTCGCCTATTGATTGACTTTAATCATTCAACTTTCTTGTGAATGATTTTAAGTTTCTAAAGAATTTAAAAAACCCGCTTAGATCTTAGCTCTTCCTTCAGAAATTACACCTACTGGACAATCAAGGATAGAGGAGTCTGTATCCACCTTCAGAGGTTGGGTGCTTGGGTCTTAATATGGCTCGCCTCCCTTGTTGACTGCCTCCATAATAGGCCAAATAACACCTATGTTACACGGACTCGAGTACATATTTCAAAAATTCATCAAACCATTAAACATTAAAGATCCATTAAAAAAATAATGAACGAAAAAGGAAAAAGACCACAATATTCCAAATTTTTCCACCCTTGCTGCTTCAAAGTTTGGATAAGGGTCCCACAAGTATCCCATGTCCTATTCAGGGAGTGACGCATCTGCACTGGTACGGCAGGGCAAAATGAGGAGTCCGGGTATCATAGGATAACACTATTGACGGATTTGAAACTTCCCCAAAGACAAACTCTTTCACCAGAAGTGACATGCTCCTGATTTCCTTCTACAAGTTGTAATTATTTTAGTATCAAGATCATAGAAGACACAACAAAAATTCCTTAAGTCAGGCTGAATATATAGTCAAAAGGGACTTCTTTATATAACATTCGCTGCCGTATGCTAGAAAAAGTGGAAGAAAATTAGTACACTCTGAAGGGAAAACAGCACATAACTTCAAGAGGAGAATTGTCCTCCCAACAGTAGAAGTAGCCCATATATTGACAGTCCATTTCATAAGCACAAGAACAGAACAGCAGTAGCACTAGCAATCATTTACTACTTAGCTATCATCTGCTGTTCCTTATCTTTTTATATGACCTATTGTATATTGATAACAAAAACAAAGCGTAACAAATGTACAAGAGAACTTATATATTATAAAAAGCTTTAAAAGGGTGGGAATAAGGGATATGCTCAACAGGAACAAAAGACCGAGATTTCTGAGTATATATGAATTTGGAGGATACTTACAAAGAGTTCCCAAAGCAAGGAAGGCGGTTTCCTATAAAGAAAAAAATCATACAACTAATTCAATACGTTGCAGGTTTACAATGGAAATAGCTTCCAATATAATTTACACAAACACTACGAATACTCAAAACCACACAACTCACTGTTGGAAATTTCACATGAAGGCTGCACCATAAATCTCGTGAGCCAGAGCCTCCAGGATGGCCGATCATGGATCAGATGTAACACATTCATTAGAATGCTACAGATTTAGGAAGAGGGGAAAAGGAAAAAATAGCTAAAAAGTCTTAAAACATGCTCAAGGAAAATAGCCAATAGACAAGGAAAATAGAAGCATTACACAAGGTGCTACTAACTACAGAGAGAAATCATAATATTCTAATGTCATGAGTTCGGTGGATTTCTCAAATGCCATCACGCTGAAATAATCAAGAAGGCAGATAGACTATATCTTCATGCTAATTAGCATTACATAACTATCAGGGAAATTTATCACTGCATAAGTTGTGAAGATAACAAGGTGTCAAACAATGATCCTTGTAAACAACAAAAATACCTTCTTCAGACTGCCTTCTAAGCATATAAACATTGTAGGGTTGCCCCAAAGAACTGGAAATTTCCTGAATGAAAAGCAAGATTAGACTCATTGGGACAAAACGAAGTAGAATTATTTAAGCACAAGTAAATTATAGAAGTTAATATGCAGGAAACCCCAAAAAAAAAAAAAAGCTCGAGCTTGGATAGCTAAAGCTCATCAACTATGAAAGGAAGAAGCTATCAGTAATTCGTATTTTCATTCATGAAACCGGCACGAGAATGAGACAGACAACAGACAGTCAATCCACATCATCAGGTGTCAAGATGGCTACCAGGATCAACTAATATCTTGATTTAAACTACATATATCTAGCATGAATGAACCACTGATCCTGATAAAAGTACAAGAACCTTTACTCAACCCACAAGGCAATGATTTCGAGAGAATCTTATGGATTCTGGCAAGAACCATCATTAAGAATGATTACAATAAAAGAAAAACGCCTTTGGCGAGTTGTCTTACAATAGAAATAGAACACACTCCATTGGACTTCCAGTAAGTGACCTCCCGACAAAATCAGCCTTCGAGTCCTACTTGAACAACACCAGAAGCAATCACCTCCACTCTCAAGGCCGCAAAGTGCAGATAGATACAGGTAAATGCCCAAAGATTAGAGTCTGATATAAATAAGACTGAAATGTATAAATCTAGATCAACAGCATTTCTGGAGTCAGGAAATCAGCATCTGTGTTCACTTGCCAGTAATGAATGGGTGATTCAATGCTTGTGAAACTGTTAGCCTCTTATCGGGGTCTAGCACAAAAATTTTATCAAGCAGATCCTTAAAGTTAGCAAGCATTTTAGGATCTTCTCCAGGGGATCCCTTGACAATGGTACCAACATCTTTAGGCCTGATGTTAAGGATCAGTCTCCTAACAGTCTGCAACAATAAAAGCACAATTCAAGCTGTAAGTTACTGTAGTAATATAAAGCCATAGAGAGACAAATAAGTGTTGACCATTATCATACCTTCTTAGTGACAGGATCCTCTTCTGTGGCAAGGAAATTCAACTCCTGGTCAAAATGCAGCTCGATAAATGCTCCCTGTTAAAACAGAGGAAAATCAGCAAAAAGAGACATATCAAGTCTTACAGGTAAGCTTCAGAAAGCACCATGTAACCATACTAATATCACGAAATAAACTAAATCCATATCAAGCGGCAACATTTACTGGCTAAAGGTTATTTTGGTCTGCACCTTACGAAGCATCTTTTTCGGAAAAGGGCCCTTCAATTCCATGTGAAGACGAAGCATGTCATTGTTTGTTGGACCAGGAAAAAGAACTTTTCCTGTGTACAGCTCATATAAACAGCAACCAACAGACCATATATCCATGGGATGATCATAAGGCAAGCCAAGAACTGCAATAGAAAAGAGTACCAGCATGGCACGTTTAGTAAAATCATCAACATGAAACACAAATATCCAAATGTGCAAGCAGTCCAAACATTTTTATTATAAGTAATTTTACTTCACCAGTGCAGAACTTACTAATCTCCGGTGCGCGATAGAAACGGCTCACAAGGTAAGGTGTAATTTCATTTTTACCAGCAAACATTGCGTTCCCAAAATCACATAGCTTCAACACGTTTTTTGCATCATTCACCTGTTGTATAGAAAATACAGAAAGTAAGGAACCTATATTTATCCGAATGGAAAGATGACAGACCATATCTTTCATAGCAAGGATACTGGCTGAATCAAAATACTTCATTACCAGCATATTATCAGGCTTTATATCACAATGAAGAACTCCACAGTTTCTGAGATGCTTCAGTGCAATAAAAAGCTGCTTTGCATATGTTCGCACCGCAGTAAGCTTAAGGCCAATATTACGACCAAACTTCTTTAGAACCTCACGCAGATTCATATGTAGAGATTCAAAAACTATACAAAGATGATTACGATACTTGAAATGTGAAAGATAACGAACGCAGTGTCGCCTGTCATCTGGATCTGCACCAACTAGCTTCTTTAAAATCACGAGTTCTTCTGTGCCAGCTTTCAACCTGAACAAAAGAATCACCATTCAGTGATCAATCCCAGGCTCAAGAAAAGTTGACCAGCTCAAACAAGGAAAAAAGAGGCCAGCAATTATAACGATGCAAAATGAATAGTAAAATGTAGAGCGAGGACCAACATTGTTTCATTATTTCGTATGATTTTTATAGCCACCTCCTCCCGATCCCCAGGTCCAGCTTTAAGATCTTTTGCACGTACAACAGTTGAAAATACACCTTTACCATGTGCTGCTGTAATTTCATAACGGCTATCCAGTATCTCCCCAAAGCGAAAGCCTTCAAAAATAAATGATTAAACACATCAGTATAGAATGCCAAATTCCTTATATAACACAAAAGACATGTGGGATCTTTCTGAACAATAAACTGATCAAAGTGTAAATCGTCCAAAATTTGAGGAAAAAAACAGAAGCTCAAGTAATATAGTAGGCAAAACTTCAAGATATCAGTTAAACTATTAACTGGTTATCTATTCCAGCTTCCCCCCCCCCCCACCCAAAAAAAAAGTCAAGGGGCTACATGCATATATCAGCATGCCAAAGGCCTCTTCGTCTAATGCACTCCTTTCTGCTTGTTCACCAACACCACCTAGTTTCAAGTCCAAGTAGCCTCCACTTTCCTTCTTTAGAAAATTGGAGTAAGGCTAACAAACTGTTGGACTCAAACTTAATGCATTCCCCTCCCCCCCATGACCTCACAGGACCAATAGGGCTATCCTTGGATGGAGCTCAGCAGGGTAGCCTAGCTTACCAACGTTTAAAAAAAATGCATACAACAGCAATCAAATTCTCATATGATGTCTTTCTTTAATAGTGAATATAGCAAGCCACAAAGTTGAAAACTGAAACATACAGAACAGAGCAAAGTATCAGGTCCTTGCTTCCTGGTTGCGCTCTAATTCGCCAGAACAAACTTCCTTTACCCTTTGATGCTCTAGGGGTGAATTGGCAGAGGATGAAGGCGGCAAATGATGCATTTGTAGTAATTAAAATTAGCAGACACCTTGCCATAACATACAGCACAACATTTTCAATGCCTTTGTATTCTTTTATGTTATGATAAATTATAATATTTTTGCCCTCCATTGCTGGTTAAGGTGAAAACCACATGTGAAAAATGTGACACATAAGATTCAGGAATAAAACTACATATAAGTTTCAGGAATGAAACTCACTGTAATATCCTTCTGGATCATCCCAATTATCATGGAGACCGCTCCTTTCAATGGGCAAGCCATCTCCTTTACCCTGTAAAATCAAGGTGAGGTCAATACGCAGCTTGCTGAAAATTAAAATTACATTTAAAAAAAGGTCTTGGATACAGTCTATTGTCCTATGTGTCCACTTCTTGCCAGGAGCGAATGATTAGTGTCTACCACACCAAAGTTTCCAAAGTGTCCCTTTGACAGTTTATCTTATTATTGTGAAATAGTGATACTGGTATTTTGTTCTCTGTAATCATTTCATTCACTACTGATGCCATCAGTTGAATATAGCATAATGAAAGCTTTACATTAAGGGTTTGCATTAAGGATTTTCCTTCTGCACAGTTAGGTTCCGAATAGTATTAGTAATTTTCATGCAATTGTCAAATCTTCATCCAGAAGTTTCAAATATTATGGGTAATATATATAGATTTACATAGCAGGTGGGCAAATAATTATTCAGATGAAATGGAAATACCATTTTGCGAACTCCAGCAGGAGAATCTCCAAATATATCATCGCAAAACATGTCATTCGACCTTTCACTCTGCAAACATCGATGTACACAAGTCACTAACATAATCCATAAATCAGAAGTCATTTGGCATGATGTAGGTGATTCTTTGGCTGAAAAACACAACAATTCTATTTTCCTTCTCAATTGCTCTATGGTAAGATCATGCAAGCATCACAGCTCATACAAAGCAAGTATTGATATTGATGACCTAACTTTACAAGAAGCAAGCCAGCTCGCCCACCCCCCCCCCCCAACCAAAAAAGGGGCAAAACTAAACTCCGTCCCTTAATGTGAAAAAAATTTCCTCCCTACAATTTCCACCAGTCAAATATCAGTATTCAAAATTCACAATTGTCTTCCTTTCGAGTATAAGTTAAGAGAAACGTGACAACAAAAAAGAAGGTGGGAATAACCATTCATCCGTTCTCTAGAGTTCTAGATTAGTCCATCACGGCATTGTTGATTGCATCTCTCATAAATTCATTCATCTGCTTACAGCTTGTATGTATGCGCTCCGAAAGAAAAACTTCAAAAACTGAGTGCACATAAAGAAAAAAATTTCCAAAGAGAACTACAAACCTTAGGAGAACCCTCCCCCAGCCCACGAGCACCTGTACTTTTTTCAACATCCGTAGCCTCACTCTTATGAGGAGATTTTTCCAAGGGAAATATTGGCTCAACTGCAGAGGCATCTTGACCATTAGCCTTGACAACTATGTCTTTCTCAACAGCATTCATAACAGCCAAGTTTTGAGAATGCTGTTCTTTTGGTTGTTCATCTACATGCAATACAAGTTGAAACAAAAATCAGCCCCCTTCAGAGAAAACCTACACTAAAAATAAGAAGAGTAAAAGAGAAAAACAGAGACCAATGACTTATAAAGTTTTGGCACCCATGATCGGCAATGAAATGACAAAATGGGCCAACTGATGACAAATACAACAGGACAAGCTTTTTCCCCCCAGGTGTGGGCATGACTTAAGTACCGAATCTATAAAAAGTCAAAAGCAGTCAAGAACATTATTTCAGTTCAGATTGAACACAAGAGAAGCTACAAAGAGACTTCACATTATCGAACTTCTCATACCAAAGATAATGTGCCACAACTGCAAATAAAACATGAAAGAACTACAGAACGCCTATTTAACTGCAACAGATACTGCAAAAATGCTGCGACATGATCCCCCATGTTAAAAAAGAGTAACACCGAACCAGAAATAAAACACCACATCTCAGCAGAAACTTGTTGCAGCAAGCAACAGTAATTTAACCCCAAAGGATCAATCTTCCCCGAAGCCAATCCTGTTCTAGGCGGATAATCAGGAAGTCAAGATGCAAGTAACCGAATCCCTGATAAGTATATCAAAGAATCAAACTGAATCGGGATCATCTGAGCACATCAAAACTTCAAATGTAAATGTGATAATAATACCAAACTCTTAATCATGAGAATATGACAAACCTTGAGCATTCTCAGGAACAGCCTGTTGCTGTGATTGTTGTGCTTTATATTTTTGAAGGATGGCTTCCCTTCGCCTTCTACTCTCCTCCTTGATTCTGTTGATATCATCCTCTTCCTGCTCTGCGAGTTCTAGCTCTACCCTTTCCTCATAGTCCTTTTGCTCTCCATCATCCCTGGCAGAGGACAGCAAACCAGGAAAGGAATCAACATGTCAAAACCAACTTAAAGAAGAGAAAAGCATGCACGTGATAGACCACAGAATGTGATATTACCTCTTAGCTCTATTTTCGCTTTCCTTCATAGAATCATCTTTATAGCCACTAGCCCTTTCTGACACATTTTTCCTATCTCTATCCCTGCGAAATTCTGTATCATCATAACCATGACGCCTATCTCGATAACCATAACCATCATCACGATCATCATATCTATAGTACCTCCTACTTCTTTCGTTCCCTACATCCTTAGTTCTATCCCCATATCTATCTCTGTCACCATACCTGTCTCTTTCCCTATCCATGTCCACGTCCCTAACCCTATCCTTGTCTGTACTTCTATCTCTATATGTGATGCTATTGTCCCTCCTCCGTTCCCTTTCCAATTCCCTATCCCTACTCTGACCACGTTCTTTCTCCCTTCTCCTTTCCCTCTCCCGCTCTCTATCCCACTCCAGATCATTATTGAATTCTCTAGCCTTCCCCCTATCCTTCTCAGATTCCTTTTCCCTTTCGCGGTCTCTTCCTCGCTTCTTATCTCGTTCTCTTTCATGTTCCCTATCACGATCATGATCTCTTTCGCTTCTCTCTTTGCTTATCTCTTGCTCCATAACCTTTTTTTTATCCCTATAGATCTCTTCTCTCTCCCTGTTCAAGGAGTCACCATCTTCATCCTTGCATCTAAATCTGTGATAGCTGGAACTTGCTTCTCTTCCTTTATCTTTAGCTATGTCTCTGCTACCAAGCCTATAATCTACACTTCTGCGACTATCTCTTTCATCATCCAACTCATAATGAACCTTTCCATTATCACATAGTCCTTCATCCCTTTCAAGATGACGAAGCGTTCTTAAACGCTCATCATACAGAGTGCTGTGAGAAGTCTCTCTCTCCCTCCTCCGACGGGGAGATGCTGACCTGCTCCTGTCACTAGTCTCTAAGTGATACCTTCCATGAGAGGGTGAGCGTGATGTTTCTTTGTGGCGGTTCTCCTTGACCTTATGAGAAGATGAATTCCTACGATCTTCATATTCATCTTCATCCACATCCACCACATACGACGCATGCTTGCTTTCGTGTACATGCTTGGCCTTCTGCTTACTACTTCCTTTTGAAGGGGACTTGCTTCTAGCATGTGACTTAGACTCACCCTTACCAAACTTCATGTCATAACCACAATCAACAACATGCTCTAGTATAGGTGACTCCTCGTGATGATGGTGCCTCCCATATGTCTTATTGTCATCACTTCTGTCACTGCCTGGTGACTTCAAAGCATTACTGTTCTTCCTAGTATCTGCTGCTAGCAGACCATTGGTTGCCAGGCTCACCATGGCATAGTCACCCCTCTGCAGTAGGAAAAAACAGACCAAGAAAAGGTAAGCCCCTACAGTTGAGCTGGTTTCCGTTTTTCAGTAGGGTAAATAAACACAGGAGTTATACATCAGAAAACAATACAAGGACAGCATTTAACCAAGTCTTACAACTTAAATGCGCATTGAAAGCCATTGGCTTCTGGAATATATAGACTAGTCTCCCTCTGGACTCATGGATCATCTAATGCAAAGCAAGCTCTCTTTTATATGGAGTCGTAGCTCTCTAGCATGCCCCCACTAATCAAATCCATCCAATGTACACATTATATATCTATATCATCAAAATTCTGAATTTGGTTAGCTGAGCAAATAATTCAAGAACAAAGCAACTTTAATTCTCAATGACAAATTATTTAAAAACATATACGTTGAGTTTCGCCACCACACTACTATCCTTTCAAAGGTTTTAAACTAGCAGAAATAATGTGTTTGTTTGGACTTCATGAGTCGTGTATCGGCATCGTAAGTAAACCCCAGATCAATTAATTAAGTTGAGAGATAGTAAAAGGGGATCAGAACACACCGTGTATGAATCATCACCTTCAACGACTTTGAATTCACCTGATTCTACATCCGATTCAGCCTTTTTGTCTGCAGTTGCTGCATTAGTAACAATCGGGGCTTCGTCATCAACAATCTCCCCTTCCTCCATATCATAATCAACAGCAGGGGGAACAACCTCTCTCAACTCCTCCGCGATTTCATCAGTCTTGGTCTCTTCATCGCGCTTCTTGCTGCTATGGCGGTGGTGATGGTGGCGGCGGTGGCGGCGGTGATGGTGGCGATGATGACGGTGCTTGTGGCGCTTCGAATCCTCCGGCGAGTCGTCGTCAGACGGGGAGCGGCGGTGTTTACGGCGGGAATCCTGAGAATCGCTCGTCATGTCTTGAGGAAATTCTAGGGTTTCGATTCGGGGGGTTAGGGTTTGGAACTGGGTTTGCGAGTCGGAGGGGGTGGGGGGGAGAGAATTGCACGGTGGAATAGATAGATGCCGCGATCGTTTGGGGAATATTGATGATCGATTGAGTTGGAAATTTTTGTAGTTGAAAAAGTTCTACTGGATTTGAGGCGACAAGTTGCGCTCTCTCTCTCTCTCTCTCTCGGCGCAGCGTAAAAGGACAGTAAGGACAGACGACTGCGCGTGCTGATGGGCTTTTTGCCTCGCAAAGTCCCCTCGCAAGTCGCAAGTCGCACCAATCAGTAGGGGGGGGTGTACCTCAAAATTGGTTTAACAATTTTTATTTTAGAATCAAAATCGAGTAAAAATGGTTTCAGTTGTGATTCTCAAAAGTTAGAAATCAATGTATTCAGTTTGGATTTTGGTTTTGAATTATAAGAAAAGTCAAAAATAAAAATTGATAATGATTCATTCAGTATCATACCCTCTTAAAAGTTAAAATTTAACCCAAATTTGACTTTTTATTGAACAAAGATCGACTCAAATGTTAAACTCATTAGTTTCATACTTTCATCCCCATTAGGAAGTTTTTGGCAAATCATAACAATTGGCCTTATTTTTCCACCGAGGCAGTGAAGCAAGTAAAAAATACTTGTAGGATGGTTTTTTCCAACTCAAAATCCAAGCAAAAAGTTAGGAACTTCTTGCCCTCCCCCAGCCCCCTCTGGCATCTGCCACTCATTTTTGTAACACAAAAGCAATTAAATATACTTATGAATGCTTAGGTCTGAGTTTGCCACGACATAACAGCAACAATTTTTCAAAACCATCTAGTCCAAGCACGCACAATATCTAGGGTTTTAGTGAACTATTTTAAGGCCCGACTCTTTCTTGTTTGTGACGTGTTGTTGATGCGCTGCTTTTGTATCAATATGAGTTTCTAGTTTACTTCCCGTGGAATTGTGTATAATTCCTTTGAAATGTTGTTCCTTGCTTCATTTTTCAATCGATCGGGATTGATATGGGTACTTAATATCCGAGGTCTTGATTCTGATTAGCAACGTTTAGTAACTGGTCCCAACAATTCCAAATTTGGTTATTAAAAGTTGGGAACCAATTAGGTTGGTTGCGCATTCGGAGTTTTGGAGCAAGTACCCAAAATTTCTCAACCCTATTACTAATAACCCAACTAAGGGTTTGTTGTCTTTGTTAATTTTGTTATTTGTTTTATTTTTATTAAATTCTGAATAACTTTGATGAAAATTAGGTAAGTACAAAATATATATTCTCAATAATAAGACCCTATTTAGCAATCAGTTGTTAGCGTATTGTATTAGTTATTTAACTTAGCTGATTGCATTAACTGTTTTTTGGAAAAAAGCATTTGGTGAAATTAGTTATTTTTGACAAAACTATTTGATAAAATTCCACTTATACTCATAAATTTTTTTATTGCATATATATATATATATATATATATATATATATATATATATATATATA
>JACYFF010003369.1:87458004-87539750 GCA_017589665.1 Selenicereus undatus | reverse complement strand
ATATATATATATATATATATATATATATATATATATATATATATATACACACACACACACACACAATGAATTATGGACTATGTGATGTATAAAATTATATTTATGCCTTCATCCAATTTTGATTATTGTTATGTCACTTTTTTTATTGTTAACATAATTCCCTTTTAATAATAATTATTTGCATATGAGATGAGAGTATTTTGCTTATTATGAAGACTAATTATTTTAGAAAATATTAAAATTAAATGCATTAACTTAGACATCCATCCACCCAACTCTTATCCTGACAGGACCAAAAAACGTGTGACATTCAAATAATTATGTTAAATATTGGGTCAATATAGTCATTTTAATCTAAACATCAAAAAAGTTAAGTCAAAAAACTATCCCAAATAGTTTTTTGTTTAAAAAAAAAAGGGTTTTGGGGGTATAAAAAGTTTATCCAAAAAACTAATCTACCAAACACCCTGAGTAGATTTTTGACCAAGGTCAAATAGCTAATGGCCCCAAAAAGCTCATCTTCTACCCAAAAAGCTTTACACCGAAGAAGATCAAAATGTGATAGGTGAAAAATGTAAACAGATTTAAATACAAGTCAAATTTTGTAGATGAAGGTAATCTAAGAGTGAAGATGATTGTACACCTGCTCATCTATGTAATTGAATTAGCATTTCTAACATACTCGTCCTTTTAGCCTACCTTGCTTTATCTAAAACAAGAGATGGAATTAGTCGCGTACAAATCGTTGGTTGATTGAAAGTCATCAAGTGCGCAATTGAACAGAAAGACCCCATTACCCCACACGCGGAGGAATTTCAATTGCGGTATCCCCAAACAAAGTGTTGAAAATCATTCTCATATTACAATGAAAGGTTGTTGATTTTCATATAGTATATGTTACTCCTTACCTATCCGAGCGAGGGCATTAATAAGCTCATTACATGCTATAGAAGCTTCGAACCGGAATCATTATCACATATGAGGTCAGGAAATGTAGCTTTTCTTGAAAATTGTTTAAATGATAGAAGATAAAAGAAGAGACTTTTGAAGAGATATTAAATTAAAGGCCTCAAAACATGGTGGTTAAGCAGTTGATGGGGCAACAAGCAATAGATGTGGGTATGAGTATTTGGATATGGTTGACAAAATGATGAGGTATAGAGAGCAAGCAAGAGTGTGAAGAAGCGGAGATGAAAATGCTAATTGCAATGCATTGGCGACAAGGCATGGATATGCTACATGTACCGCACTTTTCATTCTTCTCTCCTATTTACTTCTGGGTTGGGTGGTGGCAAACTTGCAGGCACAAATGTTCATGACTCCTAAATAACATGGTTGAACTGTTAAATAACATGGTTGGATCCATAAAATTTTGACAAAGGCCCCAATTAATGGGGCCAGCTCTTTTTTGGGGGGAGGGGGGTTTACCCTCAAGATGAATTCAAATGAAGTTTTCAAGAAGAATAGTAGTACAAATAAATGTAGCTAAAATAATAGTATTATGCGTACTCCTAATAACACCGGACTCAAAATTTGGGTGGCGGAAAAAAAAAACATTAGAAGAAGGTGAGCTCGGCACAAACTAAGTGATAATGGCCCTGAAATGATTAGACAATAGGTAAATCATCGAATTAGTTGAGGGGTTTGGGTGGTGGCAAAACGTGGAACGATAACATAGTATGGAGACATGAAGAAGATACTGAAATTAAATAGAGTAAGAATTGAAAAACGGAGGATCCGAGTATCAGACCAACAAACAACCTAGTATTCCTGGGTAATGCCCAATCACTGTAACCTTGCGCTTCCTTATGTTCATCACTTATCTTGATAGGAATTTTACTAATTGGGGGGGGGGGGGGGTTTCCCCCCAACACACACTTTCTAAAAAAAATATAAAAAATTTTTTTTTAAATAAACCTTTTGCTTTAACGGATTGTATTTGTATTGTTTTCGTAACAAAAGTGCACAGGACTAGTTGTCACTCAATCATTTTAGCTTAATTCAAATTAATCGAATAATTAGCTTAAAAGTTACAGAGCATTCAACTATAAAGGTTACATGTCGCACAATTGAGTCAAAATGCATTGTTATAAACCATCATTCGAGGACTACATAACAACTGGACATCTTTCACATATATCGTTGAGGAATGATTTAATAGCAACGAATGAATTTGCTAAGTAGACCTATTTGTACACTAACTTAAATGATTTATAGACTTTTTTTTTTCTTTTTTTTTTGGGTTGGATGCTCAAAAGGGCCCACGCCCAGTAGTGATGCATTATAGTATATTCAGAAGTTTGTGTACGTAGTCTAAGCTCATGTGACAAAATCCTTTTGATACACAAAATGGCGATGACTTACTTTTAGGAGTAGAGGGTGTTTTAGAATCTTCAAATGAAAATACAAAAATGTGTTGTCTTGCTAAGTTTTGAAGCCATAGTTTGTTGGATTTTCCAATATCCAATACATAACAAATTGTATGCAATATAGAAGGAAAAAGACAACTAAGTGTGTAAATACCAATTCTTTAATTAGCCTTGCAGTGATAGAACATCTTGTGTAACGCCCCCAATTGCTAATGTCTAATTACTCAAGCTTGACTACTCATTTATTGTTAATTTGCAGCGGAAGACTTTTAATATGATTGGAGGCATTACTGCCGTTCCGAAATGGAACCAGGCTATCTAATTTACTAAACCTTTAGAATCACCAAAAATACATATATGCCTCTTCATACTGTTTGTCCCCCGTGTGATAACTTGATGTACCAATGCTAAGCATTATTATCTTCAGATTTCAAAAGAATAGCCACACACAATTTTCAAGTTACTAACCTATCATCACTGTGAGCGCGGACTATCTAGCGATTGGTAGATGTCCCTTGTTTTGCTGCTTTCTGGTTTCTGAGGAGGTTGACGATTCATTCTTTCGCATACCTAAAACAGAAAACATAAAAATAATCAAATGGTGAGCCTAAGCTTAATACGTACATCCCATGCAGTAAGGCAAATTTTATGTGAAATTAGTTGGGCCGCTCGCATTTCAAAATATTTTGTTTTGCAAACAGGAGAGAGGGAATGTATAAGTAAAATTGATTTGCTGATTCTTATCTGAAAGTGGACCCCGTGGTCGATGTACATCTTGAAACGATCGTACTTTAGGTGTTCACCCCCCAGGCCGATCGAGAAGTCTGAGTTGACGCCGAGCGCGGGTATATTGGTCGGTATAAGCCTTGATGATTGATGTGCATAAACCCTGATGATAATTGGCGGGGCTACTTGTTTATGTGACAAAACATTGAGAACTTGGTTCATCAAATGAATCTTGTATTAATTTTTCATTGTTGATAACACTGTGAATTTTTGAAGAACATAGGCAATGAACGTACCTGATCTTGAAGACTTTCTCTCTTTTGTAATGAATAATATGCATTAGCAGCTTGAAACGACATATTTGGTCTCATTTCTGCTTTACATATGTAATTCATTTTTTATTAGTACGAGATTACAAAATTTGATTGCACTTATTGGTTTAATAAATAATTTGAATCCCTTGAACTCTGTGCTAATTATTAGCATGTAAAAAGTTATTGACTTGACTTGATTGTGTTTTTACTTACATTCCTTTCCTTTATACTGCTAATCATGCGCTTAATGAATGTCAGTCATAAACATGAAATGAGGTAAAGACATTATTTTCATATTATTCTGATAATTGATATAAGCTTGCTACTTATCCTTATCTTATTAAATTTTTAGTATTAATATCATTGTGGGCCATTGTCCATAATACTATGTTTGCGATTGCATAATTTAAATTATGGTTCTTTTTATTCGAACTGTTATTAACGTTTTTAGTATTATTACTGATTCTTTACCTTACCACGTCATGGTAATAAGTCATATAACGACAACCACTACTAAGGTCATATCTCTAGAATATTCTGTAGTAATCTTAGTCAAGATATGAGCTCTTTTCATAAAAACGTAACATAACGAACTCATATAATCGTATTTCGTCAAACATAACATTCCAATTAAAATCCATAACCCATAAAATACACATTTAGGATTTTTGACTCACAAAGTGTACTTCCAATATTCATGAAACTTTATCACAAATCTGAAAATAATATATATATTCGACCGTAAAATTGTCCCAATGTTGTCTAACCCAATAGCTCCCAATACTCAAAACGTTAATCACATTTTAGCATAAATTCACTAGACATATTCAGTCTAAAATTCATAACTTCGAACCCATATTGGGTGAATTCATAACATAATTATCAAGTCACGATACCCAATCAATCAAAATATCACAACTAAACATGAAACTATACGGTTGGTTTTTACCAATTGACATTAGTGTTTCAAACTACTAAATCCTAAAACATCAAATTCCAAGCTTTAGGCCAAAAAGTCAAGAATTGCTCACCTTGAATTTGTTTCAAAACCCGAAACCATGATCTCTTTTTCCTCTTCCTCCTTTCCTTTCTTATTCTCCCTTCCTTTTTTTTTTGTTTTGGCTATATGAATATTGATTTGTTTTTATATACTATTGAATTAATATTTTCGGATAAAGTTACTAGAAAAGGTTTTTTAAAACTTTTGATGTAAATTTTTGAGAGACACTTTCATGTTAACAGATGTTTAATTATTCATTAGCATTTTAATGAATTATTTGAGGAGTAATCAAAATTTCATTTCGAGACCATTATGTCTATTCAACCTGCAATCGTACAAGTATACATGCGCATAAAGAAATTGCTGAATTGAAATAAGAAAATGGTGGATTGAAATGCGGGGCCCAACATAATTAATTCATGATTAAGATGATTCAATGTAATTAATATGAATATTAGGGTCGGGGCGTTACATCTTGAAACGGTTAAATTCACAACACTAGCAAGTTTTCAACACTTCTCTAAAAAGCAAATAACAATTGCTCAAACTCATATCTATATAAACTCACACGCAAACTCTATCTAAAAAAGATCCGTTGCTCAGTGAAAGCCAAAAACAATATGAAAACTAATTGTATGCTTCTTTCACACTAATTTTGAATCAATTAAGAACCTAAGTTTTAATCCCTAATGCACACACAGGCTTAGGCTGCATCATTGAGCCACATACATAAAACCTAATTAAAATGCAAGTGAATTTACAATCCAGACTTTGTTTTCCTCAATCATTATTTGAACAAAACCCAAAACACAAAAGGAAAAAAATATAAGAAAACAACTTCTACAAGCATTTCAAATGGTATGCTTGAGTGTGGGAAATGGGGGGAATGAATGAGTGAGAGTGGAAAAAAATGATATTTTTATTTAAGCGTGGGACAGAAGGGAAAAGAGTGGGTGAGTGTGGAAATGAGTGGGTTGAGTTCATTAAACCACGAAAAGAACATGGCTTAAATTATAATATTTGCAAATAAACTAAGTAGCCACGATGCTATGCTGGCTTTCAATCCAAATAGATTCTGCAATCCAAGCCTTAGAAATCTACGAGCTTAGGGTCTGTTCTTTTCATTGGTAAATCAATGCCTACTAACTTCTATTAACTTTTACCAACTCTTACTAATTTCTATCAACTTTTGTAAAAAAATTTCAATCATTTTCAACTTTAACTAACTTTTATCAATTTTTACTTTTTTTCCCCCAAATTTTTTCTTACTCATTTACATTTATTACAATCATTTTTCAACTATTACCAATTTCTACCAACTTGTTTCAATCCTTTTCAACATTAACTAAATCCTACCATCATTCCCAAAAGGAAAAAAAAAAACTAACTCTTATCCACTTCTATCAATATTTATCAGCTTCACCTATTTATCAACATATATTTAGTAACGAAAAGAACATGTCCTAGGGTTGGTTCTTTTTGTCGGTGAATCCTTTTTTAGTTGTCTACCAACTTCAACCAATTATAATAAACTTTTACTAATTCTAATAAAAAAATTTCAATGCTTTCCAACTTCAATCAATTCCAATTAACTTTTATCAACTTCAATCAATCCATTTCAAAATTTCTTACAGCAAATCCCCACCCATTTACATTTCTTACTAATATTCTCAAACTTCTATCAACTTATACCAACTTCTATCAATTTCTTCAAATATTTTCAAAGATTAATCAACTCTTATTAATTATTTTAAAAATATCAACTTCTATTAATTTTTATCAATATTTATCAGTTTTATGTATTTACTAACTTGTATTTGCCAGCCAAAGATAGAGACCTTAGAGCAGCTGCAATGGGCAGCTCGCGCGAGGAGAGAGAGAGTCGAGCAAGGGAAAGTGCAGCTCACGTGTGTGCAGTGGTCTCCTCAGCATGCACGCCTCACGAGTTTCCTCGGCTCCCGCAGCCAACTCGTGAGGAATTTTTTTTTAAAAAAAATATTTTTAATTAGTTTTTAATATTTTTAATTGGTTTTTCTTTTATTTTTTTGGTTCGAAAATAAACTTGTGTATTATAGTGTGGGTCCAGATGTATTATTTTATTTGGTGAGGAAAAATGGTGAGCTTACCATTGCAGAGAGTAAAAATTATGAGATAAAAAATTAAAGAGATAGCTAACGTGACAGTAGTAAGACCCAACCGGTGAGCCAAAAAATGGCTCACCATTGTTTTTGCTCTTAGTCACAAGAGTTGGTCAACTAGAATATGCAGAACGAAAGAGGACTCTCTCTCTTCTGAACAGGCCCAATTGATGCAACACTCTGAGCCAGGCAACCAACCCCCAACAACTGAAACGATCCTCGTCTTCTCCGCCCAAACTCTCTGTCATTCGCTCTATTTTCGCCCTCCCTCTCTCTCTCTCCTCCACTCCACACTCCCTAAGTCCCTCTCACCACGCCATTTTTCCTCCTTCGATATCTCCAATGGCTTCTCTCTCTAAACTATCCCTCTCCAACTCCACCTCCCCCGCCATCTCCTTCTCTTCTTCTCTCTCCGCCTCCCCCCTCCAATGGCGACGCTCCGCGGCCGTCCCGGCGAGGCCTCGCCGGAGACTTGCCGTAGTGCAGGCCAAAATCCGAGAGATCTTCATGCCGGCGTTGAGCTCAACCATGACGGAAGGGAAGATCGTTTCATGGGTGAAGTCAGAAGGCGATGTTCTCTCCAAGGGTGAATCGGTCGTCGTAGTTGAGTCTGACAAAGCCGACATGGACGTCGAGACCTTCTACGACGGTATTCTCGCCGCCATCGTCGTTCCGGAAGGTGAGACTGCCCCCGTCGGAGCTCCAATTGGCTTATTAGCAGAGACCGAGGAAGACATCGCTGAAGCTAAGGCTCGCGCTGCTCAATCGGGCTCCAAATCCGGCCCATCAGCTCCTCCTAAAGCCGAGACTCCAGCGCCGGCGTCTAGCCCGGCCCCTGCAGCGGCTGCTCCTACGGTGGCGCCGGCGGCGGAGGGGCCGAAAAAGGTGGTGGCAACGCCGTTTGCGAAGAAGTTAGCGAAGCAACACAAGGTGGACTTGAATTCGATCAGTGGGAGTGGGCCTTTCGGAAGGATTACCCCGGAGGATGTGGAGAAGGCGGCTGGGATCGTGGCGCCGAAGAAGCCGGCTGTGGTTGCGGCGGATCCAGCTCCGGCTGCGGCTGCGGCTGCGGCGGCCCCTTCTCCGAAGATGGCTGGTAGCAGTGGCGGTAATTTTGCTGAAATTCCGGGATCATCTGTGGTTCCATTTACTACAATGCAGGCTGCAGTTGCTAAGAATATGGTTGAGAGTTTATCGGTGCCCACATTTCGGGTCGGGTACCCGGTGGTGACCGATGCCCTTGATGCTCTCTATGAGAAGGTAGCATTTTGTGTTTCTATTGATTCAAGTGGCATCAGCTATGAGCGATTCTTGCTGAGATTTGTGCTTGATTTTTCGGGTGGCAGGTTAAGAAAAAGGGCGTGACAATGACTGCATTGCTGGCAAAAGCTGTAGCAATGGCGCTTGTTCAGCATCCGGTCGTTAATGCTACATGTAAGGACGGGAAGAGCTTTACATATAACAGCAATGTAAACATTGCTGTAGCTGTGGCGATCAATGGTGGATTGATCACACCTGTTCTACAAGATGCTGATAAGGTTTCTATATGTTCCTGAAATTTTCTATATGTTCCTGAAATGTTGGATAAAAAGAGACTGACTTCCTGAAATTTTCTATATGTTCCTGAAATGTTGGATAAAAAGAGACTGACTTTGTAAAGTACTCTTGCTTGAAAATTGTAAGATGAAATGAACAAAACCAATGTAGATTACATGGTGACAAGAGCGGGCAATAAATGGCGTATACGTTGGAAGTTGGCATGAGTTTTTGTCTTATGCATTCAGCTTTTGCTTGTGGTCTTTGTTGATGCGTGGCTTCTTGTTTCTGTCAATACAGATGGATCTTTACTTGTTATCACAAAAATGGAAAGAGCTGGTGGAGAAGGCTCGTGCTAAGCAACTTCAACCACATGAGTACAACTCAGGTTTGAGCTTATGATTCTTTTGCTTTGTTATAGTTTAAATGCCTGGTACATGATGAATAGGTTTTCGTGATTATAATGCTAATCGACCACCTGGAACTCTGCTTGCCGTACTCGTTAGGTACCTTCACGTTGTCCAATTTGGGCATGTTTGGGGTGGACAGATTTGATGCTATTCTCCCTCCAGGCCAGGTGAGTAATGCAGATCTAATTTCTTTCTCTTTGCTTACATTTTCTGTGGGTTGAAATATCTTCCTTGCTTGAGTATCCTAGATTTGTTGTAAAGGTGGGAGCTGCTGCGGAGTGCTAGCTAAATGGTGCTATTTAGTACTTAAAGGTTTGCTTCAAGAAAACTTACCCTGTGTATAACTTATTTGACTTGTGATCAGGGAGCTATTATGGCTGTGGGAGCATCAAAGCCTACTGTGGTTGCTGATGCTGATGGGTTCTTCTCCGTTAAAAGTAAAATGCTGGTGAGTGCAGTTTCCTTGTCTAAAAAGCATTTTGAGTTTTCTGCAATTTCAGTCTTGTAAACTACGGTTTTAATGAAATTTATGGCATGAGATAGTTGATAGAAGCCCCCTCCCCCAACTTGCACTGGAAATCACCCAAACCTTCTATGATGTGCTTGAACTTTGAATTTAATTGGCGATAAAGTAGCTACTGTACCTTGTAATAGAAGTTTTGAAGAACTGTGAGACACCTGCTTACAGGCTTATAGATGTTATTATCATACAAGTACACACTAGAACTGCTTGTGCTCTGTTTGAACCTGACTCTGGATGAACTTAATTGAAAATGCGCGCATAAAGTCTGCAACAACTGACTTTTATGTTCCATCGAGTTTCTGTTTTATCTTAAATATCCATGTTGGATAATTGACAATTCAACAGTGGTAAAGATGCTTGCCAAACTTCGATTCAGGCCAAGATAATGGAAATCTTTATTGATGGGTTAGTCTGATGCTTGAAGAATGGACACATACTAGGCCATATCTTTAAACCACAATCAGAGACTCTGCTGTTATCATATACCTCTCCATGAACCTGGTCTTATTTTTCAGCCAATTTACAACTGTACCTATGCACCTGTGACTTCATTCCATCTGTATATTCCATTCATCCGGTAGTTCATCCTTAGTGGTTTTGTCGCACTGTGTGTTCGTGTATGGGCTGGCATGAGATAACCTGGATAGCATACACTTGCTCCAGACGTCTGCTGTGTGCTCTTTTTTTAGAAAGAATGTTGCCCATGGGTTCCTCCATGCATAATTGAATAATTATGGATTTCAAGTATATATCTATACTGTCTGCTTTGAGAATGTGCCGGTCCTATTTCGTGTGCATTCCATTTGAATCTTGCCAATCTGTTCTTTGAAGCATAATTGGACAATCAAGGTTTCCATGGTTCCACCACATTGTTTCTTAGAGTATCCAGCTACCTTGATCGGATTGAACTGAAGCATCTTGCTTGTTCTCTCTCTTTTTGGGTTATCCTGGCTAAGCCAGAAGCCCATACCAACTTAGAGTTCTCCTTCACACTGAATTCCGCTGAATTATATATTGCCATATTGCCCATATATGCCCTTTTGCATCAGTAAGTTGCCCTTATACAGAATGACAAAAAGCAAAAGGGAGTTAATGCATGATTTAGTTCCTGTAAATTGCTTGTTGAAATCTACTAATATACAAGTAGTTACTCAAACTCAAAATAGAGTTGGCTAGCATATATTCCCAAACTCAAAGAGGTCCTGTCCAAAAGGATTTCGTTGTGGTCCTACTGTCTCCAAGTTTTATGCCTCAGATCCATGAACTCTAGAATAATTTTCTAATTTAGCTCTCCCAAAGAATAGTCTCACCTAGGAATCATTTGTATTCTAGCTCTATGTGCTTCCTACTAATGAAATTCTCTTCACAATAGGAATCTGGTTGGGAATCTTTGTTCACTTTTGTTTCCGATCTCTCCGTTTCTTAGGTTCTATGTGTTCCATGACACAGAATAAAGATGAAATAGGGAAACAAGGAAAGCAATTGTGTCAAAATAACAAATTTTACCCATTGATCTGAAGTTGTAAAACAAGTGATGGTTTAGGAGTAATGATTTATGTCAAATTCTACTATTTATTCGAACCCAAAAAAATTCTACAATTTATTGTTTCCAGTTGTTCCTGACATCTTTTTCCATTTTCTTATACATTTTACTGTTTTAGCATATTCATTCCACTTCCAACATTTTGCAGTTTGGAAGCACCGTGTATATGATTTGTGCGTAATGTCCCGAGCCATCATCTTAAGTTTAGACATCATCTTCTGGGACCTGGGTGGACTGTTTCTCTGTTTTTGTATTGCCAAGCCCCACCCCCCCTGCGGGCCGCGAAGGCCTTGGCCTTTGAAATTTATTATTCTGATATTTCGTATTGTGCATGTGTTTAACTGTTGCCTGACAATTGTTCCCTGGAGTGGAGGCCATAGTTTGCTTCTGCATACATATGTTAGGTCTTATAGGTCTTCTTTACCGTTACAAACTACAGGCATTGGGACTTGCAACGGCTTAGTTTTTGACATGTAGATCCTGTTTTGTGGCTTATCATTTAAATTTCATGAATGCTTGCAACTTGATAAATGCTGTTTTCCATGGCCTGTCACTTAACTTTCATGAATGCTTGCAACTTGAGAATCCAAATATAAAATGTCTCATACTGAAACAATGATTGCATGAACTGTATGATGTATTCACAAATATTTTAATCATTTCAAATGAGCTTTCTGTGCAGGTGAATGTGACAGCTGATCACCGCATCATCTATGGTGCTGACTTGGCAGCCTTCCTCCAGACATTCTCAAAGATCATTCAAGATCCAGAGAGTCTAACAATGTAGATTATGATTTGAATCTCAGACGGAGGAGCAATCACTATGGATCGTGAGTACTAGATTATTTATTTTAAAAATTGATCACTTACGCATCATTAGCATCCAAATGTACTTTTGAGAAAGATGTGCTCTGCTGTTTTTTTTTTTTTTGATTTCAGAAATGATAGGATTTTTCTGTAATCTCCACTCGTGTGAGGCTGTCAGCTAGTTTACGGGATTCTGTTTAAGAATGCTAAAGAGAAATTGAGAGAATGCGAAAGTTTTCTTGTTTGGATTGAAACTATGTGTTTCCTTCCTTGTTTGGATTGAAACTATGTGTTTCCTTCACAGGGGTTTGGACACAAGTATCCGAAGTCCACCATTCATCTTTGGGATGGAAAAAATGCAAAGATGGCCACATCGAAGCCTGTCTTTTGAGTGAGATTTCATCGAATAATTTGGTGAGATTCAAAGGAGAATGGGTCCATTCACAGCAACGATTAACAGGATGACCATCGACATGACATGATTCGTTTGTGCATCTGTATTATTATTTGTTGCTGTTCTCTATTTTTTGAGTGAAAAGTGATTTTCGAAATCTTCTCCATTGAAAGCAGCTTCTCATTGGTTCTCATTTTCCCACTGTCGATTGCATCCAAATTGAAATTGACCAATTTATTTTGATTATTGAGATTTAAACTAGAAGAGGCAAATTGAAGCTGAGAAATTTGTGTCTAGATTAAAGATGTACAATTGTACTCCTAAATTCACGAAGAAGGTGTGGATGTCACTGTTTTTGTGGTAGTATGGCCACCTTGGAGGGCAAGGACCGATCTCGTGACTTAAATAAATTATCTATTGTGTCAAGTTTATGTTAGGGTATTGGATTAATTTATGTATCATAATTTTTCATATTGCCAGTTAAAGTAGTAAGTTGTTTTAATAGCTTACAAATTACTCAGCCAAAAAGAAAGATTATTCCTAAACAATTTAAACCCTTTATTTTTTTGTTTTTGCTGAGCAAACAACACGAACAATCAGACTACAAGAACATCTGAACACCATGAGACAGGGATCGCCTACCACAGCAAAATGAGCATCAGGTCAGAACTTCAGGTGGTATGTCTCGCAGCTCCACTCTATTTTCATGTGTCCTCGTACTCATCCATCTAGCCGCGCCATGAGCAACACCATTAGAGCTCCTCCTTACCCAGCCGAAACTCAAAGCTGGAAAGCCCTCCCTCAAAGCCTGAATCTCATCAATGGTCACAATCACCTCCCACTGTGGGGACCCATTAAATTGGAGACCCCATCACTGGCAGATTATCACCCCCCACTAACACTATCTCCCGATTCTTCCTTACCACCGCCTTCAACGCGATTAACACTGCCCACGCCCCAGCAGCCAACACAGAGCACGGCCCAATTCTCACAGCCCTCGTATCAAGGAGTGTTCCAGTCCAGTCCTTCTCCATCCATGCAACCACTGCAATCCCGTCCTTCACTGCCGCGTCCACGTTGAACTTATATTTGCCCTCAGATGGGGGGACCCACCCATGCTGAGCACCTCCATGGTCTTCCTCAGGCTGTAAGTCAATCAAGAATACCTTCCTTTAAGCATATGCTGCAACCCCTATGCTCCAACCCATTTTACTAACATCAATTTCACCCCCTTCAAGACGAATGCTGTTGCGAGTAGCCATAGCAAATCCATCACACATGCAGCGTAGGATAATGAACTATGAAGCTCTATCATTCATCAATCCCACCAGTCTAGCATCCCCCAAAACAAAACATATCCACTCCTGCACATTACTCCAACCCATTTCGTGAATCCGCAAACGCCATTCTGATTGAAACCACACCTGCTTTGCTACATCACATTTCACACATTACTCTCCACATAAAGTATTCTCCCAATCTGTTGCCCTATCGGTAGAAGGTCATTAGAAACACGCCATAACTACATCTTTAATTGTTCACTCCTAGTTTTTTTTTTTTTCAAAAAAAGAATTAACTTCATTATAACTTAAGTAGCCCTTCTCTTTCACAAAGTTCTACATAAGTTGATACCAACTCAGGAGTAATAGCAAAAAATATTTCCAAAACAAAATACCCATACTAGCAATGCAATTAGGAAACGGAATTAACAAATTACCTCCTCACCACAACCGAAAAAAAAAAGGGAAAAAGAAAGACCCGTATTAGCTTTAATTAAACGCAGAGGGGGAGATTTACGCGGTTTCGTTAACAGCTGGCAAGCTACCGTGGACCCTAAGCAGCAAAGCTATATATACTCCCCCACACAGGCAATTTCTTGAACTTCAACTGTCGAGCTCTCACTCACTCTCTCTGTTCTCCTCCCAAGGCGATCGATTGTAGGATTTTAGGGTTCACTTCCAAATTCATCGATTCAAAGTCTCTCAACAACTTCGACGCCGGAAATTCAGGTTTGCTTTTCACCGACGGTTTTTTGGTTGTATTCTTCTGCTACTGTTGTACGAACGTCATGGATTTAGTTTCGCCAATCTTGGCATTGATGGAGGATTTTGATTTCTGGTTCCTCCAAGGGCTTTCGATTTCTAGGGTTAGGGTTTTGGATACATATATGGATCCGTCCAATGACTTTCGATTTCTAGGGTTGGGGTTTTGGCTACATTATCTGGTTACTCCAATGGCTTTTGATTTCCAGGGCTAGGGGTTTCAGTTTTAATTAATTTGTGTTTCGAATTTTAGGGTTGTACCTTTTGGTTTTGTACAAGGAGAGTGTGTTGATTTTGAGGGTTTGACGATGTGGATTCATCCCTCTGTTATAGTTGATTCAGGGAGTGGAGCGAATCTTGTGGTTTCTTATTGAAGGTGGATAGGGTTGAGGTTTTGCTAAGGTTTCAGGTGTTAATATTTGTTTTATGTTTTCGGCTTCTGCTATTTGGTTTCGAAGAGGGTGCGTCAGTGGATTTTAGGGTGGGTTTCTGCATGCTATCGGCCCTCTGTAGATTTGGTTCATGGACTGGCACACGGCTCCTGTGATTTCTTCTTGATTGATGGTGGATTTCCAAGAAAATTAGTGAATTTTCTTTGTGTAAATCTGTTAGTTGGATCTGTGCACAGTATTTGGGTTGAAGGGTTACTTCGATTGGTTGGTACGACCTACTGCTGCATCGCTTAGGATCATAGTTGTAATTAGTTTGTTCTACGTTTTCTATAGAAACTCATGGCTACTAGAGTGGTAAGGAGAGATGCACAGAGACCTAGCAGAACTTCACTCAGCTGGCATCGCCAACCTTCTGTTCCTTCCTCTAGCAAAGTCTGCTCATTTTGGTTGGCTGGCAAGTGCACGAGAAACCCATGTCGTTTTCTACATTCAGAAGCTGCTTTAACCACCAGTTATGCTGCCTCACCGAATCATTCTGCCCCGAAACAGTCCCACTATTCACAAGGGCATGTTAAGAAAACCCAAAACAAGATGTGTGAGTATTGGGTGACTGGGAATTGTGTTCATGGTGAGAATTGCAAGTACCTGCATTCTTGGAGTTATGGGGATGAATTGTCTATGCTTACTCAGCTTTCAGGTCACAAAAAGGTATCAAAGACAAACACCTGCCATTGATTATTCCTTGCCTCTAGGTGCTTTTGTGCTGATTGTCTATTTTACAATGGTGATCACCTGATTTTGTATTCAACAGGCTGTCACTGGAATTACTCTTCCAACAGGATCTGACAAGCTTTTCAGTGGCAGTAAAGATGGGACTGTTCGGGTATGGGATTGCCATACTGGTCAGGTAGGCAATATCAACCCTTACATTGTCCTTCTAATTGATTAGAGGCTTGGAAAACGTGGATGACATCCATAATATCTCTTGGTGCAGTGTATTGGCATATTTGATATGGGTTCAGCAGTTGGATGTCTGATTAGTGAAGGAGCATGGGTGTTTGTGGGAATAGAAAATGCTGTTAAGGTAAGTTATTGCAATAACGTTTTTGACTATAGCTTTTTGACTATAGCAGTCAATTGATTGAATATGCCTGAGGCATATGAATATTGACTGAAGTCCATTTTGTCCTTGTTTCAGGCAGTGAACATTCAGACTAATGCTGATCTTACTCTTACTGCTCCGGGTGGACAAGTTTGCACCATGTCTACAACTAATGAGATGCTACTTGCTGGAGTTCATGTAAATTCTTCAACCATGTTTGAACTTGCAGATTTATGTATTTTCTCCTATTCTTGCGTCTTTGTAAGAGCTACTGTTTTGGTCTCCTCTAAGTCTAGCTTCACAGTTGCCTTGTCTAATTTCTTTGTATTATTTTTTACTTCTGCGCAGGATGGTTCAATACTAGCATGGACTTTCAATTCTGGAACCAACTCATTTGAGGCCACTGCATCACTGGAGGGTCATACTGGTTCAGTGGTTTCTTTAGTCTTTGGGGCTGGACGGCTTTATTCTGGCTCAATGGATAAGACAATAAGAGTGTGGGACTTGGAAAATATGCAGTGCATCCACACACTCAATAAGCATTCTGAAGTTGTGATGTCCTTGGTTTGTTGGGACCAATATCTGCTGTCCTGTTCTTTGGATCAGACCTTAAAGGTGCCTCCCTTTGTTTTGTGATAGTCATGCTCAGTGCATCTAACCTGTATTTTTCTTCCCATGCAGATATGGGCTGCTACTAAAGCAGGAGATCTGGAAGTCATTTACACTCATGACGAGGAGCATGTATGTCATCTTAGCAAGTTTCTGCTACTATCGTGCTTATTTACCTTGATTTTTCTCAATGTTGCAATTCTTCATATATCTATCTTTTTCTCCTCCCGTCTGTAGCTTTGCTAAGCATGATTAGTGAGGGATTTGCTCGTAATATTCGGTCTTCTCTTGTTTTCAGGGCATTCTTTCTCTGCGTGGTATGCCTGACGCGCAGGGTAAACCCATCCTGCTTTGTTCGTGCAATGACAATAGTGTACGCCTCTATGAGCTGCCGTCGTGAGTATCTGAATGATCCTAATCTCTTAACCTCTTCTGTGTCCTTCTATACTTATCTTCCATCCAGTATTTTGTTGATAAGGGTGTCTGATTTCATTTATGTAGCTTCACTGAGAGAGGCAGGGTATTTACCAGGCAAGAAGTCAGAACAATTGAGATTGGACCTGGAGGCCTTTTCTTCACTGGTGATGGGACAGGTCGGGTGTCTGTCTGGAGACTATCTGGTGATTCGAGCGCGTTGCCTGATAAATCAGCCTGAATTACTGTTTGACTTGGATATGTCAGTTTAAGGGGAGCGGTGTTCTCCCAACTGTAATGTTAAAACACTATTGAAATACATTCTTCATGATGCATATGATTCTTTTTGGCGAGAAATACACAAGTAGACATATTCTCAATCCTCAAAATCTTTCATCTCTTTCTTGGTGATTTGCTCTGTGTGACTATGTGGATATAAGTAATTTCTGCCCCCTCCTGCTGGGATAGCTTTGGATTTGTCATAAGCAAATCATCACCAACAATCTCAAACAGAGGATACCCTTAATGTAGTTAGGCACGAGTCCACTCTTTTCTGAGGTTAGCTTATCTGAAAGAACAGTTCTGCATGCTCTTAGGTGACTGAAGAAAATATTTACAGAAGGTATTTTGAAATCACAGCAATAAGATTAGATTTACCTGCTGATCTCCTCTGCGCCAAAATAGTCTACAACTGCATTGGTAAATGCTCAACCACAAGCCATCCTGCCAAGCCTTAAACCTACTAGGATACCCCTAAAGTCTGGGGGTTTTGGATGGGGCGGTGCTCCAAAAGCCCCTGTTCGACATCCCCACAAGAAAATGGTTCATACGACATGTAAATCTTGCCACAGATGATTTAGAACAGGGCCTGTGTTCATGATGTTGACCCTTATAGATTGTCTATGATGATCAATGACAGCAGACAAGCTTTCAATATACTTCACAAATTTGCTAGACCAATGGACACTTCTTTTTGAAGCCACCTTCAATATCTTTTACTCCGTCATAGCCTCTCTCTCTTCTTGACTCAGTCGTGAATTCCATGATAATTTAGCAACCCCCTTTTCTTCTGAGAGTAGGACTTTGGAGCTCTGGTGACTATCAGTTTTGAATATCAAAGTCGAACACTTTGATATGTGTTCTTTTTTGGGTTCAAATTGCACATTTGGTAGTATTTTTTTGGGTTGAGAGAGGGGGGGGGGGGACTTCCATGATCAGTTTTTCAGTGGAAATATTAGCTTTGAATATCAAAGTCGGACACATATCAATCAACCGCTAACTTGCTGAATCAAAATATGCTTAGAAAGACCTATTTCATATTACACATTTGAGATGTTATACGTCTTAACTCATGTCGAGTCAATTATAAGTTCATGAAACCATATATAGTTGTTACCTTTATTTTCTTCAAGTTGACGACACAGGATATTAAATTCTAGACTTAGCCCTTAGGTACATAGCTTTTGCATTTTAACATTTATGTCGTCAAAGCTAACTTCCACCTTTTCTTTTTTAGTCCCTTTTGGATTTGAAGAGCATTGGAAGGATTTTACGCTGCAAAGCATATTTTAGTCCTTGCTTATAACCAATTTACATTGAGACTTAAACTACACGAGTCAAATTGAAATTGGCAAATTTACATTAAGATCTACAAGAGTCAAATCGAATTCATGAAGAAAAGTGTGAATCTCAGCGTTTTCTGTGGTGGTATGGTCACTTTGGAGACAACAAATGATCTCCTCTTCAACAACCAATCTTCTCAACTCAACCAAATTGCATATTGCATCAAGTTCAGGTTGGATTGTTGGAATAATTTATGCCAGGATAATTTTGCATGTTGTCCGGCTGAAGTTGTGAGGTGTTTTCATGCCTTGCAAATGTTGGGACCTTAATGTGTCTTTTATGTAATGGCCGGCCATGGTGTTTCGAGGCTGTCTAGTGATTTAAAGAAAAAAGAAAAAAAAACATCTTCAATGTGTAATCAAATCACAGATTAATGAATTATTTCATGCTTATGTTGACTTCAAGAATTCTAGTGGATTAATGAATGCTTCTAAAATCATGAAGCGCTTGGTCTGAGTGACATTAAACAACTCTCTGAAGAGGTAACATTTTTAGATCTCATATACCCAAGTCAAGTCTAATCTGCAGGGTATTCTCCACAAAGGGGAACAATCTCACTGAGATTTTGACAGCTAGAAAAGAGGGGGGAGGGGAAAGGGTTTTACAGGGACAAGATCGTGTACAAGACAAGGGTAACCTTGTACATGATCTAAAGAATAATTACTGGAAATGCTACTGAGTTCTAACATATTGTCAAAAACAAAAAACCACAGCTACAAAGACCATGCAGTGTTCCTTACTGCTTCTGATTCTGCAAGAATGGGATGATCAATTCTAATGATGTCCCGAGTAAAACAAATTCCTTTTACCAGTCTAAGCTTATGTTTCTCGATATGTAAAGCTTGTCGATGTATTGTATCACAGGGTGTGCAGCCATCACGTATCTTTTCATCCGGTCCTCTGCTGATTCATCTGCAACAGCAATGATGTTACGTCTATAATAGTTCTTCCCTACTGCTACATTTATATTCAAAGAAACTTTGTTTTCTCTAGCAAATTCTTTTCTAGAGGAAGTTATAAATGGGAAAAATACAAAAGAAGTAACTGACACCTAACAACAGAAGAATGTGCAAATTCTTAGCTAAAGCATGATGCTCAATTAGCAAAGGAAGACAACAACAACCCCCAGTGTGGGCGCTGCTTTCGTAGGGAGAGGAAGACATGAGTGCAAATAAGTACAACAGAAGAAACTAACTCATGAAGAGAGCATCTGTGTGCTCTTGGTTCAAGTTCACGAGTGACATGACACCAGTTCAGCGTCTAGTGGGATTATCTTTAGTTTTATCCTGCACGTTTGTAAGACACAACGAGAAAGGGTCATTTTCACTTTGTCCCTTCTAAAACGCTCAAGTTTAACTAGTAAAGCTTCCTGCAAAGGCAGTGGCTAGAGAAGGGAAGTTCTGAGATTTATGACCTATTGACTCACAAAGTTTCTTGTCTGACAAACAGTTTGCAGTGGAACTTTTGCAAAGACATGAGAGGCCAAAGACCAATTCCATATCACAGGTTGGATTCCCTTCAATGAGCGAATGGTCACTTGAATAACTGAGCATGAGGACTAAGGAATGACTACATATCTTTGTATGTCCTTCAAAATCAAGGGCTGAGTGTTCAAACCAAGTCCAGAGAGTCAATTTTCTACCAGACGGACTTAAGTGGACTCAAGCCCAAATCAAGTAACAATTATTTGCAGTTAAACAAGGTTTTTGACATTCTATGCATAAAAATTCTGATGGTGTATACTCTGATAAGACATAAAACAATTTTTAGCAACCTATTCTTTGGGATACCAGCTACAGTTAAGATATCATTTGAGAAAATCAGAGTAGATTGGCAATAACTGGCAATCCACAACTACGAAAACGAGAAGCCTGACAGCATTTTTCTCCATCAAAAAAGATATTTTGTTGTAGTATCTTTTCAATGATGAGTGGTAGAAGCAGAAACCATCTCACCTGTTTCATGCAGGTTTTCTAGAAGCTGATCCCTTGATGGAAGAGTATACATTCCGGCAGAAACCGCTGCCCTAACTGCCCATGAATGGTATGGTGCACATGTTTGAGAATAGGCCAATGAAGCTGCCTCTCGTAAAGAGCTTTCACTGAAAAATGACAAAAGCAACAGATGAGATAATGCCGTGAACGTAGTTATGGAACTATCAGTTGAAGTGATTGAACGCAAAATACCCGGGAAACTAAACACGTCAAATCATTAGCAATCTCCAATCAACTGTACTAATTTCCACTAAGTGAAGACATAAGAAAGGGAAAACAGGCACAGATGCGGATCTCATGAGCATGAAGATTTCTTTTATGCTCATGTGTCATAAATTATGCCTACATAAACATAATTAAGCTCTCCAAGCACGAGAATTGGGACGATTCACTAGATCACACCAAGGGATTGAGGGAAAGCAAAATGCATGATCTAAAAGATTGACAGCAAGACCATCGAAAGAATGACTTCCAAAAGGAAGTCCATGTAACAACATCTCTGATAGGAAACAACTCAAATCATGGATCCCTCCTACGTAGGGCATGGGGACATTTTAATAAAGGCATCCTTATTATCCCTGGCAGACAGACGCATTACAGGATTCTCTGAGGGGAAAATAAAACAAAATAACACATGCACATGAAGAATAACACAGGAAAGGAGTTGATTCAAACTTCAAAGGAATATCTTCCAAATGTAACTCTAAAATTGTTGGCTTGTTACAACAATTGCAGAAAAAAGCAGGTTTAGTCAAAGCAAAGTGACTGAGCTCAAGGGATCAGAACGTACTAGCTAGACAAGAATTGCTCAAATAAAGCTCTGATAAGGTCGAGACCCTGTCTAACTCTACGCAAATTTCGCGAAAGGCTTCCTGGAGATTTCACTGTGTCATTCTGGACATCAACATCAAGTATATTATCTAAGGTATCATATCTCTTTGATGCCTCAGAGAGACCCCGTACCTGAACAAATATATGCCATCAAGGAGAAGATCAGGAAAAAAAAGAAAAAAAGAAAAGTAAAGACAGAGAGCAGTGTCTACAGAGACTAACTGTAAGGACTTCAAGAGCAAATAAGAGGCCTAGTATAGTAGTATGGTATTTCAGACAAATGCTAAGGTCTTAGAAATTGAACTATTTGAGAGGATAATAGCAATAGAGCCATGGATGATGCAACCATGCAGTCATGGTATGCCTCTAGAAATTCGCTCTTTCTACTTCAATTTGTACATTTCCTTATCCTCTTGAAAGCCCCCCCCCCCCAAAGCACCCTCCTACTCTACAACTTCAGTAATATCCACAAAATGCAAATATCATATTGATAATATTGGAGATGGTTATGGAATTGAAATCTTTAATATAACTCCACAGAAAAAGCTCAGTGGAATCTTTAATATATCCACAAAATGCAAAGTGGTCAAGCCAAGCCCACAAATTTGCTGCAATACTACTACGGGCATGTCCAAAACCAAATCTATACCCTGTAGAGTTCAACCTAAAAACCGCCCCCCCCCCCCCCCCCCAAAAATAAAATAAATTGGGTCAGAGATGGGTTGGAGCAGTTGTCGGATGTAATATCCTCATTCCCAAATCATAGAGAGGCTATTTCTGTTGAACTCCAAATTAAACCCTAAGTAAATGATTGCTATAATCGATTGCAATCCAAACTGAAAAAACTGCATTCAATTTCCAAGCAATATTGGGCATAATAGTTACTTGTAGCAAACCATCAAATTTGATCAACGACACGAAACTAAGTTAATCATGTCAGCACAAAACAAGCATAATCATCGAAATTTAACCAAAATCACAACTGGGCACACACTAAGCACAAAATCCCAATTGCCCAATTCTCAAATTAAAACAAGGGCAATGATCAAATCGCATGAAGAGTGAGAGAAAAGTCAGAACCTTAGCACAATACTCCATCTCGGCGAATTTGAAAGCGATGCCTAAAGAATTGAACAGAACAGAGACCATATCACAAGCATCGCAGAAAGCCTTCAATCGGAATTCCTTTTTGCCATTCTCGAGTTTATCAGCGAGCTCCTCGAACGCGTCTGCAATGGCGGAAAGAGGGGTCATCTGCATTTCTTCATACGCCATTTGAATTTGCATTTGCATTTGCATTGAATTAATTCAAATCTTCCCTCAATCAACAACACTTCAAGGCTGAATTCTTAATGATTCTTGCTGTTCTCCCCTCCTACCATTACCCACTCTCTTTCTTCCCCTTTTCAATTAAGAGAAAGAGAGAGAGAGAGAGCGAAAGAAACGGGAATAAATTTGATGGGTTTCACAGAATATTATTCCCAGGAACTTTTGGTATTAATAATTTAATTAATTAAGTGAATTAAAGAGAGAGAATGTTTGTTTAAGATCAGCTTTCTCTCTCTTCTGGGTCGAAGCGCCCCGGGGCGGGGCGGGGGGGGGCCCCCCCGGAGTTTGTTTTGGAGGGAAATGGTAAGAGCCGTACGTTGCGCGTTGCCATTGGAATAATTAGGCGCTGATGGTTTGGAAGCTTCCTTTCTCACTTTACCAGCATAGACGATCTCTATTCATAATGCTCAAATCTGAAACCTTATTAGTGAAACAAGTAACAAACTATTTAAATCAATCTGTTTTTGTTTTTGTTATAATTTTTGAATTCATTTATTTTTTTTTATAAAATTAATCTCTACGCGAATCTAACGAAATTTGTCATTTATTTTCTTATAAAAATGTTGTACTCTTTTTAACAAAATGATAATTGTCTTACAAAAAGTGCCTGGACTTATCATGCATTAAATTGTGAGTAGTGAAAGCATAATGCCACTTAAAAATTGCGTAAAATCAATTTTTTATCCATAATTTTTCGCAATTATAAAACTACGCATATAGTACATCTTTGCGTCTAGGTTTGATTTGATTAGAGTATCATTTTGTACTTCTTGTTGACATAGCCAATGAATATTAAAACTTTGCAATTGATAATTACTTGAAGTATTAAAAATTTGATAATTTTAAGTCATATAACATATTAATTAATTAATGCTAAAATAAGATATCTAAAAAGCATCTTGCCACAAGACATATAAGAAGTATCTTGCTACAAAGACATATCTCATCACCCTTTTGTCAAAAAATATAAATTTTGGCCAAGGATAAGAATAAGAATAAGAATAAGAATAAGAATAGTTTCTTTTAACAAAAGCGAAAAAAAAAAAGAATAAGAATAAAGTTGTCCAAAATCCAAATTTAAATTTATATTTTGTTGATATCAACTTTTGTATATGTTTCTATAAGTTTTATCTTTGATAACGTTCTACCTTGTAATCTTATCACATGTCAATTTAGAAACTTCATTTATTTGATTGAAGTAATCGCCTTTCCAAGTTTGCAATTTATTTCTACCATTTAATGCCAATGTGTGAATGAAGTTGCATGTACGATTTTTGATTGGTATGCTCATAAATTCATGTCAATTCTAGTAGGCTTTTGTATCCGTCTAGATGCCTGTGGTTGCTTCTGACTATGGGCTTCCTCTGAGGATTTTTCTTTCTTCCATTATTATTCTGCATATGTATATGGTTATCATAAAAAGACTGATTCTGCAAGTAACAATCTATGCATTACTCAATAGAATTAATACAGCATTATAGGTCAAAGTTAGGACTGTCAAAAGTTAACCCGATATGATTACTGGCTTGAATCGAACATGAAATTAAGTGGGTTTGGGTAAAGATTTTCAACCCGTTTAATTAAATGAGTTGACTCGTTTAACCTGTTTAATTAATTGCATTAGGTTTAGTTTGAGAATTTTGACACCAAAAAATACTTATTTAACTTGTTTAATTAAATGGATTAAATAAGTTGATTCGTTTATCCAATTACCATGTACTTTTTGGAAAAATTTGTGAAAGTGTGGGGTTTTATCAAGTTGATATTTGTTTTGTGGTTCTTGTAAATTATAGACAATGGTTGCATTATGATCATATATTAAAGTCAAAAAATTAGTTTATAATGTTCGGTAATCATATTTTAATCAAAGTATTATGTGGGCAAACAGGTAACTGGATAATCTAAACCTAACCCATTTATATTAAATAGGTTATTAAGTAAATTTCAGGTCAAATCGTTAAAAAATAAATTGGTATAAGTCAAAGTTTTCAACCCGTTTAATAAACCAGTTAGATTTAGGTTGAGAATTTCTCAACCCGTTTAAGTTTGACATAAACATAAATTCATCCCGACCTGTTTGCTAGCCCTAGTCAAAGTGTTCTACAATGAAATTTGCTTAGTTTAAACCGAACCTTTTCTCAAAAAATGAAAATAGGCTAAACATTGGAATATAATAAGTTTTAAATTTTATTCATACCTCAATTCTTAAATTATACCGATATTTATACCTCATTTAAATATTAAAGAAACAGAAAGTAAGGGGTGAGTGATTACGCTCTAAATCCAATTCCATATGATTTTCATAAATATTCCACGAAGCTAACATTAATAGCTTTACATTATGAAGCTAAGACGCAGGTTGGTTGGATGAGTGATTAGGAGTTAAATTTTGGGTTGAAAAATGACGGCCAATTGACTGGGGGAGATTGGTGTTAATTGGTGGACTGGACCAGCCGCCAGCCAACTTTAAGCCATCCGGCAATCTACGAGTGCTAGGCAGACTATTCAGTTCAGTCAAATAACAAAACTATAATATCCGAGTTCATGATTGGATGAAGAATCCTTGCCCGGCCATCCCTTTTGTCTCTAATTTCCATCCGCTTAAATTCAATTATTTTGGATCTTTGATCCTCTATTTTATTGAAGTCGAATTACTATTGGCTCAATAATAGGTAGAGTTCTCCCAAAAGGTATACCTCTTTTTTTATTTAAAACAATGGTGTTCGGGAGAATCTAAGAGATAGCTCAGTCAAACCAAGACCATGACAACAAGTCCAAGGAAAGTTTCATCCTAAAATCAATTGACAATAGGATGAGTAACTCACTTAACTTATATACCATGACCATTCTCTTTAAATTTCTAATGTGGAACTCTTCACTCATATGTGATATTCCCAACAAAAAGGCTTGTATGAGTAAGCTTGTAAAACTTTCAAAGCCACCTTTTATAAACAAACAAACAAATAAATAAATAAATAAATATGCTAAAGTTGGATGAGCTTATATGCCTTGACCAATTGTTATTTTTTTGGGGGGGGGGGGGTCTATCGTGGGTAATATCTTCCTCTAGTGTCTCTAAATGCAATTTATTTCTGTGTTGTGCCAACCTTTTCATATCTTTTTAATGAGTTAATTGATTTTTTTTCATCATTTTATGTTTGTTAGCTTTCTATGTGTTATAGGGGAGATGCGGCATTATAGTTTTACATATATTTTTTATTATATATCCTTTCCCTAAATACTTAGAATTACTAAAAATATGTAAGCCTACATGAAAATTATACTAAAATATAATATAAAATTTTCATAATGTACTAATTATATGCTAGTTTTTCGTTTAAAACAATAGTATTACACAACCACAATTATGTGATACGGGAAAACACATATTGACAACTTCTACAAAAAGGTAAGTAGTAAGACTATTTATTATTCAGTTAAGACACAAACCGGTCCGAAGACCGGACCAGATCGAGTGAATTTGATCTGTTCCTCGGTCTTACAGGTTTCTTCTTTTTTTGCTTGAGTAGTTGAGTGCTTGTTGCGGTGCTTGCCTGCCTCTGTTTGTGCAAACCATGTAGGGATTAAGTGACTGCAATTGGGTAGCTTGGAAAGAAATTGAAGTGGTTTCTGTTTCGGATTTTCCTTTTGATTGTAATGTCTGTATTGGTGAACATATAATAACTTCTCTGGTTGTTCCGTTTGAGTGTGGTTCTGGAAAGTACTTGCATTGTGATTGATTTTCTAGCCGATGTTGTTTTGTCTCATTCTACTCATGTTTCTGGATTCTAGTACAAGTCGTGGTTACTTAAGGGTGCTTGGTAGCTTAGGAACCATGGAAGTGTTCGAGGGTTCTGCTTTCAAGAAATTTCTGTCAATTATGTTATTTGCATTGAGCCGGCAAGCGAAGTGAAAGATGATTATTCTTAGGCATTATATTGAATTATTCTACCAGCCCATTTGGATCGGTCCAAAGTCGGTTCAGTCCTTGGTTTGCGTGTGCAAGCTTATTCAGTCTTCGGTCTAGGCCGGTCTGATCTGATCCGGTCCGGTTCTGGACCGATGAAGTACTCTAGCAAGAAGGGCTAAGCAAATGCTTGAGAACAAGGAAGTACCGCTATGTATTAGAGCCTCAATACTGTGTAATTTTATCTATTAGTATACAAAGTCTCCAACTTAATATTGACTCAGAGCGATTCAAGAGAAAAAATTTCTGTTTTCAGCAAAGTTCATAGCATTAGGCCTGATTTAGTGTGGTCATTTTCATAAGTGCTACCTAATTAAACATATTTCCAAACCAGTCATTAGTTGATGTGAGGTTTCATAGTCGAATTTGGGAATAAAGATTACGTGATGGTATGTAATTCTTATTATCCATTTGTCCAACATGAAGAGTACAATGTGTATATATACACAATAATGTTATTATTCCATTGTTCTTGACATGGTTGATATGTCAAACTACACATTCTCTACATAATTAGTATAGGTATACTAATCGTAGAAGAACTTAACCCCTACACTTGATTATTCACAAGCTCCACCTCCTCATTCTTCTTCATTTGACCATCCCCATTACCCTTGACAAGCAACTGAACAGGCTTAAAAGTGTAGAACTTCGCACAAAGCACGTAATACACAAAATTCAAAACTTGCAAGCCCGTAATCAACCAATAAAAGTACTCCAACTTCCCCTTATTGATATCATCATCGGGAAGCCAATTTGACCCGTCTTTCCGCGCCGTCACCCTATGCACCACGGTGACTAGAAAGGTGCTAAGGTAGTTCCCGAGCGAGATGGACGTCCAAAATAGGGCTGTGGCTGTGCTCCTCATGCTCTCGGGCGCCTGGTCGTAGAAGAACTCCAGGTGCCCGATGGACATGAAGGCCTCTGCCATGCCATGCAGCCCATATTGAGGCACAAGCCACATGAACGAAAGTGGCCCGTGCCCTGGAATGGTAAGGGCTCGCATGGCATAATGCTTTCGCTTGATCTCAACAAACCCTGCCACCAGGGTAGCTAGGGTTGAGATGGCGAACCCTATGCCCATGCGGTGTAGGAAGCTGACCCCCCGATCAAGCCCTGTGAAGCGGCGGGCCATGGGGACAAAGAGGCGGTCGTAGAAGACCACGGTGGTCAGCATGGAGGTGATGGTGAAGACTGACATGGATGCGGCCGGTAGTTGGAAGGACTTGGTTAGGTGGCGATCCATGGTCTTGGCTTGTTGGAGAGAAAATGTGCTTTGTTGAGCGTAGGCAGTGATTAGGATTATCCCGGATGCCCATATTGGACCCATGCGGATCACCGATTTTAGCTCTTCAACCCGGTGGACTGTGTTTAGCCTCCATAGGTTTGGGGCCTTTGGGTTGTCTTCTTCGGTAACTATGGCCGCCTTGTCAAGGAATCTACAATGGTAAATACAGCAACCATTGGTTAGCACAAATAAGAGCTTTTATGATTTGGGTACTCAAATCAGGACCAACTTGGGCTTACTCTTTCAAAAAGAAAACATGTGGCCCACAATCGAAATTGGGCCGCTGGCTCATCAAGATTTGACGCAAATTTAAGCTGATATAGACCGAATGTTATATGGGTCGTTGGCCTCCGTAATTTCTTTATCTTTTTTTTTTACCCCCCCCCCCCCCCAAAAAAAGTGATGCAAAACAAAGAGGACACAAATCAATCAAAGTAGCCCGACGAAAACTTAACCTATGAAAACTATCCCTAAAAAACTCAAGAGACAAACCACAAACTTCCTACACAACTTTATAGCCCATAAAAGATTATCAGAGAGTTCCATGATAACGACCGCGTCACATGCAAAATGACATGCCATTGTTAATATACACTTTGACCAACCGATCATGTATATCTCAACCTTGTTCCTTTCACCTTATTTTTAATGAACTGAACTGAACCGAACTAAATTAATTTTTTGTTAAATTGAATTGAACTTACTTTTGTTAAATTTAACCTATTCTTGAAAAAAAGTTAAATAGAACAGGGTCTTCTTTCACTATTTTCAATATTTAGAAAAACATTAATCATAACTCGCTATTTTCAGTATTTAGAAGAAAACATTAATTATATCATCTGAGGTATATGATTGTAGAATAATTAAGATTTAGAGATGTAAAATTGAGGATAGTGATCGAATCACGATCCAATCGATACAAGTAATGATTTAGGCAGGGACGGACCACAAATGGGGGCCCTAATCAGATAAGCATGTGTAAACAGGCAATACGTATACATCACTAGAAGAAGAGGTACAAAGGGGGGTCCATATCTCCAATATCTCAATGGGCCGCCAATCCTTTGTTTGTTTTTGTGATGTTGATAACACATAAAATTATAAGCCCACTTTGGGGCGGGGGGCCCCCCCCCCCTCTCTCTAGCTCTCTCTCTCTTCCTCATCGGTGGAAGGAAGTCTATGGTGTCACGCTACAAGATTTCAAGATTTGTATTTCCGGATTTGGACTGCTTGCTTTTAGCACTGTTCTCAAAAGGGGTTCTAAGAATCTTCCCAATTTTATTTTTGCTAAATGCCAAATGAATGATGATACTAGATGACCAAAACTGTGAATTGGAAAGCTATTCGGCCTTGGGACGTGGTCGATTGAGAGGTTTTGTAAATAATATATTCTGCTTTTTGTCTTGAAAAATTTTAAGTTTTTCCTAATAAATTTTCAAAAGTTTTTAGTTTTTAGTCTTGATATAATAGGTAATGTACACTAGTTATAAATTTGGTTCGGGTCATGCTTCGGTTTAAGTGACATTTCAAGTTGGTATGGTTTGACGGTTTGAGTCAGGTGAACTTCGAGTCAATTGATTTTTGGTCCAATACGCTTGTCAAGAAAAAATAAACAACTTTGTAGAAAATTTCGGGTCGAGTATGGTTTAATTTGGGTCAATTCGATTTTCGGGTGAGCCTATTTCGGATATCGGGTCCAGGCCTTTCGGCTCGACTTTCGGGTCTCGAGTCAATTTTGCCAGGTCTAATGTGAATAAGACTTAACCCAAATAATTCCAGTTCTTACATATTTTGGCAACTAAATTACCTCATGAATACATAAACTAAATTGTTTATTAATTTATTTTTGCAACAAGAAGACTAGATTGTTTAATTATTTCTTCTGATGGGGTAATAAGTCCCAAAGTTTCAATCTTGCTAATTTTTTAATTCGTATTTTTAACTTTATTTTGATTATGTCATTCCGTTATTTGATATAAGAAGCATGTCGATAGGGTGCATAAATATCCAATAAAATGATATTCTGTTTCATATAAAACCATCTTACTTAAGAATTAGCACAAAGAAAAACGAAAATTTGAAAAAGTCAGAGGCGTCACACTCACCTCATTTGTTTGGTGTGAACGAGCTTGCCCGCAGAAGCAATAGAATCATCAAGCTCCTCATTCTCATAAAGCAACCTAGGATCACTCACCACAGGCACTTTCCTCTTCCTATAGGCAGCCACACATACTTGAACAAGCCGGGTAAACGGGCTACCCACCGGGTCGACGTGCCGGTAAAGTGGGTACCCGAAAACAAACGTGATTATAGACAAAAACATAACAAAAGTGGGTATCCCAAGTCCCCAGCCCCACCCGATGTCATCTTGGATATAAACCACAACAGTAACGGCCAACAATATGGATACCCCCATGACAAAATAGTACCAATTGAAGTACTTCCATGTGCTGTTTTTTTGCTTAGGATCCGATTCGTCGAACTGCTCCGCCCCGAATGCCGCCACGCAGGGTCGGATCCCACCTGACCCGAGTGCTGTTAGGAGCAAGGAAATGTACAAAATTGCTAGCTGCCCTCCACTTGCCTCTTGCCCTTGGGCTGGCCTTAGACTTGGTAGTATTGCTGATGTTGTCAAGCTTATCATGCCCTGTTTTTGTTTGTTTGGAAACGGACCAAATGATTAATACACTTATGAAATAAGTCTATTTTTTCTTTTTGTTTTTACATGACTAAAAGATGATTATCCATGGCATACTTAAGACTCGAATTCATTTCATTAGAGTCGAGCTACTGTTAGTTTAATGAAGAGTAAAGCTCTCCTATCACAAATCTTTTCCATTCACAAGACTCGAACCCGAGACTTTGCTTTAGGCCAACACAAGCATAATCTAACCTTTTGTGTTAATTTTATATTTTTATATCTCATGTTGTATCAAGGGGGAACAGAAAGTATGAGAGACATAGTTGTCGATTTTCTTGGTGTCAACAGTCTTCATCGGAACATTATTTATGACCCATTTTAAAGTAGCATTTACGAACAGTGAAGTGTATCAGCATCATCCTCCTTTCAACTATTAAATTTGATGTAGAACATCTTCCTTCAAAGATTAGTATGGCCATTCAATTATTAAACACCTAACAATATATCAATATTATTATTTTTTTAGTCAAATTGATCTATATTATTCATAATAAACATATGGGGACCATAGAACTTCATGGTTTACACTTCACACATACAACTAATACAAGTTATATGAATAGGTATGTTTGTGTTAGTTTATCTGATAAAATATCTAAAATTAAATTGGTATCATATACATGCTTATCTTAGAGGAAAAGAGACACTTAACTATTTGGTAAATGAGGGAGCCAATGGTGACGGTCCAAAATTTTCCGGCAAACGCATCGGACACAAACGCTCCGAGCAATGGTGTTAGGCTAGCGGTTCCGCCGAAGTTGGTGAGGGTGTTGGCTGCTTTGGTTAAGGGCATGTGAAGCTGTTGTGTCAAGTAGGTTATCATGTTTGTCTGAAATCCCACCACTGCCAACTTTTCACATGCCTCATTTGCTGCAATTGCAAAAACACACATTATAACACAGCTACAATTTGGAACGAATTCATGTTATTAACATGCCAGAACCACCACCACCTCAAAAAAAAAAAAAAGTAGTAACCATCCCAACTAATGATTTTTAAAAAAATAATAGTACAGTAGGATAAGTTGCTACTCAAGGATTTGAAATGGTTAAAATATAATTAGTTTTCACATTGACACTAGGTAAGAATTTATGACTGTATAAAATATTAGGATGTATACAACCTTTCCTAACTCGTTGAAGCTAGCTAAAGAAAATTGAAATGAGCAGGGATTAGATTAGAGTAACTAAAGTGTACTTATATTTCTTAGAACCAGTTCAAAAAAGACCGCATATAATTGAATCTCCTTAAGTCATCGTCATACTCAATATGGACGTGCGTCTATTGTGCTATAATATATTGTTGTATACAACCTTTCCTACAATTCACCCCTTGGGGTGCGGCCCTTCCCCGGACCCTGCGTGAACGCGGGATGCTTGTGCACCGGGCTACCCCTATGGAACAAGGATGAACTAAAAACTAGTCTTAGCGCAAAGATTTTGGATCCATCAAAATTACTGTGTATACTTTTTTTTAACCAGTCGAAACAAGACAGATGAGAAAATCACAAAAAAGATTGACGTAGGTAATCAAATCAAAGAATAATTAGGAGAGGGGGGAATGAAGATGGTTAATCAGTAGGCATACCAAAGATGAAGGGCATTGTGATTAGGCCACCCTTGTGCTTTTGTTGGGTCTTGGTTTCTCTTTCCTCCTCCATTGTTATTGCCAATGCTAGGAGCTCCGACTGAATGGTTCTCTACTTTCACGTTTTCTGCATAGTAGTTATGCATTCAATGATATGTTCCCCCAAACCAAGGCCCATTATTTATAGGCTGGCTGCTTAGGCCAAGGCTTCTTTCTTTGCACTTCTCTGCCCCAAGGTACTTGGGGGTAAATTTAACTAATATGTTGAATTTAGTGTCCAAAAATTATTAAAATTATTAATTTTACGTCGATAGAAGTAAAAACTTCTAATAAACTAAATCTATCGTTAAAAAAACTAGTTGTAGATATAATTTTGTAGCTGTGAAAATTATCCTTACACGTATAATTTTATAAATGAAAATTGATGATTTTATAATAGTTAAAAGTAGTTAAAGATTTTGCTATTATTCCTGACAATTTTTAAAATTCATTTACTGAATAATATGTAGGTCTTAATTTAAACTAATTCACAACCATTTTTCCCCCAACTACGAGATCATAACATTTTCTACTGTAAATACCACAAATTGTTCCACAATATAGGTAGCTCAAGTGATTGCCCTCTAGAGACAACGATTGGCCCATCATTGATGAGATTTTTTTTTCCCTTTTTACTAACACATTATGAAGGAACATATATACAAGTTAAATGAAACATTATATATTGATGAACCATTTCAATTAAAAGCTTAAACTAATGGTTGAAAGTTCAAGAATAGATTTATATTCTAATAGTTTGATACGTGGCTGTTGCAAATGTTCCTATTACGTTGCACAATAAATTAATATGAGAACTGCTGATATTTGAACTCGAGACCTCTTAATCAGAAAGACTCTCTATATATATATATATATTTATGTATGGATTTTTATGTCAATAGAGTTTAAAATCATATTAAGTTAAATTTTAAATTTTAAAATATTCGTACAAAAGCACAGCCACAAACTAGTTAGGAAAAAAAAAAGGAAATGGAAAAACGCCGTGTCCATTTCACAGATTAAAGAGCATAATTTATCTCCCTCTCAGCATGCCGCATGCATTTCATTCCACGTGTCTCAATCTCTTGATTGATCGCTAGTGCCAATCATGATCCAGGCGCCACTAGTGAAAAGAGAATTCATACGTGAGTTTTCTTTCGTGAAGTCGGTTCTCTGGACGTCATTGGCAAATAAATATTTTTATAGATGACACTATTTATTCAGATCTTTCTAGGATCTACAAAAGCAACAATGGTCGTGAGGGTTTTTTTTAAAAAAAAAATTAAAATGAGTTCTTACAAAAATTGAAAGAAATTATACCATATTCAATGTTGCTACATACTACTGAAACCAAACAATATTGATGGAATTCTGAAAAAATTATGTAAGTTGAATAATTATATATCAAATTGGTATGCGAAAAATACTGAATTTTATTGAAAATACTAAATATGACTAAATTATGATGATTAAAATTAAATAATGCTGAATAAAATTGATAAGTATTAAATATTGCTAATAATTATGAGTGATTAGCTGAAAAGATCATACATGTAGGAATAAATACAGGAAAATGATAATAGATATGTGAGTATAACAAGCTAAAATATAAAACAGAGGGTGATAGCATTTCATTGCAAAAAATGTGTATTAATTTGAATTGCAGCACAAAGTTTGTTGGCATGAACCTTCCTAACTTTTAAGTCCTTATATATTATATACAAATAAAAAAATTATTACTTTAAGCATGAGTTTTACTTAATTACAATAGGATCTGAAAAGATATAGATGTAAGCAGTCTTACTTCCGTAAATATGTCTCCAAGCAAAAAAAGCCAATTTGAAGTCCTCATATGCCGCCGTGCCTTGGAAACTAATTAAACAGGTCTTTATATTGGAAATTTTCTTTTTTACTACAAGTGGTGATGAGAGTTAGGTGCATCTTTTTACAAAAATATGTCCAATTAAATCGGAATACAAAATAGAACTGAAAACAGGAGAATGTGATGGGTAACATAAAATAGTTGAGGTGAACATTTATGATGTGCCCTTATCTCCAATATGAAATTTCCTTTATATTGGATATGTATTAAGGGGAAAAGATGACATATGACTGACAATTATTTTCAAAAACAATTATTTTCAAAAGAATTCTCATTTGGATTTGTATATAGTTTATTTTTGTGAAGAATATGAAAGTGGGTTAATGTTCTTCTATATTAATAAAATAGAACGTCTGTAGCATATTTGTAAGTTATTGAGTTACTCAATCTATTATCAATTAATTTTAAGTTAAAACTTCACTTAATTTATATACATAGCGCCTTTGTGTAAAAGGCCTAATTAATATGAAAAATTAACATTTTTATTTCAGGATGAGATCTCCATGTGAATTGTCTTGTCAGAATGAGAACTAAAAATAATAACAATTAAACCAAAAAAAGAAAAGAAAAAGGCTAACTGTAGTTTGGGTGGCTTTCAACGGCCATGGTGATGATTCAATGCCACATCCATCATCCGTCATCACATCCTTACAAAGACAAGGGAAGAGCAGTGTATACCGTTACTCGTTAAAGCACATAGAGATATCCTCAATTTTAGCCAAAAAATTTCGGGCAGTTTTAAATTTATTGCTCGGTTAATGTTAAAACTAGTAAAATTCTAATAATAAGGTTGACAATTTAAAGGAAAAAAAAGGTAAAACATTTTTTATAATTTATACAGTTTATATCCTTAGTGCTTTTATGTAGATAGTAAAATGTATATCAATGAGGCCGTGGCCTAATGGTTAAAACTGAGGTATTAGATATATTAGATTTCAGGTTTGATTCATCTCCTCCTCGATTATATTAGTTGTATTATATGTTCTTTGCCGCTTTAACGGACCAAAAAACAAGGTAAAACATAGTAATTTAACTTCATTATATAATTTTACCCGTTTATAAACAAAAAGTTAATTGTAAATTCGGGATGTTATAAAGTTGCTTGACATGATTGTCTGACATGGGAACAAAGTGGCTGGTAAGCCCACCATGATCAAGGTCAGGCATGCATTCATATCAATCAGCAAATTCAAATAATCAATCAATCATTAGGCATTATAATTCTGATAATGATTCATATCAATCTCAATCTCCACTCCATGTTTATGATATCCCATAATATTACGTTTTGGATTTGGAATATTCATTCACACCAAAAACATTCAAAAATTTCCACCACACACATTGCCTTGAGTACTGCCCAATAAGTTCACCTTCACCTGTAGTGCGCATTGACGATGGCCATGACGCAATTATTCTACTTAATTTCATTAAACTTGGATAGAATCATTAAATTAACCTATAACACCTGAATTCTTCACGGATCGCATACAGTTATCTATATTAATGGTTTTAAGAATTGGCGACTGATTCCGATAAATCTCCATGAGTTTTTTCAATGTTTTTTGTTCTCATTCATATACTACCTAGGAAACTTTTCAAGAAATTATCCGTCTTAAGACTTCTTCATCGCAAACATGCTTAGATATGGAGTTTTAAGAGTGAACTCCTAAAAAGAACGCACACCTTTGGTAATATAAATATTAAGTCTAATTTATAACCATGCTTCGGATCTTATATTACCCTAAGATGCATACGGCCTCTAATGAATCCTAAATTTTTATAAACAAAAAAAACTAATAAAAAAAGTCGCTCTTATTCAAAATAAGCTCATTTACAAACTAAACTGAAAAAACTACCATTCTTACGTGATTTTAACTGTTCTGATATTCCAAAAAGAAAAAAAATATTCATTTAATTAGTCAAGTCTAGTAGGCTACCACAAATACGGATCAGCGGGTGAGCCCTCTCCTCTCTTTAACCACATAAAAAAAAATAAAAAAAAAGAGGGTACACTGAACTGATTGCTTCTCACTTCCTGAAAGAAATGGAGAAAAAGGTTGGCTGAATTGCTCTTTCAGTAGCAACAGCAGCACCGAATAGCTGGGTGATTATCGTCCATCAATGGAGAATGGTGTAGGTGTCCTACGTATACGCTTTGATGGGCCGATGTGGGCCTTATCGGGTCAGTTAGCGGTTGTCGGTGAGGTAGTCTGGCTGTCTCTCTCTTACTTTTCTCTCTCATGGTCATGGGTGCAAGTGGGGTGGGCTTGGATGGCACGTGCCCTGGACCAAGAGGGTCCTATGAGGCTGGAAAAGTCACATGCCCCATTTTCACAATGATTTTGCAGAGACTAATAATTCTTTTTTTTGTTTTAAGATTTTCCCAGCAATGAAAAGATTTGCTGTGGTAAATACATTAGAAGTAATTTTTATGTGTCTTGTTTATAGTGTGTTTGGCAAGATTGAAAATCATTTTTTTTTTAGAAAATAATTTTCCATGTAAAATGATTTTTCATATAAAATAATTTTCAGTTCATATTTTCAGTTGTTTGATAAAAGGAAAAATGAACTTGCTGGATAATGAGTTTGATTAGCAAAAAATGAACGAAAAAGCTAAAAATTATTTCCCTGAATATTTGAACCATATGTTGAGGAAATAGACATGAAATAGAGATAGAATGTGAGATTGTGTGAGAGCCCAAGAAATGTAAAATCAATTTACGTTATATTCAAAGTGAAAATATTTTCCTTCATTCTATGAAAAATGATTTTCCCCTAAAAATAAATTTTTCCTCTTTATTTTACCAAATACTGTAAAATGAGAAAATCATTTTTCAGAAAAATTATTTTCACTCATACCAAACACACTCTTATTGTAATTAACGTAGGGCCTGTTCTTTTCATTGGCCTTTTTCAATTTACTACCCTCAACCCACTTCAATAAAAAATATCAATTTCAACTAACTTTTACCAATTTCAACATACTTTAACCTACCTCCTTCAAAAAGTATTCTCACTATTTTAACTAACTTCAAAAAATATATCAATTTCAACCCACTTCAACTTACTTTAACAAAAAATAACAACTTCAATCCACCTTAACGAAATTCACCCTTTTTCCAATTTCAATTTACCATCGAAAAGAACATACCCATAATATGGTTTAAAATCATCAATTTTCAACAATTACAATTAATTATCAATTCTAAAGTTTTAGAATTCTCTAGCTATACTGACAAGTATATAATATGATACCATGATCGGATCAATCCTATCCTTGATGACATATCATATACATGATTTCATAACTGTAAAGATTGTAGATAAAAAGTTGATTTTTCAAAATTTATTAGTGGTAATATTCCCTAATTATTCAATCACACTAATTTTTTCAATTTAATGTATAATAATATGGTTGTTAAGTCGACAATAACACATTTAAAAGGTGTTTTGCAGCAAGACATCTATCATTTTGCGTAATCATATATCACTTGAGTTTGTAAATATGTTTTTTTTTTCCGCTTTAAAGTAATAAACAGGTTGCTTTAACCAGATTTACAACTACAATAATTTATAAAAGAGTGTCAAAAGTTGAAGAGGTACACACATTAGAGACAAGTTTAATGGAGGCCTGGGCCTCATCAATGAAGTTTGCAAGGTTGGACGTAGGTCAAGTTCATTCCTTCAATAATAAGATGCACCATTAATGCCTTGGGCCATTGTGTGTATATGTCTGCAATGATGATAAACGGAGGAAATAAAACCTAGACTACTGATATTTGTTTAAAAGTCATTTGAATGCAGTTATGTATCATGGATTTATGTACATAACTAAAATTACATCAAAAATCAAATCCTTCAATGTTTTTTGTCACTTCCTCATACAAATGCTATTTCATATTGGATTTTGACCCACTCATCTACTTGACAAAAGAAAAAAAAAAACACAAAGGTCTATTTAACAAAGCAGGGAAAAAAAATCAATTTTCTTGGATAGAATTAATAATACAGCAAACAAAATATTCAAATCAAAGATAAAATAATGTTTAAATTCTTCAATCAAGCCGTTGTATAAACCAACAATAACAACACTACTAATGTGAGTCCCGCTTCTACAAAGTTTGGGAAGATTAAGATCTAGGTAGCCTTACCTCTTGCAATCACTTATACATGCTGAGAGACTTGATTCCAGAAGACCTATAAATTATTTAAAAAAATAAAAAACAGTTTTATACAGCTGAATTTTGTGACAAGCCATTGCAGTGACCAATTGCTTTTTATTATGGATACTCACAATCTCACAGCAAGCTTGATTAAGGGTATGTTCTTTTCGTTGATATATCCCAAGTTACTAACTTCAACCAACTTTAAAAAAGTAAAAATTCTGACTTCAACCAACTTCAACAAAAAAAAAAAAGCCCAACTTCAACCCATCAAGTAAAAAAATGTACGAACTTTTTCCAACTTCAATGCATTTCAACTAAAAAATACTCCAACCGACTTCAACTAATTTGAACCAACTTCACCCATTTTTCAACCAATATTTCCCAACGAAAAGAACAAGCTCTAAATGTTATACCATCTACCCAGTTCGAGTCATGGAGCCGAGAAGCTGTACATACAACGACACTTCTGACTGTTCTAAATCAAGCATGTGAGCATTTTGCATCTTCCTTCCATGCTAGATCCCTTCTTCTCCTATGTGTAGTTTTCTTCAGTTTTGCACTTTTGTATATCAATGATCGTAACAATGCATCGCACAATAATTTCATTTAAAGTTAAGAGTATTTACAGATAAAATAACTAAACAGCTATCCAGTGCAGCATTGCCAATTTACGGAGCAAATTATCAAAGCGAGGTCCAGCATTTGAATTTGGAACCTAACACTTTAATGTACATTAATCAATAAGGTGGAAATTGAGCATAAAGAGGAGGAAACTGGAGAAGACTTGTAGAGTCCATTCATGAACGAACTAGGGTATGAGAACCCCCATTGATTTTATGCACCTTAGTCTTCAAACTCGTGCATATGGTCGAGGAGGTAATTGGCTGCAAGTTCCTCGTTTTTGTTGCAGGCAAAGTACACCTCCAACACAGTTGCTCGATCAAATCCCATGGCTTCAAGCTGAGCAAAATAGTGACATCTCAGTGGCCATAAAAATCACAGATATTTCTAGTACTCCCCTGTATGACTAAAGTAAGCAAACATCATCTAGGAACAAGGTTTGAGGTCCAGTACTACCACAGGTATTACAAAGCATAGGAAACATTTTTGGAACGTGGGAGCCCAGATTGGAAACCAGACAACACAATATAATTCCCATGCCACTAGCAACTTCATATTGATTTTTAAGTATGGCCACTAGGGACCATCTTTCATGGGAACGCTCAAGTGCGGGAAGGCATAGAAGCAGGAAGGAAGTAAAAGAAAAGGATTTCCTCCTATCTGTCTAGTGGGATTTGAACCCTGACCTCCTTGGTGGAAGGTGAGATAGAACACCGTTAGACCAACCCTATGGTGGTACTTCATATTGAGAAGTTATGCGCCAACAAATTCAGGCTATTCAGTGAAAAAGGAAAAAAAAAACAAAACCTAAAGCTCTGTGCTACTGCATGTTCACCTTTCAAACAATTAAAAAAAGCCACTTGAGCAATTTCTTCAACTTGGATTATTACATACTGAAGCAATTGCCCTCGGTGAACTATCCTCTTTTTGGCTGAAGCACAAGATGCCAGACAGCTTTTTAATCAAGGTCCAACAGAAACAATCTCTTTGCAATTTTCAGGTTAAGGCCACTACATCTGATCCTTTCACAACTTACCTAAATACGAATTTGGGATATAGATTTGGGACTTCAATTTGGACAAGATTGGTGCTACTATAAATTCCTGCGAGTGCACTAGGCTGTCAGTGGACCCTACAATCACAATAACTGAGGGTATTAGGGGGTATAGCCAGATGATGAGAGATGTCTTGCCTTTACAATAAGTTTTTTTTGCTGTCTTTTTTTAAAACAGTGATAAGTTTGGGACCCACCCAGGCCCTATCCAGGGGTGAACCCTGTCCCTGTGGGCTATTTAAACCCAAGCAGGGGGAGGGTAAGTGGCCCAACCCCAAACCTAAAAGATCCTGTTGTTGCCAACAAGTGGAAACTGTTCCAGACAAGGTTTGAATACCGGAGGGGAAGTTGAACTTCCACACCTTGCATGATTTCCCCAAGAACACGGTTTGCCTTTTCAATAAGCTGGCTCTTTCTCTTCCACTTGTGATGTATTTGAGTTTGTTAAAGCAATGGAGTGATTGTCGAGCAGATTAAATCCATAGGGATGCTCATCAGTTTAAAACTGGTAAGGCATGAGAAGATAGAGTAAAAGAGGCCCACCCATCTAATTCCTACAGCCCTACCACAGGTCCACAGCATTCATTCATTCGTTTGCCGGTTACAGGAGCAACAGCATTGCACAACTAAGAGTTTAAGTGATGCGGATGGAGGAGGGGCACACCTAAGTCAAGTGATGCAGATGAAGAAGAAAGGTAATCTGTCTAATATTAGAATATTTGAAAAATTAAGGTATTTTGATATTTTTATGTAATTCTCATAGGTTTATTGATAGGCTATTTTGGATAACAAAAAATAAGTATATTTAGAAATATTTAAGTCATATTGAGTTTTCTATATTACATAGGTCTAGCTTAGGTAGTTTTCTAACAGTATTCTAAGGGCCTGTTCGTTATGAGCATATTGGATGAGCAAGTAGCAAATTTGAGCATGTTTGACCAATAGTGAGTAGGCAACAGGTATGACTAGCAGTTAACAGTTTGGAACCAAGTTTGTTAGTGAGTCAGAGCAAGTTTGAGCAAGTTTGACTATCAGTTACCAGGTTAAAACAGACTGAATTATGTTTGACTAGCAGTTAGCAACTTGAGGTAGGTTGGAATAGGTTTGACCGACACTTAATAGACTGGAGCAGTTTGAAAGCAAATTTGTAAGTGAATTAGAGCAAGTTACTGGAATAGATTAAAGGAGGTTAGACTAGCAGTCGACATGAAGTCATGAAGCATATTGATGCAGGTTCAATATGCTTATAACGGACATACCCTAAGTCTATAGGCTATTATAAATAGATATCTTATCTTACACTATGATTATCTACCCATTGCTGAATATTGATTATTGAATAAATATTGATTTAAGCACAAATATGCCAATTCCTTTCTTCCCTCCCTCTCTAAGTTTCTCCCTTCTTCCCTTTTCTCAACCGATCTCTATCAACTTGGTATCGAAGCAATTTCTCGATTCCAAGCAAACCCACATCCCAATTCCGCTGCCAAGCAACCCAGAAGGTTTGAGACAGTGCACCCAAACAAAACAAAAAAAAATCAAAACTGAGCTATTCAAACCTTCGAATCTAAACCTGCCATCAACACCATCACAACCACCAAACCCTTCTACTGCCACCATCGCTGATTTTGCTGGCTGCAGTCCCTTAAACCCTTAAAGTTTTGATCTTTGATCTCAGAGGAGGGGGGGAAAAAGGTTCTTTTTCGTCCTGGAAAAAGATCGAAACTTGTCCCAGAAAAAACAGAAAATGAAAAAGAGAACATTCAGATCTGCCTTCTCGTTCCAAAATGCAGATTATTGCTGTCTGCAGCTAGATTATTCCTGTTTGCAGATGCTGTTTTGCTGACACATCGCCGCAGCTTACATTTGTTTCACCTGGGACTCTCTCCTGCTACTACTGGCGAGTTGGTACTGCTGGAAGTTTTTGTCTTCCCCTTATAGCGTGATCTCCGAGACAAGAATCTTCACTGCCTCCTAGTGACTCCGATGTTATTGTTTTTGCTCCATGATATGAATATGGACTATGATGGTTTGAAATCTTCATTGTATGTGATTATTCATCATCAATTGTATGAAGTGGTCAGCGGATTCTCATGGTAGTACCAAATTTTACTCAAGGAGAGACGCAAGAAGAACTTTACATGAACTTCAAGGAAGGTATACATATGTTGATTGCTGCGAATTAGAATTATGGCCTGCGCACTCTAAAAAGCTTCCTAGTTGTCGAGCCTATGAGGCTAATTTAGTCGCTACATCTTTGAAATATAAGAAAACCTATGAGGTTGCTTCTTATGATCTTGCTAAGGATACTGCTGGTCCGCTAACACAGCTTCAGAGCAAGAAGAACAAGCAGGAAGTCATAATTGAATCTAAGTATACCGTGCAAAAGCCCTGATCTGGGTAATAAGGTTGGAAAAGAGTCCTTTCAACACCGAATTTTTAGTGATAAGAGAAAAAGGAATAGAAGCACTTGACAGAAAAATGGAAGAATTATAGAAAGAAACTGAGGATGATATCATAGAATTTGCTAAAAGAATGGATGCTAGGAGGAATGAGCTCAGAGAATCGCTTCAAAGAGTAAGGAATGAAAACTTGTCGAGTACTAAAGAAACAAAGGTACTAATGATGGATGCTAAAAAGGTACTAGTACATGGAGAAACAAAAGAAAGCCTATTGACTCAGTTTTGACAACTCTAACAACTTTGTCAGTGGTTACTGAAGCTACTACAAAGCTACTGAAGTTAAAAGTTTTACTCTAGAGAGAAATACAAGAAACTTTGAGATGAGAAAGTCGAATTTTGAACAAGGAAACGCGGCATGAAATAGCATATAAAAAGGATGTTCATTCTATTGACTATATCATCAATTCATATAAGTTAGTTGTTAAAGACCTGGCATCGGATTCTCTTAAGGTTACTTCTCATGGAAAAAATTCCTGTTGCTTTTTCCTACATATCAACGTTGGGTTTGTGGTTCAACTTTCTTATTCTAACTCATTATAAAACTCGAGGACGAGTTTTTTCCAACGAGGGAGAATGACGCGGATGAAGAAGAAAGGGAATCTATCTAGTATTAGGTTATAGGATTTATTTCAATATTTGAAAACTTATGGTATTTTGATATTTTTACTTAGTTTTCATAGGGTTATTTATAGGCTATTTTAGATCAATCAAAATAAGGACATTTAGGAGCATTTAGGTAATATTGAGCTCCCTATCCCACACAGGCTTGGTTTAGGTAGCTTTCTAATATTATTCTAATCTATAGGCCATTATAAATATGTGTTTCGTCTTCGGTTATGATTATTTATCCATTACTGAATATTGATTGTTGAATAAATATTGATTTTAGCACAAAGATGTCAATCACTTTCTTCCCTCTTTCTCTCTAAATTTCTCCCTTCCTCCGTTTACTCTACCCGATCTCTATCATCAAGATAACTGATTCACAGTTAGAAAAATTATTCAGAATCTCGCATATCAGCCAAAATCAGATGGAGAAATCGACGCCTCATTGAGGACTAACCCGTTCTATGGCTTCACGCTCCTCAGGTGTAACTTCAACGGCCTGAGGCATTGCAGCTCCAAGTTCCCCAAGAATGTCCCTGCAAGTAGTTCAAATTAGCATAAAAGGGTTTTAACTTGTCAAGCAAGTAGTATGATCACTCCATTGTGATTATGAGAAGTCCAATAGATGAATGACCAAACAAGCTCGGGAAAACTTACCCTTCATCACCTTCAATAGGTTCGTTCATTAATCGGAGGAAGTCAACCTGATGTTCTTGGATAAGTCTAATTAGGTGAGGATTTTGCTTTCCAAGTTCTTGAAGCATCGGCTGTCACCAAAAGGAGGATGAACAAAAGGAAAAAGAAAGGCAAAAATATAAGCTTAAAAAGCAAAAGAATTCAATATCCCTTCCAGAAAAAGTACAATGATACCTGCAAAATCTGGGGATTGGCCTGCACCATCGCTCGCAAAGCTTGAAACTGATGACACACAATAACTAAATTAAATAACTAACAATACAATGACATTTCCAAATTCCAGTCCAGTCTACTCCCTCTCCTTCAAGTGAGGACGTGCGCAGATTGTGTGCTCAGTGATGGAGATAAATGAGCATGTGAATATACATGTAATAGATGCATACTTTTAAGTGTAAATTATTGTTGACAAGGAGAAAACATACTTGCTCACTGTTACGCAGAAAATCCAAGGCACCGGCACCAGCACCACCAGAACCCACATTGGGAAGGCCCTGATTCCAAAGTAAAATTAGAAAATTCCATCCAGAAGAAACACCAGCTAAAAAATCATCACATTGCATACCTGAGGAAACAGATTTAATGGATCAGCATTGGGCCCAGTAGAAGGTACTGAAGCTGGTTGTGTTGGCGGCTGAGGCACAGATGGAGCATTTGTAGGCTGCACACCTCCAGTGGATGGGGCAACAGGTGGTAATTCAGCTTGCTCAGGAATTCCCTATTACATTATCATACCATCAAGACAAGAAGAACATCAGCAAATCTCACAGCAGCATATAGCATATTCATTGTCCCGGAAGAACCTTAAAGAATGTATGGGTACTTGATATGTCACCGGAAGTGAGCAGGGACAAGGATAACTGACTGAAAACAGGGAACTAGAAATCTAAACTTACAGAATAGAGATATTCAACAGCTCTCTCAGGGTTGTTGTATGCAGCACGAAGTGCACGCACTACAGTGTCCCTATCCCACATTCCTCCACCCATATCAAGAATTTGCTGAATTGTGGGTTCAAGGTTACTTCCACCAACAAGGTTTGAAGCTGCCTGGCCATAGACATCAGCTTCTGACCTGCATCAACATAACATTACACGGTAGAATCCCAGCCTAAGGAATTTTACTGCCCAAATGGTAGAAGTGAATGAAATGCCTACAAATTAGTAATGAACACAAAAGCAAACACTCACGCTGCAGCTGATGTAACAGGAGGTGGAGCTGGCAATGGAGCTGGAGCTGCTGCTGGCGCAGGCGCAGGCGCTGAAGCAGGACTGCCAGATATGACAAATATTACAGGACAAGACAATGAATGCCACAGTATTTTGCAGACATTAACAAGCACAGGAAAGCTGAACTCACGGAGATGCACCAGTCACAGGACTTGGTGATGGAGAAGGTGCAACAGAAGCAGGAGTTGATGTTGTTGGAGGCGCCTACAAGCCAAAGATATAAAGAACGTAATGATCCCTTATTCTCTTACGGGATGAAAAGATGCTAAAGCTATAAGGACAACCAAGGCAGTGCAGTTCGAAATTTAGTAACATGTTAAATTGTAAGATCAGATAACAAAAGACAAAGGCTGAGAGCCAAAATGCAAGCACCAAGTGTAAGTATATGGACCCAAGGATCCATTCCAACTGCACAAGTGCAATTCAATAATATAATCATTGCACCTCAAATCCAAAGAACAGGAATTTATACAACCGAGTTAATGGCGCAAAGTTAAGCTTTTGCAAAATCACCAATGGCTATACCTGAGTAAAAGCACCTGAAAAACTCATCTCATGCTAATGCAGTGGCTTAGATGCAAGGAACGAATTAATTTCAGATATTCGTTCCCAATAACAGCCATGATTCTCACTACCAAGAAAATCTCCACCTCTTTACCCTCCACTTCCATTATCTTTTCCCTAAATGGATTTAGGGAAGGGATCCCGGCGAGTATTACCCACCCCTTACAGAAATACTTTATGATCTTCAACCACAGTACACAAGAAAACCTACAGTGTAAAAGATATCTAATTCGCAAAACTATCTTGAATGTACATGTTGACATCTGTACATACTGAGATAACAATGGATATTAAATCTGATATTTCATTTTGGCACTTTGATCCAGCATAAAAACATTTACAAAATTTGAAAACCTTGTCAATACAAACGAGAAGATGGAGAAATGCATTCACATCATGAAAAGCAAGTTAAGGAACTTATGATGAAGGAAATTTCAATTCCCAGGATTAAACACACTAGAGGACAAACACAACAAAGGAACTCAGGGCATGACCGAGAAAAGAGGTTAAACACCCTCAAATCTATTTTTACCTTAGCTGCAGTTGCAGATGCTGGTGCTGCTGTTGACCCCTCTCCAGATGAGCTCTTGCTCTGCAATGCTCAAGCATCAAAAGACACAGACAAACAAGAAGTAAATGCTAAATTGAATTTTACTCCCACATGCACGTGGCACACATACGCACACGCATATGGACGCCACCCAATGTCGGTCCTAGCAGCCTTAAATGGGTCTGGAGAGACCGTACATAGGTAATCCTACCTTGCAAGTGGAAAGACTGATTTTGGGAGCTCCACATTTTTTTTTTTGAGATAATATTTTTGTTGAATTAGAACCTTTTGAAAAAGGTGACATCAGTAGCATAAGATAATAATAGCGTGTATCTGTAGATGAAAATAACATACGGACAGGTAAGGGGAACGTATAAGAAACTAAGATAAAGTGACAAACGAACAGAAGTACTGAGAATCTCCCAGTTGAACAATCTTAGAACCCCAGAAGCTCCACGAGCAATTTCCATCATAAGTCGGAATCGTGCCATATCTAATTTAACCAACGATTCTGATTCTGCTTAGGCATTATTTTACTTGTAATTTCAAAATGTCAATCCTCTAACACTTTCTCATGGGTGCATCCATGCCCCTTATCACCAAACCATATAAGTCTCACTTCCCTTATCTTGTCCTCTATTCCACACCTATGTTTTCTCTCATCACTTCATTCTCTATTGTAAGCAATCTCGTATGACCACACATCCAACGAATCATTTCTATTTTTGAGACCATCACTCTTTCCACTGAATCTTCTCAAGAGTCTTCTTCATTAGCCAACCATCTTAGCCTTACAAGAGTGTAGATTTAACCACCACATGGTAAAGTTAACCTTTTACATCCCAACTAGGATTTTTTTCTATTTATCACACAAGTACTCTAGATGCACTCGATTTTGCCATCCCACCCTTGTATGGTAACAATGTGCTGGTCACCAACCCCTTTATGTTATATGGTTGAGCTGAAGTATCTAAGCTTCTTTGCGCTCCATGTTGCAATCTCTTCAATGCTGACTTCTCTTATTGTCCCCCATTCCCCTTCATATATACAATGTACTTCTGTCATACTCTTTTCTGGCATACGACTTAATGACATTCCATTTCCACGTTACAATGTACTAAACACCATTATTCATTATTCAAAAACTATCCTTATCTCTAGATGTTTCCTAGTACTTTAAGATACTGAAGTCCTAATCAAAAATATTTGAAGATACTTGAGTAACTTCGCTTATGCCCAACGACTGCTTCCTTTTACCTCTCTTAAAGTCTTGACTCTTGATACATTCAGCCGCGCATTCACCCTTTTCTTCTTTGTGGGGCTCTCTAAAAATTGATCCTCTCTTTTCCTTCCACAAGAAGTTTATGCCCCATTTGTTACACTTTCATATCTTTGAACCTTGGCTTTTGCGTAATATCATTGCACTTAAGAAAACAAATTCCCAACTGAGTGATCATGATAAAGATGACTGGACTCACATTACGTCATTAGGGAAGGTTTATATCACCTCTTGATTGATAAGAAACCAGAAACATCACAAGACAAGTAATGTTGCGAGCAAAATACAGATTCCACACAAGAGCTTCAGGTAGTCAGCACCAAACACACTGCGTTCTCCACCTGTCCGCCCAAGCGGCAGGGAACAAAGAAGAAAGCATCAAAAAAAAAGAGAAGGGCTAAGAGGTAGGAAGAGACATATGCAGTCTAATGCACAGAAGGCAATGTGGTAGTCACAAGTTGCCAAAAAACTGAGGTATCAGCTTGGTGGCTGACCTTTTTAACCCACCGTATCTCACAGATGCAAAAAGAAAAGGATAGCACGTGATCCCAAAAAGGAAGTGCCAAAAAACAGTTTGTACTACGGAAAAACTAGTCCAGATCCATATCCAGATATCGTGCCAACTAGGCTTCGCAAGAAATCAGCAAGTTTTTGATGTCATCTGGCTTTTACTCTACTGTCATTGGGTAATAAGATAAGGAATAAGGAATGAATAGGCTGCAAGCAAGAAAAAGTAGATCAAAAGATTAAAAAGAAGCTAGAGGGAAAAGACTTTAATATCAACACATGACAAAGGTAGAACCGTAGAAGTCTTAAGAGAAGGTCATACAACAATCAGACTCCCTTCACTTCAGTGCTTCTTCATCTCTCACTCCTCACTATGTAAGTCAAGTAAGTTTCTCTGCATGGGCCTTAAGCGCCCCCCCCCCCTCCTCCAACATCAAAATGCGTACTCTATGCTCAATCATCACATATGTGAACAATTACCGTCTTTAAGTTGATTATCCATTTCCATCCTCAATGGCTTTTATTTTCCCCTCAACAACTACTAATAGAGGTGTATAAATCTAAGTACCCTTGGTGAAGTTTCATATAACAGCTAACAGGTAAGCTGTAAAATCTAGTCAGAAACCCTTAAATTTCCGAAGTGAGCTTCCAACACAATCACGATGAGTGACACATAAAAAACCAAAGAATAAGCAAAGATTACCTTTGTCAGCATGACAACAACGAAACTATTTTCAGCGACTTTGTTTTCTTCCAATGTTGTGTCATCTTTAAGAACTTTTCCCTGATGAATAAGCATCTGCTTTGACACGGGATAGGCATCTGCTCCTTGTACACTCTCAATGTTTCCCTTGACATCAGCAACCTGAAACAGGCCTATGACAGATTGAGACTCGATGGGGGTGAAAGTATACAATACATTTATATACCAAGCAAACCATGGCAAAGATGGTTCTTGAACATAGTAATCAGGGTTGGGGATCGCTAGATCGATAAAACGAGTGCGGAATCGCAATAAGCACTTTTGCTACGATCCTAGAACGAGGGGTAGGTTCATTAGAAACTCTAATTTGGATCATAATTCCACACACAAAAAAATTTGGATCGCTAATTTTTTTCATTAAAAATAAGATAAAGGGCAATACTAATGGATGCCAAATTCCATAAGAACTTATAAATTAATTAATTAATTAAAAATTAACTCATTAATTATATTATGTATAATACCGAGACACCCTTCTTTTTCTTCCATTATCACAACTAATCCCTATATCATTCCCCATATTCCCACTTCTCCAAAACTTTTGGCTACCCTCCTTGCTCCCCAAACTTAGCTCTCCTGTCAGACTCCATCCCCTTTCTCTTACTACTACACTAGCTCACTCATTTCTCTCAAGTCTCAACTCCATTTTTCCCTTCTCATCTCTGTTCCATTTCTTAGAAACCTAGCACCCTATTCTATCTCTCCATCTCCTTGTCACAGTCTACCTCTGAAGTCAACAGCCGCCATTGAAGCCGACCATGATGCTTGCATTGTTGAAGGTATGGCGAGAAGCACATCAACTGAAGTCCACTATGAACAACTGTTCTACCATTACAAAAACCATCATTAACCTTGCTCACTCAGGATGAATAACTATGGCAAACCACTGCGTTTCAGATCCCTGGCGAATTGCTATCTGCAACAAGGATCCCAGATCGCAGATCGGGGGCTGCAGGAAATTAGGTAACTAATTTCTTGAAAGTACTACAAGATGCATAATTCAAAATACAATCTCATTGTTCTAGCATTTAGCTTATTATCATAGTAAGAATATATTCAAAAGCCTAAAGAGGCCAATATAGCTGCTTTCCTGTGCTCTTTCTTTTGTTTAGGGATGAACGAATCTGTGGTGAAAGTTGTTTTAGTGAAATATCCCAGTTCCCCACAGTCCCTCTCTCCTCAAGACGTGCTTGGAGATCTTGATTCCCATACACAATTACTTTGTGATCTCCAAAACAAGGGACCATGCTCCAATTTCCCAGAATTAGCGGTCTGACTTCAGCAGCCAATTAGCCAATTTAGGCAATTGAAGTTCGAAGTAGACAAGAAAAAAGTAACAAAAAATGGAATATGCACTTTAGACCAACATAAATATTTTTCACCAGTTCCCTTCTCTCTCCCTCCGGCCTTCTCCTTTCATACAAATTGGAATTTACATGCCACAAGAAATAGCACGTATATAAATTTTAAGAAGTAAAGCTTTGATATCATCAACTGTTAAACGCAAAACTCCAAGTTTTCATCATCAAAGGCTCCCTCTCTCTCTCTCTCTCTAACGAGGAGGTTATTGGTAGTAAGCTTGATTTCTTTGGGACTCGGCCACTGCCCTCCATACAGTGCTCTTCTTTCAAGCACGTTGAATTATATACCGAAAAGCATAACAAGTATATGACTTGTATATAAATCTTATAGGATCATTTAAGTGTAAAGGCCAAATTCCCCATTTTGATCACACACACAAAATGCAAGTCTCTGTCCCTTGCAACTCTGCCACCTCCCCCACCCCAGCACCTTCTCTCCTTTTAAAATGCCAAAAATTATCCTCAACCATCTCTACCCCCTCGGCTGACTTCTGGCTCCTAGTACTAATGGCTTCAACCTTAGTTTAAAAAAAAGCACAGGTGAATTGCGCCTAGGCGAGAGGCGCAACCCTCTTCCCCTCAATCAGACCTAGGGGTAGCAACTCCATAAGGCGGGGCCAAGGCGCTCACCTTTGTACGCCTCAAGGATAGGCGTGCTTCATGTGATTTGTGCGCCTCATGGAATCACACTAAAATTCGAGAATTGGGCGACATTACATGTGTAGAAGGATAATAAACTATCATTCATAAATGGATTCTATGTTGATTGTGTCTCAAACTCAATCAATTGACATTAATTTCAGATCTGGGGTTTCATTCAAAAACCCTAGATGTAAAATCAAAGGGTCAATTGATAGTGTTAATGATGGAAGTTAAGGGTTATTGGTCGACCAAGGTGACGACTCAGATGGTGGTCGCCGGCGTTATTAGTGCTCTGGGTGCCTGCAACGTTGTGTTGGTCTTTTTGCTTCTTCTCGACTACTTTTTCTTGATTTTCCTTTCTTTCTCCCTCTCTCTCTCTCCCCCTCTCTCTCTCTCTCTCTTCTTTTTTCGTTCTAGGCCCTCCTGTCACTATAGGTATCATAAAGATGTGTTTTCTTTTAACTTTTTTATTTGGATATGGCTACGTAAGTGAGTTACACCCTGGGGAAAAAATATATCCTGTCACTATGAGTATAATTGCTTTGTGGTAATTTAGTGTCATTAATCTTCATAAATTTCCAAAATGTTTGTTATTTAATACCATTTTGATTTGTATTTAAATAATTTGAGTTATTGTTTTATTGTATTCTAACCTATCTTGTGACATTTTTGACATTCTAATGGCTTCTGTTGATATTAAATGCCTATATTGATGCAACTATATAACTTATTTGGGATATATATATCTTTTAAGTAAATTGACTAAATTCCAAGCATGTTTGTATAAAAGTGCGCCTCGCATTTGTGATGCACGCGTCTTCGCCTCTAAGGCTCGCGCTTCGCACCTTTTTAAACTAAGGCTTCAACTTGGGGGTTGACTAGCAAAGTTCTGCTTCTAGAAGTAAGCAATCAAGGGATTCAAGCATGCCACTTTACATTCTCATTTTGTTAAATTAAGATCTCTACCCTGTTGTTTCACTTTCTACTGTCTTCTTCTTGTTTATATCAATTTTATCAGCCAATATGTGGGTCACCAGTTTAGTAGAACCAGAACTTGTTACTGTGCAGTATGAATACTCTGCAATTTCAACTTGATGTGGTAAATACATGATTCAAAACATAGTTACCAAAAGGCAGAAGATAAACTGTGTTTAATCATGCCACCATGAACATTGCGTCTTGATGTCTCCTCATTGGGGCAAAAGGATGTCTTTCTATACTGCCTAAACTGTATAAGCACAGCTTCTTCTCAACCATCGCATGTTTTGTCCAATGGGGGCAACTTCCATCTCATATATCTTTATTTTTGATATTATCTTTCCTAGTATAGCCATTATCCATCTAAGCACCCTCCTCTCAGACACTGATATGCTATGAACTTGTCTAAACTTATTTGGCCGAAAACCCAACGAATCCAACAAGAGCAGAAGTAGAAAATGCTTGAAGCAGCCAAATCTAAGAATCAAACCCTTTAAACAATTTCCTTGCAAGTTGTGTTTAAAAAAGTGTGCACCGGGCCTGCGCTCACAAAAGCCTGATAACCTCTATTTTGACCTCATTCAACCCCTTATTTGATCCCCTTTTCCCATATTTTTATATTGGATTATGATGAGAAAGGGTCAAATGCGCTTCCTTTTGTTCATATTGTGCTTAAAGAAGTGTTTTTCTTATTTTTAAGAAGTGTTATCCAAAAAATGAGAAATTCACAAGTGTTGATGCAAAGGAAAGCCTTGGGGAAGATTTTTAAGGAAGAAAAGAGGTCCAATGAAATTTTAAGGGCAAAAAAAGCAAGATTGAAGAGCCCAAGAAAATGCACGGTTGGCTGCACACTACGGCACAACCGTGTAGAAACCTGCAGATTCCAATCGTGATTCCAGTTTCAAAAGTTTACAGGCGTCCGTGCATCGAAGCACGACCGTGTGTTTTGCCTGTTTTCGCGTTCTTTAAACAAAATCCAGACTTTATTTGAGGGATCTTTTAACTATCTTGGGGACTTCTCCTTCAGCCGTTCTTAAGATTTCTATTAGCCACCAAAACCCCATTATGGGGATAATCACTTAGGCTAGATTAGTGTATACCATATACAAGATTGTGTATTTTGCTATTCAAGACTAAGTTTCTCTTCTCTTTCTCTCTTTAATTTCATGCTTTTTAATTTGTTTGCTATTTCGATGATTCATTGTTATGCTTGTAGTTTTATGTTTATTATTTGTAACTAAAGTTGTAATCTTCGGTTACGGTTAGCCATTGAGATAGGTAATTGATCTTATTTAAGCATTAACCTACTTTGTTTATGCTTGAATTTAGAGTTTTCTCTCATGCCCATCAGGTGCGTGATGAAATGATTGAAAGAGTTTTCATTCATGTTTTGGGCAATTGACTCGCACTGAAATGTGAAGTTGATTGCCTAATATGGGTAGAGCGGATAGCTAGCATTTGGACATAAAAATAGTTCGATCCTAACTAGGTTCAAGGTTGCTAATCTTGTAGTTCAATTGGACTAACCCCACGAAAACAAGTGTTTAGAACAATTAAGCTATCCTTTGACCCTTAAAAGAGGACTTGGGTGGGCTTTCATGGTGCAACCGATCATTTCTGAATACTAGCATAACTTAAGAATGGGAGGGTTTGACTCGATTAGTTATTAAATTTTAAGTTTAATTATAATTAAAGTCCTTTTTATTTATCTCAGTAGTTTAGTTCCTCTTCCTATCACCTTTTAATTTGTTTAGATTGATAGGCTTGAATTAGCTTTGGTGCTTGAAAACACAACCCCCTGTGGATAAGACCCGTACTTATCAGTTGTTAGCTTGTTGTGTACTTGCGGTATTTTTAACTCAACAAGTGTTTGGCGCTATTGTCGTGGATTGAACCTGGGTCGCACACGTGACAGGCGGGAAGCCCAATACCTTATGCCTCGCAAGGGGTCAAGCCCAGCTCATTCTTTAAGCCCACAAAAGGCCGCGCTTTTCTACGCTTCAGATCAAGGCTCAAAATGACCGAGCCCGCGCTAGACAAAAGGGAACGCACACAATAGAAAAATACAAATACCTTTAGATTGACACTTACCTTTTCTATATTATTCAATTTTGGGTAGAAACCCTAATCTACGTGCATGCAATTTAGGCTAGTTTTTGGATGGATGGTTAAGTTCAAGGCTTGTATAGTATTCGAATAAAGCCATAGTTGACCAATCTTTTCCCATACTTTTCCACCGGTCGATCTACGCCGGTCTCTCCCTCTCTCTAGATGGGAAATATGGCGCCACCAATAATATGAAACGAAGGATTAAAGAATATATTTCCCTTCTATTTAACATGCTATCACATATTGTTTTCTTCCTCTTTTTTTCCCTCCAGTCCTTCCTACAATGTCTTTGGAATTGATGGACCCAATATAAGATACTTAGTATGGCCTGAGGTTATATCTAATCACTTGTTTAATGTTAAGCTATCATCTAACTTATTTGTCCAAATATGATTTGGAAATGACTTTTAAACATTTTTAAATAAAAGAGCGCCTTGTGTCCAAAAAGTTCACGCCATCGCCTCGAAGCTTGGGCCTCAGGCCCCTAGGACCTTTTGCGCTTTTATATGCCTCGAGCTTTTTTAATGTTGGTTTGCAAGTCATGAAAGGACACACCTTATGAAATTGTGGAGGCATATGCTAGACGCCCACCTCTAAGTTTGCACCAGAATTAAAAGGGCTCAGCACGTCTTCTTCCATATATAACTTCTTTCTGGTCACCCCATCGGTTTTTTACTACAGGCTATGCAAAGGATCCCCAAACTGTGACTTTTTAAAACTGACCAGAGGTAGAACGCCCTTCTAGATAAATGGCTACTTAGTGCATTCAAGATCATGCTTCACCAGTGTAATTTCTGGGTCAAAAACAAACTGTTGGTGCAGCAATCCTAGCTTCCGAAGCCTAAAACTACACAAATCCTACAGCTATCTAGCTATCTAGGAATATAAGAAAAGAAGACTAAAACACATTTATTCTATATCGTAACATAACAGAATACTGCTTTCTAAAATATTTTAATGCTATGCACACTATCGAAAAGGTATGAAAATATTAAATATCTTAATCCCACCAGCATAAGAAATTTATAGAACTTTTGCACATTCTAAAGCGAGTCCTAATTTAAAATAGCATACACCAAAACAATGATACAATTTCCTCCAGCAAATAACAGCCCAACACCTTTTCTAATTTTGCATCATTGACAAACAACAGTTAAGGTGCCTGACTAGGTGAAATAAGTCGTACTCATGCATCATTGTGATTCATAGCACAATTAACCACAAACCAGTGGGGCATCATACTATGCCTGAGTGTTCAAGAGTTAAATTATGAATCGCATTTAGTCACGTGGACTCTCAAACAACATCAAGTTTAATACTTTTAAATAACTGCAAGTGGGAAGATTCACAACCATATTATTTCATCCCTATCACCATCTTTTGCAAGGGATAAATACTGTAGCTCATCACCCGTCGTGCACTTTAGAAATGCAGCTGCTGTAATATGCAACCAAAAGTTACTTTTAAGTATCTAATAATCAACATGTCAAAAGTCAAAACCATCAATCTGACGTGGATGAAGAATTCTAGAATGTAATCAATGTAGACCCCACCCATTGCAGAACCTCAAGATCAAATCATGTTTGAGTAACTAGAGGCCCATCTGCCCATTGGGGTGCTCTACTATTGCACCTCTCTTTGGCAAATTATCACAAGTTGTAATAGGAGTAGGTATCGCATATTTTGATTCACTTATCCATAGTTCACTACAGGAAGCTTCTTACTTTCAAAGATATCCAATGTTGTTTTCCCCTTCAGCTGAGTTCTGTAAATTGACTAGAACTAATTAAATGGGTGAGAATCCCTTTGGAAGTAGACTGCTATAGAAATCCTTCATGGTTCAATTATGAATTATGACACGAAAGAAGCACTTTCACACTCAGCTCATTCCTTTTCATTTCTTTACTTATTCCCATTAACTGACTCATAGTATGCCATAAATCGGCAAAATATTCCCCCCCACCCCCCCCCCCCCCCCCCAAAAAAAAGGAAACTGCTTGATTGAAGTTAAAGCAAGATGCCCTCTAAAATGCATCCAAAAAGCTTCCACGATTCCATGTACAGTTACAATATCATGATATGAATCAAGCAAAAACGAAATCTCAGTCTTCAAGTTTCAATTCACCCAGATTCGACGAAACACAATCAAAGCGAACAATAACCCTAAGAAAAAGCTGAATCCAATCACAATCATAAATGCAAAACCGAAACAAACATAACGAATCAGAAACTGTAAGAAACTTCAACTTAAAATTAAATCAGCAACTAAGTGAGGAGTCGAGGAAGAATGACGAACCGTGTCTTGTGGTTGAACTTCAATCTCAAAATGAGTTCCTTTCAATGTCTTGACGAAAATCTTCATCTTCTCTCTCTTTCTCTCTCGCCTCTCTCGATTCGACTCCGCCCGCAATCTGTTAGTAGAAGCCTCAACCGGAGTTGGAAGACGACGAAGAAAATGGTAGAGAGAGAAGAGGGGGGCAAGAAATTTGACGGGAGCTTTAAATTGCCGTTTCCATGTGACCTCTTCTCCAGGGAAGGGATCGAGGAATGAAACCCACGCGCCACGAAGGAGAGTGCGTTGTAGCGCCTACGCAACGGCATCGTATAGGATGGGAATTGGGTTCGTTGATGAAGTACAACTGGCGCGTGTATATTACTGTTACAGGATGAAGGTAGCTACCTATGGAAAAAGGGTACAGGAGCTTGGATTTCTTTTGCGTCTAGTGACAGGCATGCCCGACGGAGGGGAGTCCCACCCGACAAGTAAACAGGTGTTTTTCTTTTCCTTTATTTTTTCCCCTCCTTTCTTTCCCTCTGTGAATTGTGAATCTCAAGCATACGTGTGAAAAATATCTTAAAGCTTTTGTTCTACATTGAGAGTAGGGGTTGTAGGGTCGGCAAAAAAGTTCACATTCACCTAGACCCCACAAAACTCGTCTCAATAAATATAGTTATGGGTAGTAAAAATAGAACAAAATACGTATAAGACGGGTATTGCTACAATGGTTATGAATATGAGTATGGATATAGGTATAGGTCCTACCCACCACATACATATTTTATCAATACTCGTCCCGTATTCACCCCATATTTGCCTCATATAAAACTTATACCAGATTGTTTAAAGTTTTAATTTGTTACTTGTACTTAGATATTTTGATAATTGCTTTGAGTTGTATGGTATTCACGGTTTTGATTGGACATTTTGTTAAAAGTTATAATTGTCAAGTGCTAAATTATTGTTTTGATTAGCAAGCTTTTAATTGTATTTGATGTGATATGATATGTTATTGAAAATTTGGAATTAATATGACATATTGACTATTTGGTGTCGAACATGGGTACAAACTAGGTTTAATTTTTTTTATTTATATGTACTCGAATAAAATTCGCATACCTGCTATACCTAGTGGGTATAAATATAGATATAACTTAACAACACCCAATTGATATAGGTATTAATTTTGAAAATAGGTATGGGTGAGAGTACGACTAAACCCGCCCCTTATCCACCTCATTACCACCCCTAATTGAGAGAGTCACAATGAAGATCTCTAGTTCAACTATACAACATATATATCTTCGACCTCTTATTTAAAATATTTTCACAAAATCTTGTACCATTGATCTCTTGAAATGAATCTTTCTATGGATAAAAATGTTATAGAGATAAGGTTGTCACCATTTGAATTTCCTCAAATCCTGCAAAAGCATAACTCACATTTAGAGAGGTTGTTGTTGTAGGTGAAGCTAAAGCTTATATCAAAGAGGTTTATAAACTCAACCTTGTTTGGTAAATAGCTGTTAGCTATTAGCTAGTTGTATTAACTGTTAGCTGTTAGTTGTTTGAATTAGTTGTTTATATTAGCTGTTTGAATTAGCTGTTTTTAGAAAAAGTGTTTGGTAAAAATTAGTTGTTTCTAAAAAATATATTAATAAAATTTCATTTATACCCCTATTTATGAATTAATTTTTAATGAGATGTGTGTAATTTTTCCAAACTTATGTACAATAATGTCCATTCTACAAAAAGTTCTTCTCAAAAGGCTAATGAGAATAGCTTTTTCAAAAAGAGTTTTTTGGAGTCAAACAGTTATTGCAAACAGCTCTTTACTAAACACCCTTGAGTTGTTTGACTTGATAAAAACAGTCAAAATTCTTCCAAATAGCTATTTTTTCTCAAATAGTTGTTGTTACCAAACACTCCCATAATAGTAATTTAGGGTAAATGTCATAACAGTCAAAATCAACTTAAATTCACTTAAATTTATAATGTTATAAAGTCAAAAACTAACTTAATGCTAGTAGCAGATCTAAACATTTAAATTTTAAATAAGAGTGTTCATCTATTAACAATATCACTAATATACACTACCCAAAAAAAAAATCACATGATACATACGATGGTTTATGATTTTGTACAAGCCTTTCGTCTCCTTTTTTAAAAACAAACATTCTGTTTTGTATTTCTACATTAGCAGAAACTGATAAGCAATAATAACAGACCCCCTTTTTTTTTACTTTAAAAAAAAAAAGATAGGTCTACCGCATCATTTGTTCTCTGCGGATTTTCATATTTTCAAGTTGGTACATAACTGTGCTAAGATCACAAAATGTTATAACTACCTACCATTTAGTAAAACTACAAATAAGCAATCTCTACCATCTAATTGCACCCAAATGGGGCAGGGGGAAGAAATAGCATTAAGTTCAAATCAGCGATTAGTGCTAAGCTAAAGAAAATTTGCACCAAGAATATACTGCAACTAAACAACAAGAAAAAAAAATCTATAATAACAATAAAAGAAAATAAAAGATTAGTATTGTATTAAATTAAAAGTCTAAAATTCACATATGAGAGAGCAGTTGTTATATCGTCCACCTAATTGTACAAATGCAATTGTACAATCGGACCCACAGAGAAAACTATCAGATTTTGACTCACTAAAAGTACCCTATAGCTTATTAAATTATGCTGTTGTGTATCCTGTTTTGCTCACTAAAAATAATGTATAGCTCATTAAAATATTTTAGTGAGATGAGACACAGTTTTGGTGAGCTAATACGTACTTTTAGTGAGTAGACATATTGAAACTAATGTATTTTATGTACCGAAGTTTCACTTACTGAAAATACTGTATAGCTTATTAAATGTGTCGTTGTACTAAAAAAAATGTTATTGTGAATTTGAAACTCATTAAATTGTATTCTAGTTGCCTATATTTTTTAGTTGAGCTTTGATGTTTATTTACTAAGTTGTTATATAATACAACCGATTGTACAGAAAAAGTTGTACAATTGAATTTCAATTCACTAAAAATGTATAGCTCACTACAATATTTAGTGAGTTGAGATACAATTTTAGTGAGTTAATACACAATTTTAGTGAGTGGATAGATCAAACCAATGCATCTTATGTACCCTACATTTCACTTAGTAAAAGTACTATATAACTTATTAAAATGTGCTATTGTACTAAAAAAATGTTATTGTTCATCTGAAACTCACTAAATTATATTATAATTATCTACATTTTTTTAGTGAGCTGTGACATATATTTAATGAGTTATGACATATATTTAGTGAGTTTGACTATATTTAATTAATTCACTACATTTCTATTATACTCACAAAATACAATACAAACACCCTTATGTCATAGTAAAAAATGATTGAGTTATAACATAGCTCAAGAACTTCACAATATTATTTGTTGGCTATCTATACTGTTCTTTTTAGTGAACTATGCCATTTTATTTAATGAGCTATGATAGATATTTGGTGAGCTATAAAATGTAGTAGAAAGCAACAAATTTTTTATAGTGAGCTATTATTTTCCCAGTTAGGCACAAGATCAATTGTAGTGATTGCATTTGGTGAGCAAAGAACTCACTTATGATTGCTGAATACAAGCTCAATACAAGTGATAGCTAAATGTACTTCTTTAGTTAGCCAACGACTATATTTAGTGAGCACATAACTCATATCGGTGAGCTGTTGTTTCTCATATGTATATAGTAACAATGAAAATATCATCTGGAAAAACAACTATAATATTTGTGGTGAGCTATAATGCAACATCGGCGAGCACGTAGATCAATCATAGTGAGCCAAACGTTTCTTTTAGTGAGCAAAAAACTACTCTATAGCACAGGACAACATATTTTTTATAGTGAGCTAAATGTATCCGCTAATGAGCCAACGACTATATTTAATGAGCATATAACTTATAATGGTGAACTATCATTTCTCGTATGTCACAAACCAAAATTTTCATGGAATGAATGCAATCCAGTTCGAAAATCTCGAAATTAACTCATCAAAACGCAAAATTAACGAACACAACTTCAACTCCCGAAAACAAAAATAGAGATCGAAAAAACGCTATCAAACTTGACGAACAATTCCGTTTGATGAAGATCCAATATCAATGGCGATGTTAAGATTAAACCCAGTCATTCAATAATTGCTGAACACTAAAGCAACCGAAGCAACGAAGAGTAATCGGACAATTGGGAGAATGAAAACTGCGATTTCAAAAAATTGAGGAGCATGATTTTAAAAAAAAAAAGGGTCAGGCCTCAGCAGTTGGAGGAGTCAAAACTGCTGTTGGTGGGCCTGGGTGGACAATTGAGTTGTCTACCCAGTTGTACGTAATAATTTTCGATGAGAGAGGGGGAGGGGGGAGAAAGAGATATTTTAGGCTTAGGTGCATTTAAAATTATTTTATTTTTCTATCAAATTTTAACTCTATCATTGTACTTCTAGTATTTACAAAAATTAAAAATATAAGTATGTGGGTTAGGAATGTTTAAAGAGTGTCCATAACCTTTTAGGTCTATTTTAAAGGTGCATACATATACCAATATGACCATCTTTAAAATAGCTCATTAAAAATTATTTTCAATTAGGAGTGTCCATAAACATCCATCCCTACACATAAATCTACCCATGTTACACGCAAAGGTTCGAAGCATTGTGGTCATTTTGCCGCCCTACAAATTATATCGTAAAACCCTTTGGTATGGGAGTTCTGTACACTCCCTTCATAAAGGTGCATACATATACCAATATGCACGGGAGGGCACGTATGTGTGGCTTTTCATTCATTTTCTATATGTGTTTAGATGTTGCAATTGCTAATAAAGGTATGACTATCACAATGATGGTTGTAAGCTCTGAATCGTCGCATGAGCGTTTTCTATGTTCTTTTTTTTTTTTTTTGGCACGTTCTTTTTAGTTTTATACACATATCTTTTGGGGTTTTTTTTAACTTGTTTCCTCTTCGTTCTAATTTTGATTCTAAATACGTCTAAACTTATACATAGTATTTTATTTGAGGTTCACATAGAGATTGTGAATGCCATGAGGAGAATAAAATAAAAAGGGTGATTTATGTCAATTTTTAATGAAAAATAATTTAATTTTTAGTGTACAATAGCTTATTTTTTTACTGTACAATATGTTAATTTTTAATGAGCAATACTTTAATTTTGAGTATACAATATATTATGTTTTAGTGTACAATAGGTTAATTTTTTAGTGAATATTAGGCTAACTTTTAATGAATAATATTTTAATCTCTAGTAAACAATAGATTAATTTTTAATATGCAATAGATTATCTTTGGGTGAACATTAGGTTAATTTTTAGTAAATGATACTTTAGTTTTCATTGAACAATAGATTAATTTTTAGTGTACAGTAGGTTATTTTTTTAGTGAACTTTAGGTTAATTTATAGTGAACATTATTTAGATTATTATGAAGTAAATAGTTTTTGTGGACAATTTTTGATTGAAAAGCATAGTTGAACTAACGTAATATATTTCTAATAAAAAAAATTAACCAAATGTTAAGGAAAAAAAAGGAAAAAGGATGGGGCAGATAAAACATAATAAAAAAAAAAACTCCGCAAACTGTCATTGCCATGCTTTGAACCACGAATGAAGCATAGTTGAACTAACGTACTATATTTCTAATAAAAAAAGTAACCAAATGTTAAGGAAAAGAAGGAAAAAGGATGGGGCAGATAAAAGATTAAAAAAAAAATCCTCAAATTGTCATTGCCATGCTTCGAACCACGAATGTCAATTATTAAAATCAATTATTAAAAGCTAATTACTTACCAACTGCCCCGCAGTATCCAACTCATTCGCACTTGCGGGCAAACGTTAGTTTTGGCTGCGCTTCTCTTAGCTCGACTGCACAACTACCCTTTTAGACATCATAGCCAACCATGTATTTTGATTTAGACTATTTTTCATGCTCGGGGGAGGGGGCACATCTATTCTCCTTTAATAGAGTTTTATTTTGATTTAGACATCATAGCCAACCATGTATTTAAATTACTAGTCTTTTTGAGTTTATTTACTGACTTCATGTTTTCTTGGTTGAGGTTGAAAGTTTTGATCTTAATATACCCACACACATACACACACACATGGTTGATCTGATTAGGATATGATTTAATTAATATTTCATAAGCGTAGCCGACACATATTTAAGCTTAGCCATTTATAAGTAAGTATAATCATTGAGAATTTTGTGATTTTAAATTATAAAATCCGTTAATTTAGATTGATGCAAGACATTTAGAATGGTGCGAGACATTTAAAGAAGTTTTGCAACAAGACATATATCATAAATTTGAGAAAAGATCACCCTTATCATAAACAAGTGGAGCAAAGCTGCATCACCTAGTCAACTGAAGTCTAGGATGGTTTGCGAGTTTTGGCCTTTCTTTTGATGTGACTTTGCATTTGTCAAGTTTTTTTTGCCCCTTTTCCACTGCAACTATGAATAAAATGTTATATGGGCATGACACGGAGAGCCTGATTATATTCTTGATGCTTACATTCTTTTTCGTCTTAGATGTTTCATAGTAAGGACCAGATGTACTGAACATAAAAGCATTGAAAAATCATACGGATTAGTAGAATCTAAAAATCTTCAGTCTTAAGATTATTGTCTAATTATTATTATGTTGGAAACTTTGTGCTAACACTTTGTTCCTCTGTGTCATATAATCTATGGTATTTTGTAATGGTAAGTTTTTGTGCTTATGTATTTAGAAAAAAAATCATGTCAATCATAATGGACACGTTCTGTTCGTCTATTATTCATCATCATATGATTTAATTTGATCATACAAATAAAGGGTTCCTGTGTTTAATGGTGAGCGTACGTCAAGTTTCACTATCTTATAGGACGAGTATTAGCATTCATGAAGACTCAACATGGGGATCGAAAACCTGGTCATCATTTTGTCGCTTCATATGAATTATTGGTGGAGTTCTTGAAGGGCAAATTTTCTTGATTCAGCTTGATTATTATATAATGGCCACACGCTAAACATGGCTAATCCCCAATTCTGCAGCAATATTTCTGTCAATCTTGCATTAAGTACACCAGAGGTAAAATTTATGATATCTATGCTTTTATTTTAGCACTACTAGCTGTGCTTTGCTTCTCAGGTTGCATCTCTGCGATACACTTGGGCGAATTCACCGATCAATCTGCTCTGCTATCCTTGAAGAAGAGCATCACTGAAGATCCGATGGCATCTTGACTCATAATTGTACAGCGATTACATTAGTGTGTAATTGGGTTTGTGTTTCTTGTGGTGTTCACCATCGAAGGGTCATAGCCTTGGACATTCGTGGCATGAGTCTGGCTGGAATGATTCCTCCAAAAGTGGGTAACCTCTCATTCCTTAGTTTCCTCAACATCAATGACAACAAATTCTATGGGAGTTTAATTGCCTTTTGAGCTGGGTAATCTTCGCCGTCTAAAAGTAATGGACATGCGAGTAAACAGTATCACTGGGGAGATCCCCTCAAGTCTGGGGATGCTCTGGGGATGCTACAAGAGCTTCAACATTTGGAACTTGGAACCAGCAATCTAACAAGTAATGATTTGAAGTTCATGATTTATGAAAATTTGAAAAAGCTGTATGACCGTCGAACTAAATTTCTATGTAATGATTGGTAACTTCGAGATTTTGTTTTGAATGATCTAGGGAAGATTCCTTTCGCCATCTTCAACATTTTATCTATTTGATTTATTAGACTCGGCATCAATTGGTTGATTGGCAGTCTTCCGAACAATCTTTGCAGCCACCTTGCATCCATTAAGGACAAAAGATTATCCTACAATTATATAACTGGTAAAATCTCCATCACTATAGGTAATTGTAGGAACCTTCAAGCACTATCATTGGGAAATAATAGTTTGACAGGCACTATTCCAGAAAGTATTGGAGAACTTCCTTCGCTTGAAGAGCTATATCTGTATGGTAATCAATTAACAGGTATGATTGTTTGCATGAGAACTATTTAATTTTGTGAGCAATACATAGAGCATAGGCATGATTAATTATTATGAGCTGGCTTACAACCTGAGGTATTTATTTTGTTGATGTACCTAGTACTAGTAGTACACGTCCCCTATGAACCATGCATGGGCTTGTTCTTTTCGTTGGGAAATATGGTTTGGTAAATGGGTGAAATTAGTTGAGATTGGTAGAAGTAGGTTGAAAATGGTATATTTTTTGTTAAAGTGGGTTGAAGTAGGTTGAATTCTTTTCTTTGCATGATAGGTAAAAATTGGTTAAAATAGTGGAAAGTTGGTTGAAGTAGGTTGAAGTGGTTAAAGTTGGTTGAAGTGAGTAATTTTTTTTATTGAAATTCACGAAGTGGGTTGAAATGGATTGAAGTTGGTTGAGGTTAATAAATTAAGATTTACCAACGAAAAGAACAGCGCCTAATTCCGCAATTCTAAATAATAAATCATTAATCCTATCTCCTTAAAAATAAACCTATCAACTGGATGTTAAAGTTGGATCAATTTGTGTCTTTGCTCAAATAGGTTTGCACCAAGTTTAGCGGGGGACAATTTACAGTTTAGGCTCGATTTATAGGACTTTTAGGCTTTGTTCTTTTTGTTGGTAAATATCAATTTATCAACCTTAACCAATTTCAACCCACTTCAACCCATTTCACGAACTTCAATAAAAAATACTCACTTCAATCAACTTCAACCCACTTCAATCAATTTCAACCAACTTCAACCCACTTCCCATTATTTTAACCAATTTTACCCATCATACAGAAAAAAAACAAAAACTCAACCCATTTCAATCAACTTCAACCTACATCAACAAAACAAATATCCACTTCAACCTATTTCAACCAACTTTTATCAATCTTTGTCAACTTCACTCATTTACCAGTATATATTTCCAACGAAAAAAACATGCCATTAGTCTAGTTACATATCTTAGGTGTTAAAAAAGGGTTTCCGATTTTTTCGGTCGAGCAATTGATAAAACAAGTCTACAAGGTTGAGTAATCTAGTTAGAAGACACAGCAGAAAGGTCTTCTGCCATGACATCTTCACATCCCTTGCAACACAACGATGATGACAGAAGTCTGATTTGTCATTTACCATCCTTTAGCATTCACTTTCTGTAGCAATGACTGAAGCTTTAGACTCATTGACTATTATCCTTGTGTTTGTATGTAACATGCTCAAAATTAATTATTAATGGGTGGAGTGACTTCCTAGTTTATATGCATGTTCAAGACCTCTTATTTTCTCAATATGGAACAACCTCTTGGAGTATGAAAGTAGAGTTTGTCTTGCATTGATAATATTAAAAGATTTGAGCATGTGTATATGCTTATAAGTTACTCTACGCATTGCTAACTAATTTTGAGCTTATATACATAATTTTTTATTTACGGCTTCAATTTCTATAAAATTTAATGCAATTCACTATTACATATTTCAACAATTACCATTAAGCATGCACGTTATATGTGGCCAACAGGTTGTTGAAGTTCAATTGACATTGATTTATAGTTTTATCCCGTGTTGTGGTCAAATCACAATGATGCACATTTGGCTATTCAGAATTAGGGTAAAATTCAAGTCAAGTCAGGTTATAGGATTGGTTGACAATCAATTGAGCCATTGTTGGGTCACAACATTGACCTTTATTTGGATTTACCACACATCAAAATCTAGTTCAGTTAATTTGCATTGGATCATATCACATTGACTATTAGTTGCTGTCAGGTCCTAATAATGTCTTAGTTGGTTGGGTTATTTTGAATATGGTCTAAAATTGATTTAATACATATATTCATTCCTTTGGGTTTGCGTGAAAAAGAAAGAACAAATCCATGCACAGTAGTCCAACACAAGCACGCCTTTTTTGTGGGGGCTAGGGGGGCGTTCAAGTCTACTACTTTAGCCAAGAACTAGTACCAAAAAGAACTATAAAAAGAGTATTTTAAATTTTTAATTTTTGTTGGATTTAGACTAAAACTTTTAATCAACACTGCTGTACAATACCGGGTTATATATAAGATCCAAAAAAAAAAAAAAAAGAACACCCTACTATATAGAAAAGAATTAAAGCAATACATATATTGTAGACCTGGGAGTTTATACTCCCTGGTACACGTGGACAACTAATTCCAGCAAGGAGAGAGATTAAAATCAACAAAAACGAAAATTAAAAACAGCAAAACAACCGCCACACCCCCACTTCTCGTAACCGTTGCTTGTCCACTTCCCCCAACTTCAGTTCACGAGCACTCCAGCAACTACTCGAATTTTGCCTGACCTCAGTTTCTTCCACCATCAACGCGACAGCAAACTTCCAGAGCATCAACAACGCATAATATCAAGCACAAAGTCCACTTTCAATAGGATAAAATGCAAACAGCAAAAACTCGAGTATTAGAGCTGAATCATCAACCATGGCAGATGCAGAGGAACGCGTGCAAGCTAAAGATGCTACTAACCCCAAAAATTCCACGAATGACAACAGGGCAGAAAATCTGGAGTTACCTCACATACAAGAGGAAATCCAGGTAAGTTATTATGTGATTTGTGTCGAAATTTCTGAAAGAAACCACAAAATTGAAGTTTGAAATGCTTGAGTGATTGGGTATGGAGGTATCTTGTCAGTGGGCAGTTGTTAATGAAAGGAAACAACATGTCAATGAACAAAAACAAAATTGAAGCTTGAAATGCTTGAGTGATTGGGTATGAAGTTTTGATGGATTGTGACACTGTGGATGAGTTCAATCTTTTATGGGAGATGTATGTACTTGTCAAAGTGTATTGCTAATAGTTTAACCTATTTCAATATAAACATTTTCTCAAAAATGAACACTGTTCACAATCCTCTTTCTTCGTGTTCACTGCAATCTTGAGTATTGTTCATTTTTGATGTTATGATCACATGTTGCTATGCATTAAGAGTTTGCAATGCTATGTACATTATGCCTTTAATTGTTGTGTGATTGTACTTCATATTTCTTGCACGGTTCATTTTTCATTTTTGTTGCTTTTTATTGGAACAACATGCATGCTTTGTTTCATTAAATGGTATGAAGCATATTGTGTGTAGGCTATTATAATTTATATGTATTCCATATTCGACTTATTTTATAGTAAATCGCGTGTAGGTCTTTTTTTGCCATATATTTAGAGGACTAGCTAGGATTAGTCTATAAGGTTTGTGTATGTGTATGGTCTAATTGGTTTGTTTTTACTGTGGTGCTAGTTCACTACACTATTTAGTATTGTTTACTGCATACCATATTTTGAATTGGAATTATGTTTCTATGAAGTTGTGTTTTTTACTATGTATTGGGGTTTTTTTTTTTGGGAATGTGTGCTGTTTGTTATCTGCTGCTTTTGGTTTACTTACATTGGCTTGTGTTGTGTTTAATTTATTCGTAAGTGTTTATGCAACTTTACCTTTAGTATTTGTAAGTTCAATACACATGATTTTACTATGTATGCATTTTTTCAATTATTTTACGCTATTATGCTTATGAATTGCATGTTAAATTTTAGGATGATGGAAAAGTGGTTGTCATTAATGCGCTATTTTTAGAATATGTGTAACTAGATGCAACTAGATGTAATGGCTTCTTACTTCACTAAGTATATTGAATGAGTTCACTGAGTGACTAATGAATGTTCACTATAAATTGGAATATGTGTAACTTGCAACTGATTAACTATGGGTTGTCAATTAGTTCACTAAGTACAATGCTTGAGTTCACTGAGTGGCTAATGAATGTTCACTTTGTATTTTGATTAGCATTGAAACTAAATACAAAATTTCCTTCATGTGTAACAGTTGGACAATTTGTATATCTGTAACTTGTAATTGACTCACTATGGGTTATCAATTAGTTCACTGAGAATAATGATTGAGTTCACTAAGTGACTGATGAATGTTCACTATAGATTTTGATTGGCATTGAAACCAAATGCAAAATTGCCTTCATGTGTAACAGTTGGACAATTTGTATATGTTTAACCTGTAAATGATTCACTATGGGTTGACAATTACTTCACTGAGGACTTGACAAAGTCACCCATAAAAGATGCAAACAGAGGGAATGTGGCAGTGGTAATTGAAAACTAGGTCGTTTGCATTAGTTCACAAAAGAAATGAAGAAGGTTTACTATATAGTGAATGCAACCAGCTTCTTTTACAATATGTGATCCTCAATATTTAGTTCACCATATAAATGAAGTCTGTTCATTATTGCCCTTAGTGTATGCTGTCCATATCAATGAATAATTTAGTGGAGAACACAATTAAACATACTATTTCTGTCCATATGCAAGTCTTATTCAGTACACTATAAAGTTTGCATCAGCTCACTGAGTTCACTAGGAAGTTTTATTTAATATGGGTATTCTTTCATGGTCAGTGTCACCATAGTTCAATATAACATATCAGGTTGTTCGTCATAGAGCCATTTGCAGTTCACTATAACTAGCTCAGTACACATGAATATACTTAACCTCATGCATTTTCTACGACATGCAGGTGTTTTTCCGCATACTTTAAGACCATCATTTTTTTGTCCTCTATTATTACTTTGGAGGCAAGAAAGTAATTGTACTTGACAATTACTTGCCTGGAGAGAATGCCACATCTAGATATAAGCATTGTGCAATGGCCATGGTAAATATACCTCAAACAGAAAACCCTTAACTCATATACAAAAATATCACTCCATAACATTAAGAAATTATATGCAGACAAATTTGTTCGTACTCTACTTATTGAATGGACGACTTAAAAAAGGGATTGACATGAGAAAAATTACCCTTGCATTTTGGAATCTAACTTGGCAAGATGACACCAACATACATGATTGCGGGATTTATGCCATACGCCATATGGAGTCATTTCAGGGAGGAAGTGTCAATTACTGGTTAACTAGTTTCGAAAAGAACAAGGTAACTTGTACATTTCATTCCTAAACCAATATCAATTGCAAATTAAATATAATTCAAATGCAAAGTTCAAAAACACGCATTACATTTAAAAGTGCTAATATCCCATACACATGTCGAAAATGCAGGAAGAGTTCGTCAAACATCTACGTTCAAGGTACGCAACAATGATATTAGAGAATGAACTGAATCAAGTACGAGTGCAAGTACAAGAAGCAGCTAAAGAAGACTTCCAGCAAAGGGAAAAAATAGTGCAACACTTGCGGTAGTAGAAATACCCTACTATCAGTTACTTTGCTTATTTCAAAACAATCATACATAGAGCACACAATGTTCCTAATGTACAACTTTTAGTACATGACAAATGCAGATCTTCATTTTATGCATTTATTAAAAGTATTCTATACTTATTAATTGTTAATGTGCGTTCCTAAATCAACAATGCCTTACACAAATCTACTCCCCATAGTGCGTACACATAAAGCCTAATGCCCAAGTATTGACCACAACTACAAACAAACACATAACAAAGAAACACATTGGACACCAAAATCAGAAAATTTTAGAAAGATAATAAACTCATAATGTTGGACACACAAATTGGATGACTCAAATCTACATAGGTAGGATATTTACTTGGTTCACTAAGGGCTTTGATGTAGTTCACTGGGAAATTGAATGAAGTTCACTGTATATCATGCTATATATGTAAGTTTTGCTTGGATCACTAAATAATTTGCATTAGTTCACTGTCTAAATGAGGAATGATCACTAAATAGCATAATAGATATTCACACTAAATCTAACACAGAACACTGGTAATTTTAAAAGGAAAGTTCACTAATGTATACAATATGGGTCACTATGAAAGTCCACAGCACACATTAAATTACTTCATTCTTTTTTGTTAAATAGTTCCATCGATGTCTCTAAGTTGAATAATTCTGAATATGTATAAGTTTAAAATGCTTCACTGAAAGCTTTTAAGTAGTTCACTAAGCAATTGAGATAAGTGAACTCTAAAACACCCTAATTCCGATTGTGTAAGTGATGCATGGTTCATTATTGATTTTGCATTAGTTCACCATATGAAGGGAGAAGGTTCACTACAAAACCTATTTCTTATTGGAACTCAAAAGAAGCAAGAAGTGCAATCAATCAAGACCAAAAATTACCATCTACATTGAAATATGTCCAAATCACGAGTCATATAGTCTGACTCACTACATATTTTGAACCATAAATACAAAACAATACAAATATAAAGTGTCTCCAACTCCACAACTCCTGTTCCCGACTCCCAAAGTTGTTTAAAGAATAAAATATCATCCTGAGATACTTCTCAATGTGAAGGCAACAAATGTCGCTTACTTGGACTACACAAAGCATGATTATGTTCAGTATCATGCCGAGTAACAATCTACTTACCATTCTCATCTATATGAAACTGAACAAACGCCTTGCAACCAGTCCTAACATCTACATTCGTATGATCCTTGTGATGTTGACATTTATCTTGCTTGAATCCAGCTTTCCAACAACAAAGCTGACGCATACATAACCCACCTCCTTTCGCTCTACATCTATGACACCCCTTCGAATACTGAACACTAAAACCAACCTTATATGCATAATCATTGTAAATATGAAACGCTTCACGTTCTGAGGTAGCAGTAGCCCCAATCAACACTTCTTGCAATGGTTCAGCTTCAGTAATATCCCGCTTACTGAGCCGACATCCTAAAATAATTAGAGAACACTATTAGTGAACACTACTAAGGGCAATAATGAACAATTAAATATATAGAAGTGAATGACATCTACAATGCAACTTACCAAAGTACCACAACAATATCTTCAACCCAATAGACACAAAGACAACCCAAATCAATAAGTTCAATATTTACAAATGCAAAGTACAATATAATTACCAGTTAAACACCCCAACTTAATACGATAAACAAATCCACATTTCAACATATTGACTTTGTGAAAAAGATATACATAATAAATAGTGAACAACAAGAAGTGCAACAATGAACAAGACCATGCTTCAAAGAACAATGAACCTAATGACACAAATAACTAACAACAAACACAGTCAACGCGTACTACACGAACCGAACATGTCTTCCTCGCCTTCGTTAGCAACAACATCCAAAGCTTCCGCATCAAACAGAGCTAACAAAAACCGAACATAAAACGCATCAAAACATAGATCAATACACCAAGAAAAATATAAATCGACATTGGGAGATTAGTTAACTTACGAATCAAACTTTTAGAAACCGAATGATCTTCAAAAACATCACCTCCAATCTGAGCAATGCTCTTGTCCATCAACCAAAACGATAATGGCAACGAACAATATCCTCAAGCTTGACAATGCAAACTAAAATGATAACCTCAAAAATTCAATCAAAAACCGAATGTGATAACACCAACCATTAAATGCAATGAACTCAACATCCCTGAAACACTGACAATAGTCGCTAGCTTCTGATCATTTTCCTCATCACGGTGAATAATGTTTTTTTAAAAAAAAGGAAAATTGGATAGCAGAAAATAGAATGAAAAAACTGTCAGATTTTTTTTTTAAAAAAGAAAGAGTGGGAAAAATGGTTATACAAAAATAGTGGACGGTTATGTCTATTTTGTGTGAAATTGCCATTGAAAAAAAAAATAATGACATAGCATGAACACTTGGCGCTGACATGGGCCTGGGAGTATAAACTCCCAGGTGCATATAATAATTTGTAGAATTAAAGGGTAATTTTATCCCCTTTTTATCATAGGAATCCAAGATTAAAAAAATTATTCGGTAATGGCATCTCTCTTGTTAAATTTTTTTACCTCTATGTACGAAGCCTCTTCATAACTGTTATATTGAATTTCTTTTAATGGTCGGTCATGTTCAACATTACATCTCTTCAAATCATTAGACTCAAAGACAATAGCTTGCTTGGAAGTCTTCTGGGTGATATCTATAATGAACGGCATTGCATCCATTAAGGAGATCAATTTATCCAACAATTGCTTAGTAGTAATATCATTGTCAATTTAGGGAATTGTGAAAATTCAGATATTAGGATTAGGATATAATAATATGACAGGCAACATTTCTAAAAGTATTGAGGAACTATTTGTACTGGAAAACTATATCTGTATGGTAACCAGTTAATAGGTATGACTATTTGCACTTGAAACATTAGTATTGGGGAGCTACGGAGCTACCTACCTGCGCTATTTATTTTTCTTGATGCACCTAGTGCCTAGTGGTTGTCGCTCCTTTATTGATCATGCATACTAATTTCACATCTTAAAATAATTAATAATTATTAATCTTAATGTCCTCAGATTAAACAACCCAACGTTCACTATATGTAGCAACGACTTAAGCAACAGTCGCCTACCATGCTTGTGTTTATATGTGACAGGCCACATCCCTTCAAGTTTATTCAATGTATCTTCGTTATGGATGATCAGCCTCGCGATTAATAGCCTACTGGTGGGCTTCCAAGTGACATATGCGATAATCTTCCCCAAATAAAGACATTTTCTTTCTCTGACAATCAGCTAAGCGGCTGTCGAAAGCTTCAAATATTGTGGTTATCATATAATGCTTTCAGTGGTCAAATTCCAGAGGGAATTGGAATGCTCCCTGTAATTCAAGAGCTATATCTAGGCTGAAATTATTTGACAGGTATATTAGTTGTATATGTGTATATCATATCTTAGGTGAGCGAGGAAATTGAGACTGATTTATTGGTAACATTGTGCAGGCTTAATACCTACTTCAATCTCCAACTTGACTTCTCTGGAGATAATTGCTCTTGAAAGAGCTGGTTTATCAGGTACCATACATATATGCATTGAGTTCTGGACAAGTTGAACTAAAATCAAAGTATGATTTGTTTCGGAATTGTTGGGTTTGTGGCCCAAAATCTGAGTCATCTGGGCGGCATGGGCTGAGGCACGGTTGGGCTGCTGGGTGGCATGGTCACCAGTTGGCGCTGGGTCGAAGAGAGACGCAGATTTCAGAAGGCAGAGATGTGGCACGGTCTGACCGTGCCACTTTAGTGAAACCGAGTTTTCTCGGGTTTCGCGATTTAGGTTTTGCAGTTGAGAAAAACAGAGGTGCGCCGCGGCGAAATATTGCTAGTGGCGATCCTGAGAGTTCCTAATCCTATTCCCAAAACACAATTGGTGAGATTGAGTGCAAATTGAGGGATTGTGAAATCCAGATTGAATCACATATTGTGATTGCAATCTTTGTACTTCAGATTCTCATAGTGAATTGTTCCTGGCTAGTCGCCGTCCGTGGTTTTTACCCACATTGGGGTTTTCCACGTAATTCTTGGTGTGTAATTTGTTCTTGTTATTGTTTTAGAATTTCTGTTTATCTATTCATCCTAATTTCTTCCGCTGTGATATCGCATTGCGATTCGATTCAACCCTAACAAGTGGTATCAGAGCCAATTAGGGCTGTCAGGATGTCTTCAATCATGAAGGTTGATATCCAGAAATTCGATGGGGAGATGAGTTTCAATATCTGGAAAGTACAGATGAGAGCTGTACTAATTCAACATGGGTTGTGGAAGGTCCTGCAGGGGCCTCGCACGAAACCTTTAACAATGACTGATGAACAATGGGCTAAACATCAGAAGAAGCGTCGTGGAAAATTAACGGATGAGGATTGGGATGAATTGGAATTGAAGGCAGTCTCCGTCATACAACTGTGCTTAGCGCCTCATGTACTGAGGAAGGTGCTTGATCGCACGACTGCGGTGGAACTGTGGTCGAGGTTGGAAGAGCTCTACATGCAGAAGAGTCTTGCCAACAAAATTCCCCTGAAGGAGAAACTGTACACCATTCAAATGGCCGAAGGTACTCCTGTTCAGAGGCACCTGAACGACTTCAATTCAATATTGGTTGATCTTAAGAGCCTGGATGTCAAGATCGAGGATGAGGACAAGGCCATCCTATTAGTTGTGTCTCTACCACCATCGTACAAGCATTTCAAGGAGATAATGTTGTACAGTAACTCGGACACCATATCGTTCGAGGATGTGAAGTCAAATTTACTCTCCAAGGAGAAATTTGACCATGATGCTCATACAGACTCCGCGGAGGGGTTGATAGTTCGTGGTAGACCTGAGAAGAAAGGGAATGACAAGGGGAAAAAGAGTCGCTCTAAATCCCGCAATCCTCACGCAAACAAGACATGTCGCTATTGTGGCAAGTTGGGCCACATTCAGGCCAGTTGCTGGAAGCTGAAGAATAAGGAGAAGAGGGAAGGATCTGAGAGGCCTGCTTCATCTGAGTGTGTGATCGAGTCGGGGTCCGATGGAGATGTGTTGGTGGCAACCAGCATGTCCTTAGCCACCACCACAGGCAGGAGTTTGGGCGATGAATGGGTGCTTGATTCTGGCTGCACCTTTCATATGTGCCCCTATAGGGAGTGATTTACTTCCTATGAGCCAGTGATCTCTGGAGTGGTTCTCATGGGCAATGACACACGGTGCAACATTGCAGGCAGAGGTACTGTGCAGATACGGACTCATGATGGGATTGTTCGGTCGCTATCCAATGTTCGTCATGTCCCGGATATGACTCGTTGCCTCATATCCTTGGGGACGTTGGAGACGAATGGATGTCGCATCACCATGGAACATGGCGTACTGAAGGTAATGAAAGGTGCCATGGTAGTAATGAAGAGGTTACGCATGGGAAGCCTGTACATCCTGGATGGGACGACAGCTGCAGGGGTGGCTGCAGTTGGTTCAGTGTCACCTGATGCTGATGAGACTCGCTTGTGGCATATGCGTCTGGGGCACATGAGCGAGAAGGGGATGACCCTCCTTAGCAAGAAGGGTCATCTGGGTAGCGTTGGGACCAGCAAGTTGAGCTTCTGTGACCATTGTGTACTAGGGAAGTAGAAAAGGGTGAGCTTCTCTACAGCACAACATCGCACTCAAGGAGTGCTTGACTATATTCACTCGGACCTTTGGGGTCCATCCCGAGTGCCTTCAATGGGAGGCAAACGCTACATGCTTACCTTCGTGGATGATTTTTCACGCACGGTATGGGTATACTTCTTGAGGCACAAAAATGAAACCTTCACTATGTTCAAGAAGTTCAGGACCCTAGTTGAAAATCAGACTGGGCGAAAGATTAAGAAACTCAGGACGGATAATGGGCTTGAGTTTGTCGAGTCAGAGTTCGATGAGTTTTGTGCCATCAATGGCATAGCACGACACAAGACTCTGGTCGGGAAACCCCAGCAGAATGGGGTTGCAGAGCGTATTAATCGGACACTTCTGGAGAAAGCAAGGTGTATGCTTTCTAATGCGGGGCTTTGGGACCGCAAGGGGTTTTGGGTTGAGACCATCTCCACGGCATGCTACCTGGTGAACCGGTCGCCACACACGTCCCTGGACTTCCAGATTCCAGAGGAGGTGTGGTCGGGTCATCCAGTAGACTACTCCATTTTGAGAGTTTTTGGGTGCCCGGTGTATGCCCATGTGACTAATGGGAAGTTGGCACCTCGAGCAGTCAAGTGTATGTTCCTTGGGTATGCTACAGAGTCCAAGGGATACAGGATGTGGTGTCCTGAATTGAAGAAGGTCATCCAGAGTAGCGATGTGACCTTCAACGAGTCTGCCATGCTGTCACCTACAGCAGACTCGGAATTGCCCGGGGTTGGTGCTCGAGACTCGACGAGCATCGACAAGGAGGTGGAGATTGAGGTGGAACGTGTTTCAGCTCAAGGTGGAGCTGATGATCAGTCAGCCCAGCAGAATGATACTGCTGCGCCTACTGCTGCTAGAGAGGACCGACCTCAGGTGGAGGAGGTCGATCACTCCATTGCTCGTGATCGTCCTCGGAGGGAGATCCGGAGGCCGGCCCGATACACTGATGAGGAAAGCTTGCTAGCATATGCACTCTCCATTGCTGAGGAGGTGCCTGAAGGGGAAGATCCCTCCACCTATAGAGAAGCTGTCTCGTGTTCTAATTCCCAGCATTGGGAATGTGCTATGCAAGAGGAGATGGATAGTCTCCACAAGAACGGGACCTGGGATCTTTGTCAGTTACCTAAAGGCCGGAGGGCCTTAACTGCCAAGTGGATCTACAAAAGGAAAGAAGGTATTCCTGGCGTAGAGGCTGCCAGATGGAAAGCGAGGTTGGTTGTTCGAGGATGCAACCAAAAGGAGGGAGTTGACTACAATGGGGTATTTTCTCCTGTGGTAAGACACACATCTATTAGGGTGTTGCTTTCCTTTGTGGCTATGTACGATTTGGAACTTGAGCAGTTGGATGTTAAAACTGCCTTCCTCCATGGGGATTTGGAGGAAGAGATATATATGAAACAACCTGAGGGGTTTGTGGTTTTTGGGAAGGAACACATGGTGTGTCAGTTGAAAAAATCATTATATGGACTAAAACAGGCTCCCAGGCAGTGGTATAAAAGGTTTGACACCTTTATGGTTGGGCATGGGTACACACGTAGCAAATTTGACAATTGTGTGTATTACAAACAGTATGAGAATGGGTCTTGCATATACTTATTACTGTATGTGGATGATATGCTGATTGCCTCCAAGGATCGTTCCTTGATCAGCAAATTGAAATCTCAACTTTGTGAGGAGTTTGAGAGGAAAGATCTTGGTGCAGCTAATAAGATCTTGGGGATGGAGATCCAGAGGGATCGAAAGGGAGGTATATTGTTTCTATCTCAAGGTCGCTATCTTGAGAAAGTGTTGGATCGTTTCAACATGCAAAACTGTAAGTCAGTCTCTACTCCCTCTGCTGCACATTGGAAATTGTCTGCTGGTTGTTGCCCAACAAGTGAGGAGGACATCGAGAGTATGTCTCATGTACCCTACTCTAGTGCAGTTGGCAGTATGATGTATGCCATGGTCTGCACTAGACCTGACCTGGCATATGCGGTGAGTGTGGTCAGTAGGTACATGCACAATCCTGGGAAGGATCACTGGGAGGCAGTGAAATGGATCCTTCGATATGTGAAGGGAACTGTTGGTAAGGGATTGGTATTTGACAAGTCCAAAGCTGCTACCTGTAATGTGGTAAGCTTTGTGGACTCGGACTATGCTGGGGACCTCGATAGAAGGAGGTCGACTTCTGGGTATATCTTTGCTCTTTGTGCTGGTGCCGTCTCTTGGAGGGCATCCTTGCAGTCGGTCACAGCCTTGTCTACAACTGAGGCTGAGTACATAGCTGCATCAGAAGGAGTGAAGGAGGCCACTTGGTTGAGGGGGCTAGTCATGGAGCTTGGAGTTCATCAGGATACCACGGTGGTGTATTCTGATAGTCAGAGTGCAATACATCTGACTAAGAATGATGCTTATCATTTTAGGACGAAGCATATTAGTGTCAAGTATCATTATGTGAGAGACACAGTGGCAGCAGGGGATATTGTAGTCAAGAAGGTACACACTTCTAAAAATCCTGCTGATATGCTTACCAAATCCCTTCCTGTAGCCAAGTTTGAGCTCTGCTTGAACTTGGTAGGTGTTGGTTCTTACTGATGGCCCTGCGGGGCATTCCCCTCGGTGTGAGGGGGTATGATGGCGGCTTTGCATTGGGTTCGATTGTTGGATGTTTTTGGGTTGTTGGAGATTTTGGCCCAAGGTGGAGATTGTTGGGTTTGTGGCCCAAAATCTGAGTCATCTAGGCGGCATGGGCTGAGGCACGGTCGGGCTGCTGGGTGGCATGGTCACCAGTTGGCGCTGGGTCGAAGAGAGACGCAGATTTCAGAAGACAGAGATGTAGCACAGTCTGACCGTGCCACATGGCACGACCGTGCCACTTTAGTGAAACCGAGTTTTCTCGGGTTTCGCGATTTAGGTTTTACAGTTGAGAAAAACAGAGGTGCGCCGCGGCAAAATATTGCGAGTGGCGATCCTGAGAGTTCCTAATCCTATTCCCAAAACACAATTGGTGAGATTGAGTGCAAATTGAGGGATTGTGAAATCCAGATTGAATCACGTATTGTGATTGCAATCTTTGTACTTCAGATTCTTATAGTGAATTGTTCCTGGTTAGTCATCGTCTGTGATTTTTACCCACATTGGGGTTTTCCACGTAATTCTTGGTGTGTGATTTGTTCTTGTTATTGTTTTAGAATTTCTGTTTATCTATTCATCCTAATTTCTTCCGCTGTGATATCGCATTGCGATTCGATTCAACCCTAACAGGAATAACCTTACATAACATAATATGCACAACTCAAGTGTTCTGTTCATCATTTCTAGACAAATTCAAACTTAATGTGACCTGAACAAACTGTTTGCAAGATCTTGTTATGGTTGGCTACCTAGTAGGCTACTACACAACAAAAGGGGAATGGAGGGGAAAACAGAGGATTTGTCTAGTCATACATTTTTGTCAGACTAACAATAATGCTATCTATAAATATATAGTTATATTTCACTTCTCCTTCTTAAAAATCAATATTGTTGGTTACCTAACACTCAATTCACTGAGACAGGAAAATTGCCAAGAGATGTGAGTAGCTTGTCATTGTTGACGTCCTTCAATGCTGGAAGAAACAATTGAATTGAAATATTTGGGACTCATTTTGTAATTTATCAAGGCTGGAGAATCTACGTTTGGATGAGAATTACCTTGATGGTTCTATCCCTCGGTGTCTTGGATATCTCCAAAATCTAAAGTCTTTGTCCCTTTTGAATAATTCTCTAATGGGTACAATTCCGTAGTCAATATTTAATATCTCTATGTTGGAAGGTTTGTATCTTGAATTGAACAATCGCTCTGGTGAGCTTCCAGACAATATTGATGACTTGCTACCCAATATTCAACGCCTATTCCTCAATAACAATAAACTCACTGGAACCATTCCAACTTCTGTCTCAAATGCTACCAGGCTATCTCGTTTAAGCTTGGCATTCAATCAACTTACGGGGTCTGCACGTACTGGCAACCTTAGGGAATTTGCATGAGTTGGAAAAAGCTTTACCAACATCATAATCATCTGACGGTCAAACCAACAACAACTGGGGTCAGTTTTTTAAGTTCTTTAACAAATTGCAGGAAGTTGAGGACATTGTGGTTAGGACGAAATCCTCTTAAACTGGAACTTCCGAGTTCAATGGGAAATTTTCCAGCTTCTTTTGAAGATCTTGCCATGTATTCCTCCGAAATCCGAGGCAGCATTCCTGATGTGATAGGAAATGTTACGAATTGAAGGTATTTGAACTTCGAGGACAATGATATAAAGGGTCTCATTCCTAATGCACTGGGAAGGTTGACTAAGATCCAGGAGTTGTATCTCAGTGGCAACATATTACAAGGACCGATTCTAATTGTTCTATGCCAGCAGGGAGCATTGGTAACTTGGATTGATCAGCAAATAGGCTGACTGGATTCATTGCTAGTTGTTTAGGAAATATGACTTCTCTAAGAGATGTCAGATTACATGACAATCAATTGTCATCAAGCATACCAATGGAGTTATGTGAGGTCAGAGATGTTGTTCATTTAGATATATCATCAAACAACCTACACAGATCTCTTCCTGTTGGCATTGGGAACTTTAAACTTGCAACATTTATCGATTCATCAGATAACAAGCTATTGGGAAGTATACCAAGCACGATTAGTGGCCTTCAAGAACTTAGTAACTTTTCTGTCTGGAAACATGTTATAGGGCTTTATCCCTCCTATGTTTTGTGAACTCAGAAGTCTTCAATCACTCGACGTATCTCGAAATGAATTATCTGGTGGTATCTCGAAAGACCTGGAGGAGCTCTCTTATTTGGAGTACTTCAATGTATCTTTCAACAAATTGGAGGGAGAAATTCCCAGTGGAGGGCATTTGTGAAATTCTCATTTGCATCTTTCATGGGGAATCCTAGGCTCTGTGGTCCGCCTACACTACAAGTTCCACCATGTCCAAAGTTCTCTCACAGGAAACAAAAGCAAAGTTTGGCCCTGAAAATCATCATGCTTGTGTTGGCATCTGGATTACTTCTGTCAATATTGACATTCTTCATGATGAGACAAAATAAAAGGAAGAGTGACATTCCTGTTCTGGATGATTCTCACATGATAAAAAGTAAAAGGAGAATTTCATACTTTGAGCTTTTGGCCACAACCAACCAATTTGGTGAAAGTAACTTCATGGGCGTTGGAGCTTTTGGTTCGGTTTACAGAGTTGTGCTCTAAGATGGCATTGGCGTGGCTGCAAAGGTTTTTAACATGGAGGTACGAGAAGCTTTTCGAAGCTTTGATGCAGAGTGTGAAATTCTCAGGAACATCATGCGCAGAAACTTAGTCCAGATTATCAGTTGTTGCTCCAACTATGATTTTAAAGCTTTAGTGTTCAAATACATGACAAATGGTAGCCTCGATAAGTGGCTGCATGCAAGTGATCACCACTTGAGCTTTACTCAGCAATTGAGCATCATGATTGATGTTGCTTCAGCCATCGAGTATCTGCATCATGGTTATTCCACTCCAGTCGTACATCGTGATCTGAAGCCGAGCAATGTCTTGTTAGATGATGACATGGTCGCCCATGTTAGTGATTTTGGCCTGGCAAGCCTACCGGATGAAGGTCAATCGACAATACTGAGCAAAAATTTGGCTACCATTGGATACATGGCCCTAGGTATTCAATTAATGCACTATCATTAAGGGCCGTTCTCTTTCTCTGCATCTTTAGTTTCATTGTGTTTGGTTTTGAACAAGTAATATCTGGTGCACGAAATTTGAATAACGATAACGATAACTATACGCAATACCTGGGATACTCATGGATATGGATAAATTCGCATAACCCACACTGGAACATGAAAAATCTTGAATGTGGATAAATTAACATGGGCTTTAGGTAAGCTTATCTACAAAGAATTTGCCTCGTGTGTTTGTTTTAGTTACCTAAAAAAGCATACTGAAGCATTACTTATGCTTACAATCCTCAGTACTCTTGTTTCCCCCTTGACTGAATATCGATTGGGAGGCTTAGGCCCTATTCTTTTGGGTGGGAAATACACCCAATCCACACCCACCCACTTTTTCCCCCCTCTTCTCACTCTTTCCCACACTTAAAAAAAAATACCACTCATTCCCACATTCACCCACTTTTTCCCACACCTACATAAAACAACCATTTCCTATATTTGAAAATTTTTTATACTTTACGTAATTGTGTGTGCGAATAATCTGATAGCAATTATGAGCAGTTTTAATTTTTCGGATGTTATGGAACAGTTTTATTTTTTTTCTTTTTCCTTAATTTTTTAATTTTTTAATTCTATTTTTTAATGTTTAATTTTTAATTTTTTAATTTTTTTGTATTTATTTTTAATTTTTACTTTTTAATTTTTAGTTTTTTATTTTTTTAAGTTTAAATTTTTCGGATGTTATGGAACAGTTTTATTTTTTTTCTTTTTCATTAATTTTTTATTTATTTATTTTTTTTATTTTTTTAATTCTATTTTTTATTTTTTTAATTTTAAATTTTTAAATTTTAAAATTTTAAAATTTTTTATTTTTTTTTATTTTTAATTTTTTAATTTTTAATTTTTCGGATGTTATGGAACAGTTTTGGTTTTTTTATTTTTCATTAATTTTTTAATTGTTAACTTTGTTTTAATTTTTTAATTCTATATTTTAATTTTTAATTTTTAAATTTTTAAATTTTAATTGGGTGAGTTAATTTCAGAAAAACAACCAATGCAAAATTCCAAAAAAATACAAAATAACAAAATTTATACAAACAATAAAAAATAAGAAAAAAAAACTTAAAAAATTACACAAATTTCAGATCATTAAAATCAAAATTAAAATTAAAATAATAGAAACAATTATAAAATTAAAATTACAAAATTAAAATTCAAAAAAATTAAAAAATTACAAATTAAAGAATTAAAAAATTAAAAAATTACAAATTACAAATTACAAATTCAAAATAAAAAATAAAAAATAAAAAATAAAAAAATAAAAAAGTAAAAAAAAATAAAAAAAAAATACAAATACAAAAACACAAATTAAAATGAAAATATAAGTAAAAAAACTTTAAAAATTTAAAAATTGGAATTAAAAAATTAAAATTTTAAAAATTAAAAAATTAAAAAATTAAAAATTAAAAATTAAAAATTAAAAATTAAAAATTAAAAAAATACAAACAAAAAATAAAAAAAATAAACAATAAAAAAAATAAAACAATAAAAAATAAAAAATAAAAAATAAAAAATAAAACGTAAAAAAATAAAAAATAAAAAGCAAAAAGAAAAAAGTAAAAAATAAAAAAAAATAAAAAATAAAAAAAA